>OX463855.1:39089020-39622584 GCA_949825065.1 Odontocerum albicorne
CTACTTGGCCGAGAATAGCTTTGAAAAAATTATAAAAGCTTTGAGTGTAAGAATAGCGTATGATGATATTTCAGGCTCACGCGTTCAGCTCCAGCACGGCATCACTGAACAACAGTGGGCTGGGTGGGGTAGGCGGAGCGGCGGGCGTGCTCATGAACGGGGGCGCCCTGGGCAGCCTCAACCTCACGCTTAACCTGGCGTCCCCGCAGCCCACGCCCAGCACTGTCACTGCACAGATGCTCGACCACATCAAGGTGATCATCTCTCGCCACTCTCTATTCTATTCTGCCCACCACTAGGATCTACCACAACAGAGAGAGTCAGAAATTATCCGCAATACTTATATATATAAATATATTACAACAATATTAAAACACAACTGAATCATCTTTCAACAGACTTCAAGCTTTTGAACACACTTTTGATCCTTTTAAAACCAATAAATTTATCCTTGTAATAACCACAACAGATAGACGACTTGTATAGTTCTGTTCGTGATGAAATATCACTGACAGCACTATGTTTTTTTAAATTTACTAGGACAGGTGATATTAAATAAATTCAGGTGGAATGATGTCTGAAAGTATGTTTAAAACCATGATGGAAATAATTAACATATATTAATCTTTACCAGACAGACTATTGACAATAGTAATGCTGCTTCTGATGTTAAGGCAATCATCACGATTATTATGACATAACACTTAAGAAAAACCCCGAAGAAATCTTGAAAACCATTCACTGCCTTGGGTCTGCAGCCAGGGACATAGGTTTTTTAACCTTTCCTTGTGGTATCATTCATTGTTTTAATCGATTTATTTTTCATACTATTGAAAAATCTTAAGGCCCTTTAAACACTTTCGCACCATAATTATGTGGGCTCTATCCTTTAAACTTGGATGCCAGTATATAGTATACTTTTTGCTATACAAGATTCTATGTATGAATCAAACCCTAGCTGTGAACTTAGATTTTTTTTTTAAAGAGAGGGAGAGCTTCCTAAGCACACTAACAGTCACGTCTTTGTGGTATCGGCCTATGGATGATGCAAAACTCAATATTCACTAGCCATAAAAATCAGAGGGAAAAAATATAGTCTTCAGTCGAAACTCTGTTTTGTTTCTGTATTGTAACTTGTCATTTTGAATCTATTGATATTATATTTTATCAAAATCTTCACTCGAGTTATTTTATAGCATTTACAGGCTCATTATAGAATATGGGTAGCTTTGTCGTTAGAGTTTTGATTGGTCAAACAGTTGAGGTTAGTACTAATCAAGTACCAGTGTTTTTTGCATACTAAAAAAATTAATATTAGAGTAATATAATATTTCATTTTCACATCCTTTTGATGATAATGTCACAGGAGCTTTGCACTCTTCTTCCTTGCTCAAACAGGTTGAGCCACACTTAAACTAATAAATTTACCTCTAATTTATACTTTGAAGATGACAGCCTCATCCACTATTGGACGTTTAGTTCCACAACACTGCGTATAATTTCTGACTCTTATATAATTTTTTATAAGCCAATGATGCATTTTTTTATTCAATATACACCAGCTTACTTTATATATACTTAATTTATTCATATCCATGTTCTCATATCAGGGATATACGAGTAACATAAGTGCTTTGTAAAAAAAATGACCTGTCCAAGTGTGCAAGAACAAAACGAAGGCAATTCAATAGTTTAAAAGTTAAAAGTTATTCCTTTGTATTTATAGAAATACATATTTCATTTTGTTAAACTAACAGGATTGATTCCCGATTTATTGTCTTCCAGACTGGTTTAATTTTCAAACCTTATTTTATCTAAATATATGCTTTTTTTTCTGTAACTTATCTGATTTACATAAAATACATCAGTGCTATGTAATGTAAAAATGCAGCGCTTTATAACGTTACCCGAACAAATACTGCAGCAGACTGAATCGGCCGATCTTGTTGGAACTAGGATTTCTTCGACGAACTTTAAAGTAATCTATTACGTAAAACACATTCAAAATAATATCTAAACTTTAAACACTGGTTTATATTTGGTGAATTCTTAGAAACTTCAGGATACTATTCTGTTTGCTTGTCACAATTCATAATTCCATTAAATTTTTTATTTAATCTCCATGCTTGCTGAGTAAATCTATTCATTCACATAATCAAATATGTGTCACAGTCTCGTATAATAATCTCCATGCTTGCTGAGTAAATCTATTCATTCACATAATCAATTATGTGTCACAGTCTCGTATAATAATCTCCATGCTTGCTGAGTAAATCTATTCATTCACATAATCAATTATGTGTCACAGTCTCGTATAATAATCTCCATGCTTGCTGAGTAAATCTATTCATTCACATAATCAATTATGTGTCACAGTCTCGTATAATAATCTCCATGCTTGCTGAGTAAATCTATTCATTCACATAATCAATTATTTGTCACAGTCTCATATAATAATCTCCATGCTTGCTGAGTAAATCTATTCATTCACATAATCAAATATGTGTCACAGTCTCGTATAATAATCTCCATGCTTGCTGAGTAAATCTATTCATTCACATAATCAATTATGTGTCACAGTCTCGTATAATAATCTCCATGCTTGCTGAGTAAATCTATTCATTCACATAATCAATTATGTGTCACAGTCTCGTATAATAATCTCCATGTTTGCTGAGTAAATCTATTCATTCACATAATCAATTATGTGTCACAGTCTCGTATAATAATCTCCATGCTTGCTGAGTAAATCTATTCATTCACATAATCAAGTATGTGTCACAGTCTCATATAATAATCTCCATGCTTGTTGAGTAAATCTATTCATTCACATAATCAAGTATGTGTCACAGTCTCGTATAATAATCTCCATGCTTGCTGAGTAAATCTATTCATTCACATAATCAAATATGTGTCACAGTCTCGTATAATAATCTCCATGCTTGCTGAGTAAATCTATTCATTCACATAATCAAGTATGTGTCACAGTCTCATATAATAATCTCCATGCTTGCTGAGTAAATCTATTCATTCACATAATCAAGTATGTGTCACAGTCTCATATAATAATCTCCATGCTTGCTGAGTAAATCTATTCATTCACATAATCAAGTATGTGTCACAGTCTCATATAATAATCTCCATGCTTGCTGAGTAAATCTATTCATTCACATAATCAAATATGTGTCACAGTCTCGTATAATAATCTCCATGCTTGCTGAGTAAATCTATTCATTCACATAATCAATTATGTGTCACAGTCTCGTATAATAATCTCCATGCTTGCTGAGTAAATCTATTCATTCACATAATCAAGTATGTGTCAGTCTCATATAATAATCTCCATGCTTGCTGAGTAAATCTATTCATTCACATAATCAAGTATGTGTCGCAGTCTCATATAATAATCTCCATGCTTGCTGAGTAAATCTATTCATTCACATAATCAAGTATGTGTCACAGTCTCATATAATAATCTCCATGCTTGCTGAGTAAATCTATTCATTCACATAATCAAGTATGTGTCACAGTCTCATATAATAATCTCCATGCTTGCTGAGTAAATCTATTCATTCACATAATCAAGTATGTGTCACAGTCTCATATAATAATCTCCATGCTTGCTGAGTAAATCTATTCATTCACATAATCAAGTATGTGTCGCAGTCTCATATAATAATCTCCATGCTTGCTGAGTAAATCTATTCATTCACATAATCAAATATGTGTCACAGTCTCGTATAATAATCTCCATGCTTGCTGAGTAAATCTATTCATTCACATAATCAATTATGTGTCACAGTCTCGTATAATAATCTCCATGCTTGCTGAGTAAATCTATTCATTCACATAATGAAGTATGTGTCACAGTCTCATATAATAATCTCCATGCTTGCTGAGTAAATCTATTCATTCACATAATCAAGTATGTGTCGCAGTCTCATATAATAATCTCCATGCTTGCTGAGTAAATCTATTCATTCACATAATCAATTATGTGTCACAGTCTCGTATAATAATCTCCATGCTTGCTGAGTAAATCTATTCATTCACATAATCAATTATGTGTCACAGTCTCGTATAATAATCTCCATGCTTGCTGAGTAAATCTATTCATTCACATAATCAATTATTTGTCACAGTCTCATATAATAATCTCCATGCTTGCTGAGTAAATCTATTCATTCACATAATCAAATATGTGTCACAGTCTCGTATAATAATCTCCATGCTTGCTGAGTAAATCTATTCATTCACATAATCAATTATGTGTCACAGTCTCGTATAATAATCTCCATGCTTGCTGAGTAAATCTATTCATTCACATAATCAATTATGTGTCACAGTCTCGTATAATAATCTCCATGTTTGCTGAGTAAATCTATTCATTCACATAATCAATTATGTGTCACAGTCTCGTATAATAATCTCCATGCTTGCTGAGTAAATCTATTCATTCACATAATCAAGTATGTGTCACAGTCTCATATAATAATCTCCATGCTTGTTGAGTAAATCTATTCATTCACATAATCAAGTATGTGTCACAGTCTCGTATAATAATCTCCATGCTTGCTGAGTAAATCTATTCATTCACATAATCAAATATGTGTCACAGTCTCGTATAATAATCTCCATGCTTGCTGAGTAAATCTATTCATTCACATAATCAAGTATGTGTCACAGTCTCATATAATAATCTCCATGCTTGCTGAGTAAATCTATTCATTCACATAATCAAGTATGTGTCACAGTCTCATATAATAATCTCCATGCTTGCTGAGTAAATCTATTCATTCACATAATCAAGTATGTGTCACAGTCTCATATAATAATCTCCATGCTTGCTGAGTAAATCTATTCATTCACATAATCAAGTATGTGTCACAGTCTCATATAATAATCTCCATGCTTGCTGAGTAAATCTATTCATTCACATAATCAAGTATGTGTCGCAGTCTCATATAATAATCTCCATGCTTGCTGAGTAAATCTATTCATTCACATAATCAAATATGTGTCACAGTCTCGTATAATAATCTCCATGCTTGCTGAGTAAATCTATTCATTCACATAATCAATTATGTGTCACAGTCTCGTATAATAATCTCCATGCTTGCTGAGTAAATCTATTCATTCACATAATGAAGTATGTGTCACAGTCTCATATAATAATCTCCATGCTTGCTGAGTAAATCTATTCATTCACATAATCAAGTATGTGTCGCAGTCTCATATAATAATCTCCATGCTTGCTGAGTAAATCTATTCATTCACATAATCAAATATGTGTCACAGTCTCGTATAATAATCGGGCACGAAAGCATTCCTAATATAATCATTAATATTGTTTTACGAGTATTGCAAAGGTTTTGTTTAAGAATGCAACCAATAATAAGGTTTTAGTGATCATTTAAGCAGATGATCATTTATCTATTCATGTTTCTCATTCTACTTATTGTATTGTCCTCTTTATGATGATTTTTGTCAACCCTCTTGGGAGTGTTGAGCATTTGAACCAGTCCTGGTCGTCCTGGTATCTGAGTGAAAAATACAACGCATCACACCTCATATTTTGCGGCTCACTCGCTTTCACTTCGGAACAAACTTCCTGGCTCAATCAGATATGATCCATCCTTATCCATTATTTATTTCCAAATACCTCTCCTCTTCTACTGCTATACAATTCTCATACACATATATTTCTTTTCATTCACCACGCTTTAGACACATGGTCATGGACACTATAATAATCGATTATATATGAAAAATTGCTTGATTGAAAGAAATTGCTTCCTTGCAATAAATCCACTAGATGCATTTGCATGAAATTGTAAAATGTTTGACAGTATTTTTTTATGTAGTAATAATAAATAATATTTGAAGAATAATTTTACCCTGTTTGCTAGTTATGATCAGGTAGAATCATTAAGTAGTCAGCAAAAGACTGAAATTTGTAGAATTCAACGTTACTTAATATCGGGGTATACTTTTCAAATGAAGTCACTTCGATGTTTTAAAACGATAGCACTATACATTATGTCACTTTCCATGAAACTTTTTAGTAGTTAGTTTAAGATGCATCGTAACGGTTTTCAAAAGTATCTTCAGTTAATTGGACAATTTTGAAAAAGCATGCAATGGGCAAATCCTATAGAATGTTTCATCATATACTGCATGGTTTGTACCACCTCAGAATTGATTATTTACTAAATGCTTTTTCACAGAGTACACGTGGTTTATACGGATTCTTTTGCAAGTCAACCGTTCTCTTCTCTCCAGATGGATGTCCACCCGCGTGACTCTCCGATCTATAATGTACTTAATAATTTCCTATTTAAGATGCATTTTTTTTTATCAATAGGCACACTTGCGAGCGGGAGGTTACACAGAAGCCGGAGTATCTGAAATCTGCACTGCACTGGGGCTGTTGGCCAAGCACGGAGTCCTCGGGCTCGGCCTTCCACCCCTGGCATCGCTGCCCTCACTCCCTTCATTGCCGGCGGCTGCCCTGCCTTACTTCCCCAATCTGCAACCTGACCAGAACGCTACCTCCAGTGTGTTTGGGCCCATCGGCCAAGTCAGCTTGGGTGAGTTCCATATCTTGAGTTTAAATTCTATTGTTTTCGCAGCAACAAGTATTTTTTTAATGTTCAGATGTCATGATTTTGTCTATAAGACATCTTTGACTTTATTAAATGACTCTCGGAGCTTGAAAATCAGATTTTTATGTAAACTATTTTCATTTGTGTGTAATATTTAATGTAACAGCGATATGTTGAAATATGTCAAAGATCGAAATTAAATACAACTATCTGTATATAGTATCAAATAGAAAGAATGTTTTGGCAGTTGTTTTTGACATTCAATGTTATCTTATTAAATTTTGTTATAAGAACCATGATTGTGACTAACAATGTTGTTAAAGCTACTTTGAAAAAGTAGCTCTTTTACACCTGCATTTCAATCTAAAGTAATATGCTACTGTAAGTCTATGTAAAAATATTGACAGTGTTTTACAGCTACTTTTAGAACAAAATGCTCTACTTGTAGCGTGTTGCTTTACAACACTGGTTTTTTCTCACCACACTATATAACTATATTTTCTATAAAACTCTTTGATGAACAATTTTCGCTCTCATTTTTTAGCACACTGATTTAATTGAAGAGTGCATTGTCATTTAACAGTAATCTCGCGCATCTCTGAGCAGTATTAATATTTCTTGCTGTGGATTCATTAATTAAACATATAATTAGTTTACAAAATGAATGTTATTTAAGTCCATAACATAATGAATCAAGACCAAGCGGTAAACAGTAGCCATTCTATCAAGAATAAAATGTGGTATCACCAACCACCAATATTATCTGCATCAAGTAAGTTCTCAAAGTTAAACTATTTTTTTTAGTAAATGTCATCACCTGCAAGATGCGTATGTCACCCACCATTATTTCATTCTCATTCCACCCCTTCACAGCTGAATCATGCATTTTCTCCTTTTGACAGGTGCACTGAAGTGATCAGAGCTTGAGAAGAACTTCCAGTTTAAATTCACTTCACCTCTTTTAATTTAATTCCATAACTGACAACATGTGCTATTCAAATTGAAAATTTAAAATAGATTAGTTAAATTAGTAGCTGACAAAGTCTTTAACTTGACGATACTAAGTGTTATTTCATTTTGGAAAATTGATAATATCCAAAGCGAGAGAAATGCCTTGGAATAGAATCAATATTGTTTTTTTCTTTTATGTTTGTTTAATTTTATATATAATATATAAAAATTTGTTGTATTAAATAAAAATATTTGTAGTTCAAATATAATTTCTTAGAGTTAAATATTGTTAAATGTTGTTAGAATTGTTTTACGTTGCGTAATTAAGTGATTCCAAATGAAGAATTGAAGTTTCAAAACAGCCAACTTTAAGTTTGTCCTTATGTTGTTTTTTTAAAAAGAAATAATGTTTATACCATGTTATTTATTAACCGTTTATTATTAATATAATTTTTTCCTGACATTCAGTTATTGTTAACAAGATATCGTGTTTGATTTTGAATTTTCTATCTCTAATTTCAATTTCCGTTAAATATCCCTGTTCAGCCCACAAATAAAAATATTTTTCATCTCAGATACACCATTCTTTACACAGATTCGGGTTACTGGCGTGGCTTCCATTAAGTGGAACCACGCCAACATATGTTTCAGTGGCAAGCACTGTATTCCATTAAAAACACTTCACCTTTCTACAGTACTCTGATCTTTCCACACATGTTTTAATGTAAATCACATTCTTTTGTGAACAATTGTCGTTTTTTATTTTCTTGTCAATTACTGCCAATCATGCTTATAAAGCATCTTTCATGTTTTACCAAGTAATTCTCAAGCATATAAAATCCTAAGGAATAATGTATCAAGTTTAAGATGGAGTCTTTTTTTTTTTAATATATGCTGTTTCTATTATCTATATTTTTTTACTTTATTCTTCTTTTAATTCTACTTGATATAAAACTGTTTATATTAAAACTTTCCCAAAATGTGATGAAATATTAATCTATTTCTGTCATTTACCACTGAAACACAAAATAGTCACAATAGTTCCACTCGCACAATAACTCCAGTTACGTTACCTAATCAGTGTAAAAAATGCAATATTTTGGGGGAAATCATCACATGAACGAATAATGTCTGTGAATTTCTTTATTCAGTTATTTTATTTTTAATAAAAACAATCCATTAAAACCTTGGGTTATTTAGGTGTTAAATTATTTTGTGTTAATTGTGTATTAACACCAGCATCACAATATCTCTAATAAAAGTATAACAACTAACATCAAAAGTATTTTTTCCTCTGTTACTTTGTTTTAAAAAATATACACCCTGTTAATGTACTTAGCCACATAGCTGTGTGATTATTTCGATTGAAATTTTAATTATTTTTGCGTGATAAGTGTTTGTTAAAAACATATAATCATTTTTATGTTCTGGAATAAAAATTACTCTACCTCGATTAAAGGATTTACTTTAAATTTGTGAATTTTATTCCAAATCCTCTATATTTATTTTCCTTTATTTCAATCCAAAAAAATTGTAAACTTTTTTATTATTTTGACCTATCACCAGTAGTAATTGATAATGATTCCTTTCCTTGTATCAACAAAAAATATTCTGTTCAAAATATGTGATATTAAAAGATTTATAATAAAAAAAACATGCCTTAGACAAATAGTGCAAAAGTAACAAAAACCATTGAAGCACAAAATAACTGCTTATTTCATTTCTTGCTGGGTTTTTTTATTCATACAAATATATTAATATAATCCTTGAAATTAATAATTTTTTAACTAACTTTAGAAATATAAACAGTTGTGTTATTAAAATTCAGTCTAAATAAAATTTTGTCAAAATATTTGCTTTTAAAATATTAACTGATGTTTACTTTTGAATATGCTTAACAAATGAATATTTTACATAAATATCAATAAACGACAAACATTGGACGTTGGTTATGACGAGCGCGGAAATGACAAATTCACAGCTACTATATATATGTGTATAATAAGCTAATGAAAGCCCTATTTGATTGACATTTAAAAAATCACAGTTTTCAAAAAAGGTTTTAGAAAATTTGGTGAATCAAAACAGTTATGTTGCAATGTTCAAAGTCAATAAATGTAGATGATATTACAATTTTTCCAACCTGTCTTCGAACACATGGTTACAGGTTCAATTGCCGTTGCAACCCATATTTATTATACAAAGGGTAAAATAATGTAAATATCTGAATTTTGTAATTAACAGAAGAAAAATCTTTTTTTTTTAAAGTTCTCTCCTTTTTCGGATTGGTGGGACATCAATTGATTTACAATCAATTTTAAAGTTAATTTTTACCATTTTTTTTACAATCGCAATATAAAACGAATAATAGCAGATATTTAAATACGAAGATGGTAAAATAATGGGAAATCAGTTAAAACAACATAACATTGTAAACATCTCCGTGTTTAACAAACAATAGCTAGAATCTTAATTCACGTTAACATCAAACTGAACATACGGGCATATAGTATTATAAAACTATCATAATGTAAAATATCTAATTCCAAGTTAATTCAGTAATGGCCCTTATGCTCGTTACAGTCGAAGTTCCACTGAATATTGATTGGACTGACTTAATGGACGCAAATTACTTCAGTTTAGAGTATATATATTTTGTTTTCCGTTGAGACTTATATGATCCGTTTTGAGCATTGGTATTAAGTAATGCGCTACAAATAGCACACTTCATCGTAAGTGTAGCTGTAAACTAGTGCCATTACTAAATTTTATTTAGCTGTTAAAGTAGCATGCTACTTAGGAATGAACAATGTACCAATGATGTTTTTTCAAAGCAGCTAATAACATTAATTTTAATAGTGAAAACTATGCAACACATACTTATATGAGGTGATCATATATCCCTTGAGATGTAAAACACCTTGGTTTTTTTCTATTGACAAAATCATGCACCATAGAAGAAAACAAATATTATTCTATCTTCAGAAATCAACTGAAATTTTCACCAACCGACACATTTTTAGACTGACTTATAAATATACTTTTGAACTATTTCATAAATCTCATAAATTTATTTCAAACTATGTATTTTTAATGATTTTCTTTTAGAGAAAGTTTTTCTCTTAAATTTGAAAACATGGCGCAGGTGATATTTCTTAAGTTCCTCAAGCTCTGATTCATTCATTTATTATATTTAATATCACAATTTTTTTTATGAATTAACAATCTTTAAACTGTGTAAAATGTATTCTTTGTTAATTTGTTTAATTTATTTTGAACTTTGACCCACATATATATATTTTTAAGATACATTTGTCTTAAAGAAAAAAAGCATTGACAAAGAAATATTTTACAAAAAGGCTACATTGAATCCCTCCTAATTATTTTTGCTATTCTACAAATAAAGTTTTACATGTCTTTGTACATAAATACAAATTTTGTAACTAGAAAAAATAATTGCGAAGTTTTCACTAGTGAAAATGAAATTGATATAATATAAAAGAATCAACCCCTGTTCAACTGTTCAGACAGTTTTTCATTTTTTAGGAGAAATAAGGACATTATTGATGTTGATCATAATTATTTTATTATAAAAACATTGAACATAGATTCTTTCAGTATAGATTTTTTTTAGTTTGCAATACATTTCAACATGTATGTACGAGGCAAAATATAAGGTTCATGATTTTCAATAACATCATTTAGTTATTGTCAAAATTAATAATTAGACATTGTGAACAGCAAATTTTTAATTTTGGTAAGTAATGGTTCGAATCATTCTTTCACATTTTGTTTTCGTTGTAAAATTTTTTGCATTTATATTTCATAGATCTCACAATTTTTCATGTGACGCAGAATTAAAAAAACTTTCTTAAAGAAGTTTAACCATCGAGTGGACGAAATCAAAAGTTGCTAAAATCTGTCGCTTCTTCATTTTGTTTTAAATGCAAAATAATTTGCTACACACCACCCTAACTGTGAAATAATGATTTATTTAAAAAAATTAAAATTTGCCTTTAAGAATAAAAATAAAATGTGCCATAAATAATGATGTGCAGTAAACTCTCTGTTTTACAGATAATTTAAAGAATACTTTAATTCAACATAAAGCTGTTTTAAAACCCCATATATAAACGTTAAATAATGGTTATATGAAAAATTGCAAAGGAATAAATGTTTATAAGAGAATATGAGGGTAAATTCATAAAATTAATCAATAAATTTTTAATTAATATTAAATGTCCAAGATTACAAGAGTGATTGAATTATTTCACAATAACATGTTATTTTATTTAGGAGTTCGTTTATTCTTCCATTTAGTAATTTTTAGTGGTCCAATATTTCTCCAGTGATTTTCTACAATAACATGTTTGAATTTAAGGGATTTAATGAATTGTCAAAATATATCGATAAACTGCACTAATTTGAATTTAAAATTTATCATGCATCACTAATGGCAAAATAAATTAGGTAGGTATGCTATTTTTTTTTTTAATTGACCATTGAAATTAGAACCTGAAAAAATGAGAGTTTACTGTATGGTCAAAACAATTTATTCAATCAAATAATATTAATTATTCAATTCAAACTGTTTTTGTTTACAAAATAAAAACGATTGAGGGTAATGCGAAGATTGTTAGTAAAGGGATATTGATTTTTATTATTTTTTTTCAATAAACATTCATATTAAATTAATTTCCATGTTGATTTGTGTAGGTGAAAATAACTTGAAAATATATTAATACTAGCTTCTTCTTTCATACCTGCTTCCTTAACTGTAAAACTTTAAGATTTAACGGTAGTTGTGCAAATAAATTTAATTCAAAAAAGGGTCTCCACTCAACAAGCTTCTGTCGAATTGAATATTTCCTTCCTTGACCTGATGATATATTCCGAGTTCATTTGTGTAGTTGTAGTATAGTTGGGAAATTCTAGGATGAGTCCTGTGACAGCTCACAAATTTGCCCCAATATAACCTTATGTAATGTATTTACCTAAATAACTTGGTATTTATTAGAATTGAGACTTATATTAAAGTTGATAAAATAATTAAAATTACTGAACATCGTTACAAGGTTGTATCGGGGCAAATTTGTGAACTGTCACAGGACTCATCCTACATTTTCTGAACTATAGTGATTGCATATCTCTAGTGTGCGAGTTAATGTTTTACCGTGTCGTCTGTCATGAGTCTTCACAATTGATTGAAAAGTAGCGAAAATTAATTCGGAACATCAATAGCTTTTCACCCACTAGCTCACAATTTGTCTATGCTCTGCTACCGATATATTAAATAGATGCTTATTTTACATACAATCTGTAACTTTTCTAAAGAATTTCTAATGTGCTTGAGCTAATTTCAGAAGTTATCGAGCAATTCCCATATTATTGGTCGGTCATTTTATTTATCTTTTCAATGAATACATTGCACATTTAGACTGGAAATATATTTTACTTAAAGATTGCTATATATTTCTTTTCGTATATCAAATTTAGTATTTCCTTTAACTTTCAAATTTACTTCAGTGTAAATAAGCAAAGTAAAAAATTGAATTTTTACCAAAAAAGATTTTTTTATGAAAACAAAAATTTGCTTTGTCAAATAGGTTTATTTCAGTTATTCAATGTTCAAAAGTGATTAAAATTATACTGATATATTTGTATTGACTGATCCTTATTGAAATATTTATTTCCAGTTCGGGAGAGAGTTGAGTCATAGAATATTGTTTTTTTTTTTTTAATTTAAATGTGCAGTGTTATGTTAGAATATTGTTGATGCTAGAAAACTTCTGAAACAAGTTTAGTGTGATTTTCTGTTGCTTTGTTGACCGGGATCCTTTTGAATTTTGGTCACACTGTAAAGTTGAATTTTTTTGAATTAGCTCAAGAAGGGTCCTGGTCCCCCGCAACTTACTACGACACAGTCATTGGTATGTTCACAAGTTTTATTGCATTTGTTTCCTTTTTTCAAAGTGGTGCTCCGGGAAATGGCAAAATCAAAAGCATGTTGGATTTGGCATGTAAAAAATAGAGATGACACATTTTCATTTTAGATTGAAAACTTTCGACCGATTAAGATTCCTGCTGTGCACTTTATAGATTTACATATGTCCAGTTTTTTTGGAAACTTAACGGTTAAGGTAAAGATTCAAGGTCAGTTAATTTTTAAAAATTTGCAATTAATTTTTAAATTACACACTACTATAAAAAATGCGACTTAAAATTATGCGTACTATATTTTTTTCGAGACAGGAATGCCCCCAATTTATTCATTAATGGCAATCATATAACTTGATTACTGATTAAATAATGAAATTAAAAGAAAACCATGCTTTAATTGTATTTCTTAATAATACATTTTTTGAAAAATATCCATTTTTTTAACGCAGAACAATAAAGTTAATTTTTAAATTACTTTCAGATACTTGTTGCATTTTTTTTTAAGTTTTCACTAATTGAAATAATCTAAATTTCAATATTTTAGATTGATATCTTACATTTTTTTATCCAATTTTTTTTTTAAATTAAGCATGAGCATGGCTTTATTCCAGATAATTTCAATCAATATTTTCATACCTCTTAAATAACAGTGACAACTGCTGATTTACCTTTGGGAGTTTTTTTTTATTCATTGTTTGGTTGCAAGTTGGATTTGAAAAAATATGTTGGGGTAGACACAGAAATAATAAAAAATCTCACTATGATAAGCTATTTATATGATAAGATCTTTAGGCGCAACCATAAGCAATTGAAGAACCTATTTATATGATAAGATCTTTAGGCGCAACCGTAAGCAATTGAAGAACATATTTATATGATAAGATCTTTAGGCTCAACCTAATTATATGATAAGATCTTTAGACGCAACCATAAGCAATTGAAGAACCTATTTATATAAGATCTTTAGGCTCAACCTATTTATATGATAAGATCTTTAGGCGCAAGCATAAGCAATTAAAGAAATCCTCGACATTTAAATATTCTCTGAATTAATTTAGTTTTTAGGTTGAGCATTTTTTCTGTAATTTGAGTTTTTTTTGTTTAAATTATTGTGGAAGAAATTTTAATTACTTTGATCAAAAACGCAACGAATAATTTTCATTATTATTTTTTTTATTTATTGACAATTTTTCACAAAATACAATTATAATTCAGAGTTCGCATGAATACAGAAATGAAAGATCTGCTCTATTTTTTACTCACACAAAATGACTACATTCTAGGTAAACATAGAAAAAAATACTCTTTCACCATCAAAATTATTTTATTCACATAAAATTACAATATAATTACGATCTTATAAGAATCTTATAAATTCGTCTTCGGGAAAAAGTTGATGGCAGAGGAATAATATCTTCTTCACTATCATCGTCATCCTCGGAATCGGAAAAATCTTCTATGTCGCTTTGGCAGGAATAATTAGATAAATTGTCAGCAAACAATTCATCATCACTCTCGTTTGCATCCTGATTCATGTTCAGGGACAATAAAATTAACTTTCAAAAATAGTTTATCACAAAAAAAAACAGTGGCAGTAAAAAGTGGCGAAGTAAAAAAAGTTTTTGAACAAATACACACGATAGTTAATATTTTCTACGAAAATTCGATAATTCAAAACAAAATAAAATACTTCGTAAAAGCAGAATGAACTCAGAAACACGATACTAAGACTTCCGAACGAAAGCAGTACACTGGAGTCACTAGAGAAACGATCAACAATGCTAAAACAAGATCCCGATTTGTTATCATTGAAACATATTTTTTTGTAAACATAACCGCTTTTATTTTTATTTTGCCTTTTGTGTTGTTATCACCCAACCTCATTGTATCAACAGGTAGATGCGTTAGGTACCCCTTACAATAGATAACGCGCAGTTCCCACCCCATTTGGCGACCGTGTTTACAAGTTTCCCGCATACCACCGCTTGGCAAACCAAAACGAGTAAACTCGTCTCCCGCTCTCTACTATAAAACGGGATAGAACGAGTTTTATCGTTTCCCGCAAAAAATGTGTTAAGAAAAAAAATATTTATAAGCAATTTGGTAAAATGAAAGTATATAACTCTCTACGCACACAAATAAATACTTATACAGATTGACATTTTAAAATCGTGTTTAATGTATAAGAAAAAAATAGAACACGCATGTCGCGTCAATTTCCCCGATCTCAAAGTATTCCGTTACAGAGATCTACAACTTTTCATCAACTACACATGATCTTGAGAAAAATACAATACCTCCGCAGCAAAAAAACAAATTCGTAAGACAAACATTATTCTTAACAAGAGCGGTTACGAAAATTACAAATATATATTTTTAAATATGATGGTATATCATCGAAGTTATTTTTTCTTCTAAATTATACAATAATTTAATACTCACTTATCATCCTATTGTGGGTGAAATGTCTACCAAAGAGTATTTCAATCCCATTGAAGTTATTTTTCTTCTAAATTATACAATAATGTAATTCTCACTTATCATCCTATCGTGGGTGGTATGTCTACCATAGAGTATTTCAATCCCATTGAAGTTATTTTTTCTTCTAAATTATACAATAATTTAATCCTCACTTATCATCCTATCGTGGGTGGAATGTCTACCAAAGAGTATTTCAATCCCATTGAAGTTATTTTTTCTTCTAAATTATACAATAATTTAATCCTCACTTATCATCCTATCGTGGGTGGAATGTCTACCAAAGAGTATTTCAATCCCATTGAAATTATTTTTTCTTCTAAATTATACAATAATTTAATCCTCACTTATCATCCTATCGTGGGTGGAATGTCTACCAAAGAGTATTTCAATCCCATTGAAGTTATTTTTTCTTCTAAATTATACAATAATTTAATCCTCACTTATCATCCTATCGTTGGTGGAATGTCTACCAAAGAGTATTTCAATCCCATTGAAGTTATTTTTTCTTCTAAATTATACAATAATTTAATCCTCACTTATCATCCTATCGTGGGTGGAATGTCTACCAAAGAGTATTTCAATCCCATTGAAATTATTTTTTCTTCTAAATTATACAATAATTTAATCCTCACTTATCATCCTATCGTGGGTGGAATGTCTACCAAAGAGTATTTCAATCCCATTGAAGTTATTTTTTCTTCTAAATTATACAATAATTTAATCCTCACTTATCATCCTATCGTTGGTGGAATGTCTACCAAAGAGTATTTCAATCCCATTGAAGTTATTTTTTCTTCTAAATTATACAATAATTTAATCCTCACTTATCATCCTATCGTGGGTGGAATGTCTACCAAAGAGTATTTCAATCCCATTGAAGTTATTTTTTCTTCTAAATTATACAATAATGTAATTCTCACTTATCATCCTATCGTGGGTGGAATGTCTACCAAAGAGTATTTCAATCCCATTGAAGTTATTTTTTCTTTTAAATTATACAATAATTTAATCCTCACTTATCATCCTATCGTGGGTGGAATGTCTACCAAAGAGTATTTCAATCCCATTGAAGTTATTTTTTCTTCTAAATTATACAATAATGTAATTCTCACTTATCATCCTATCGTGGGTGGAATGTCTACCAAAGAGTATTTCATTCCCATTGAAGTTATTTTTTCTTTTAAATTATACAATAATTTAATCCTCACTTATCATCCTATCGTGGGTGGAATGTCTACCAAAGAGTATTTCAATCCCATTGAAGTTATTTTTTCTTCTAAATTATACAATAATTTAATCCTCACTTATCATCCTATCGTGGGTGGAATGTCTACCAAAGAGTATTTCAATCCCATTGAAGTTATTTTTTCTTCTAAATTATACAATAATTTAATCCTCACTTATCATCCTATCGTGGGTGGAATGTCTACCAAAGAGTATTTCAATCCCATTGAAGTTATTTTTTCTTCTAAATTATACAATAATATAATTCTCACTTATCATCCTATCGTGGGTGGAATGTCTACCAAAGAGTATTTCATTCCCATTGAAGTTATTTTTTCTTTTAAATTATACAATAATTTAATCCTCACTTATCATCCTATCGTGGGTGGAATGTCTACCAAAGAGTATTTCAATCCCATTGAAGTTATTTTTTCTTCTAAATTATACAATAATTTAATCCTCACTTATCATCCTATCGTGGGTGGAATGTCTACCAAAGAGTATTTCAATCCCATTGAAGTTATTTTTTCTTCTAAATTATACAATAATTTAATCCTCACTTATCATCCTATCGTGGGTGGAATGTCTACCAAAGAGTATTTCAATCCCATTGAAGTTATTTTTTCTTCTAAATTATACAATAATTTAATCCTCACTTATCATCCTATCGTGGGTGGAATGTCTACCAAAGAGTATTTCAATCCCATTGAAGTTATTTTTTCTTCTAAATTATACAATAATTTAATCCTCACTTATCATCCTATCGTGGGTGGAATGTCTACCAAAGAGTATTTCAATCCCATTGAAGTTATTTTTTCTTCTAAATTATACAATAATTTAATCCTCACTTATCATCCTATCGTTGGTGGAATGTCTACCAAAGAGTATTTCAATCCCATTGAAGTTATTTTTTCTTCTAAATTATACAATAATTTAATCCTCACTTATCATCCTATCGTGGGTGGAATGTCTACCAAAGAGTATTTCAATCCCATTGAAGTTATTTTTTCTTCTAAATTATACAATAATGTAATTCTCACTTATCATCCTATCGTGGGTGGAATGTCTACCAAAGAGTATTTCAATCCCATTGAAGTTATTTTTTCTTTTAAATTATACAATAATTTAATCCTCACTTATCATCCTATCGTGGGTGGAATGTCTACCAAAGAGTATTTCAATCCCATTGAAGTTATTTTTTCTTCTAAATTATACAATAATGTAATTCTCACTTATCATCCTATCGTGGGTGGAATGTCTACCAAAGAGTATTTCAATCCCAGTGAAGTTATTTTTTCTTTTAAATTATACAATAATTTAATCCTCACTTATCATCCTATCGTGGGTGGAATGTCTACCAAAGAGTATTTCAATCCCATTGAAGTTATTTTTTCTTTTAAATTATACAATAATTTAATCCTCACTTATCATCCTATCGTGGGTGGAATGTCTACCAAAGAGTATTTCAATCCCATTGAAGCTATTTTTTCTTTTAAATTATACAATAATTTAATCCTCACTTATCATCCTATCGTAGGTGGAATGTCTACCAAAGAGTATTTCAATCCCATTGAAGTTATTTTTTCTTCTAAATTATACAATAATGTAATTCTCACTTATCATCCTATCGTGGGTGGAATGTCTACCAAAGAGTATTTCAATCCCATTGAAGTTATTTTTTCTTCTAAATTATACAATAATGTAATTCTCACTTATCATCCTATCGTGGGTGGAATGTCTACCAAAGAGTATTTCATTCCCATTGAAGTTATTTTTTCTTTTAAATTATACAATAATTTAATCCTCACTTATCATCCTATCGTGGGTGGAATGTCTACCAAAGAGTATTTCAATCCCATTGAAGTTATTTTTTCTTCTAAATTATACAATAATTTAATCCTCACTTATCATCCTATCGTGGGTGGAATGTCTACCAAAGAGTATTTCAATCCCATTGAAGTTATTTTTTCTTCTAAATTATACAATAATTTAATCCTCACTTATCATCCTATCGTGGGTGGAATGTCTACCAAAGAGTATTTCAATCCCATTGAAGTTATTTTTTCTTCTAAATTATACAATAATTTAATCCTCACTTATCATCCTATCGTGGGTGGAATGTCTACCAAAGAGTATTTCAATCCCATTGAAGTTATTTTTTCTTCTAAATTATACAATAATTTAATCCTCACTTATCATCCTATCGTGGGTGGAATGTCTACCAAAGAGTATTTCAATCCCATTGAAGTTATTTTTTCTTCTAAATTATACAATAATTTAATCCTCACTTATCATCCTATCGTTGGTGGAATGTCTACCAAAGAGTATTTCAATCCCATTGAAGTTATTTTTTCTTCTAAATTATACAATAATTTAATCCTCACTTATCATCCTATCGTGGGTGGAATGTCTACCAAAGAGTATTTCAATCCCATTGAAGTTATTTTTTCTTCTAAATTATACAATAATGTAATTCTCACTTATCATCCTATCGTGGGTGGAATGTCTACCAAAGAGTATTTCAATCCCATTGAAGTTATTTTTTCTTTTAAATTATACAATAATTTAATCCTCACTTATCATCCTATCGTGGGTGGAATGTCTACCAAAGAGTATTTCAATCCCATTGAAGTTATTTTTTCTTCTAAATTATACAATAATGTAATTCTCACTTATCCTATCGTGGGTGGAATGTCTACCAAAGAGTATTTCAATCCCATTGAAGTTATTTTTTCTTCTAAATTATACAATAATGTAATTCTCACTTATCATCCTATCGTGGGTGGAATGTCTACCAAAGAGTATTTCATTCCCATTGAAGTTATTTTTTCTTTTAAATTATATAATAATTTAATCCTCACTTATCATCCTATCGTGGGTAGAATGGCTACCAAAGAGTATTTCAATCCCATTGAAGTTATTTTTTCTTTTAAATTATACAATAATTTAATCCTCACTTATCATCCTATCGTGGGTGGAATGTCTACCAAAGAGTATTTCAATCCCATTGAAGCTATTTTTTCTTTTAAATTATACAATAATTTAATCCTCACTTATCATCCTATCGTAGGTGGAATGTCTACCAAAGAGTATTTCAATCCCATTGAAGTTATTTTTTCTTTTAAATTATACAATAATTTAATCCTCACTTATCATCCTATCGTGGGTGGAATGTCTACCAAAGAGTATTTCAATCCCATTGAAGCTATTTTTTCTTTTAAATTATACAATAATTTAATCCTCACTTATCATCCTATCGTAGGTGGAATGTCTACCAAAGAGTATTTCAATCCCATTGAAGCTATTTTTTCTTCTAAATAAGTCCAAGGAGTTGAACATCTTTGAAATAATATTGTTTCGTCAATATTTATTAAAATTCTATATTTCAGAATACTTGTATTTATTGTTTATCGATAATCTTAATAAAAAATACTCTTATGGAAACTCGTGCAAAAATCGCAATTAGTTATACTTCAAACTTCCACTTGAATTTGTTTGCAGTGATATATATATCTTGTCGCTTCAAGTGTTTATTGTGTGATTGAATCATAAAATTAATTTATAGATTGGTCTAGTTGGCAACATTTCTGATTCTATTTACAGAATATGTGTGCGTCCTCTTGATCAGTGATCTAAACATTTTCTTAGTTTGACGTCCATTGCGATATATTAACTAGTTTTCGGTCTCCGCTTTGCCAAATGCATTTCTAGAAATGAATAGTCGCTAAAAAAAAAAATTATAACACTAAATGCAAAATATGTTCTCGATGGAGGATGCTGTCTCGAGGATATTAACCAGTTCTACACCTCAAATGAAACATATATGAAATCTTTGCCAAAAGTAATAAATTTCAGAATGGAAAAGAACTATACACGATACAAATATATCTTAGTATAATAGGCACGATACAATTTACGAGGCATATCCAGAAACTAAGTGTACTGAATTTTTGTAGGTTATAATTTTTTTTATTTAAACAAAAAATTTACGTGGTTACCGTAGTACATATGTAAGCTATTTTTCGACATAGTCGCCATTCCTCTCAATGCAGGTGGTGAAGCGGGGTATCAACTTTTTGATGCCTTCCTCAAAGTAGTTTCCCGCCAACCCCTCCGTCCACTTCTCCACCTCCTCATTTACCTCCTCGTCGGTTGAAAACCTTTTTCCACCCATGTGCAGCTTCAGGGAGGTAAAGAGATAGTAATCTGAAGGTGCTAGGTCAGGGGAATGCGCGGGATGGTTCAGGACATCCCATTTCAACGAGGCGAGCAGTTCCGTCTGTCATTGTCATGCAGCAGGCAGACTCCCTTTGTCAGCATGCCTCTCTTGTTTTGAATCGCCCTCCGCAATTTTTTTAGGGTCTCACAGTATGTTGCAGAGATGATGGTCTCCCCTTGAGGCATATATTCAATTAAAATTATGCCTTGACAGTCCCAAAACACGGATGCCATTTTCACGGATTTTTTATTTTTATTTTTTCCACGGATTTTCTTGACTGAAATTGTGGTTTTGAACTTTTTGGCGGAGGGTGAAGAGGTGTGAAGCCACTGTTGAGACTTGCCTTTTGGTTTCAGGCGTGTAGTGTGCAACCCAAGTTTCATCTCCAGTAACGATGGAGCGGAGAAATTCATCTCCATGGAGTTTGCAGCGCCTCAAAAACTCTTGCTCGGCCTCCACTCGATTCAACTTGGCGGGAGATTCGATTGACATTTTTCACGAAACGTGTTGTCGCGTCGACACTTCTCAACGTACTGACCTCGAACCGGTTTCGTTGCGGAGGGGAAGGGTCAGGCTACACGGATGTGTAGCCAACATGTCGAAAATAAAATCCATCCGGTCGTGAGAGCCTCAGTACACTTACTTTCTGGATACGCCTCGTGCATTGGACGCTATAAAAACTGCCTGACACGAGACAATGTTCTCATAAAATGATCTTTATAGGAAAGGACATGCAAAAAAGTTTTATGACGATGCTGTAACAAATAACAACCAATTATAGTTTCTTCACTGAATTGAGGCCAGAAGATTTTTTCAGAATAACTAGAGAAAATGTCTTGAAAATCAATAGTTATCCTAATGACAGCAGTGACCTGTAGCAAACAAAAACGCAGAAGCAAACAAAAACGCAGACCAGAAAGTATCCAAGCAACCGTATTCGGAAATATAAAACATAATTGCGGGGATCAAACCGTATAATATTCCGTTAAAACAAAGCGCATTTTTTATTTTCATTGTCTATGCATCCAATATACACGTACGTATATTACCGTATTAGCCTGGATATAATATGATATTTTTTACACAAAATATTTTTTCAAAAATAACATTCGAGTTACATATATTCGGGGTTTAGGCGGTGTCCAATGAGCGCAAAGCACACAGCCAAGCCTTTTCGTCTATCGCACGCACAGTTTATGCATGTTTTGGTTGCGTTGGTGAGATCGACCTGATAGAAAATAAAAACGAACATATGCAGATTAGTGACACGTCTATTGAAAAAGGTTTTAAGAAATGTTGCATTTCCAACAATCTGGATGGGAGTGAGGATGACATTTTATGGGAAGAGGAAGATGCCATAAATGATGCGTCGAGCAACATAGTAATCATTCAAGCGACACTGATAATAATTTAAACATGCCTGAATAATAAAATCATATTTTTTATAATACAATTTACCTAATTAATTTTTGTTTTATATTTGAATTTTTCCTTTCATTCCTGCTCCAAATATATGGGTCGCGTTATATTAGGGCTAATACGGTATATTGAACAAGATTTATTAATGTTTTCTATTTTGGATTTTTAAATTAAAAAGTAATTTAAATATGTATTTAATGTTTATTTTATTGTTGTTGTTGTGAGATCTCCGTGATGAGACATACGAGTATGTATGCGTAAAGCTGGTTAATGAAAACATGATTGCAGTATTTAATGCTAAAGATAGTTTAAAACATGATTGCAGTATTTAATGCTAAAGATAGTTTAAAACATGATTGCAGTATTTAATGCTAAAGATAGTTTAAGAACAAGTATATGACAAAATTTAAGCATCAGATACATTAAAATATAACTTGATAAGAATTATTTTTGTTATTGCAATATATTGTTTCTCTCGTAAAAATAAATCAATTCCATGGATTTTCGGAAGAGAGCAAAAACTGCAGTGTAAAAGAAACTTCATTGTTGAAACTTGTGTACAATGTGAAAACTGATAAGCTAAATCATTTCACATCTTATATTGGACGGAACCTTGAGTTTGTTCTAAAATTTATATAATTGAACCCAATTTGTCAAACTGCATGCAAATTTTTCATGGTTTCTAGTTTAAGGGCTTAAGTTTGTTGTCTTCATGTTGCATGTGAACAATAAATACTATTATTAATTTGACAACACTTTTACAATCGAACCGATGTGTCTTGAAAACCTGAATGTACCAGGTTTGCCCGGTATTTGTCTAAAAAAGGAAATTATCTCCCAGACTGGTCCTGCAATTGCAATGAAATTTATGGATCTATCATGAAGGATCTTAGTGGGCATTCATACCGAGCCGCATCGTTCTGGAGCTATTCAGTTTACTATAATACCCAGTCGTGTAAGGTACTGAACCTGTGTCCTTTGCATTTCTAATTTGAACATTTTGAGCGATAAACGTGCATCAAATTTTGCCATAAATTTGGACATTCATCTGCAGAAACAATAAAAGTGATTTGTAATGTTTTTAGAGATAAATCCAAGCAATACACAAATCAAAGAGTATCTTTGAATATTCAAAGATTGCCTGCCATGTTTCATTTTAAAGTTATCCTGGTGCCTCAACTATAACACCTGAAAATGTCGTCATTTGATGGTGCAAGAGTCTGAAGAAGACCTCGGCATTCCGAATATCATTGTTTTAGATATTTTAACTCAAGATCTGGGGACGAGTTACGTGGCTGGAAAAAAAATTTCCTCAATTGCTGATGCAGCGGGAGAAAGACCTCCGAGTGGAAATCGCCCAGGACATGTTGGCAAATAATGCTCCTGGTTTACTCAAAAAGGTCACAGGCAATTATATTGCAGCTATGACCCTTAAACAAAAGCCCAGACTTTTCAGTGGAAAACTCCAGTAAAATAAAGATCAAAGAAAGCACACCAAAGGCCATTGTCACTTAATCAAATTAGTCTAATGGGGAACTAATAATATTTATAAAATAAAGATCTCAATTGTTCATCTGAATACAGCAAACTATAATTTTTTTCATCGGAAACTTTATCTTCACCAAAAACGTTTACCAAATTTCTACACGCTTTCGTAGCATTTCTACCTTGTTGGGATTCATACAGAATGCGATGCCGTAAATGAACTTTATCAATATACATGTTTATGCAAACGAATCTCACTTAATACTGAGGTGATAAAACCATTGTTTCATAAATTTAGAGCACATATACAGAAATACAATGGTAAAAAGAGGCAGCCATATATGTTTCAAATAACACGTTCATATGTGTTCAAACTTGAGATGATATTGGGTGTACAAATTAGTTCGATCCGTTTTTTTGTGTTCAAAAATGCATTTATTTCTAAACAAAATGAATGAACAGATCAATTAAAGTATTATCCATCGCTGGCTACTAGTTTTTCCCATCTCTCAGGCAATTTTCGAATTTCATCTCGAAAAAATGACTCGTCTTTTGAGGCGATCCATGTTTGGAGCCAATTTTCGGTTTCTACGAAAGAAGTGAACCGGTGACCTGCCTAATCGTGCTGCATCTTTTGGAACAACCAGTAATGAGAACGAGCAATGTCCAGGGAATACGGCGGGTACGGTAAAACATCCTATTTGAGCGTTTCCAAATATTTTTTTACAACTTTTGCGATATGAGGCCGAGCGTTGTCATGAAGAAGAATAATTTTATCATGTCTTTGCTCGTATTCCGGCCGTTTTTCTCGCAATGCACGGCTCAAACTAATTAATTGTAGCCCATACCGATTGCCTGTAATGGAATCGCCAGGTTTCAGCACCTCATAGTAAACAACACCCCTTTGGTCCCACCAGATACAGAGCATGATCTTCGAACCATGTATGTTCGGTTTTGGTATTGATGTTGAGGTCGATGGCAAAGATTGACCGGGCTTAGCGTACTATTTTTTCTTCTTGGGGTTGTCGTAGAATATCCACTTCTCATCTCCAGTTACAATCCGATGCAAAAAACCTTTTCTTTGTTACCTTTGAATCAGCTGCTCGCAAGTGAAAAATCGCCTTTCAACGTCTCTCGGTTTCAGTTCATAAGGCACCCAATTTCCTTGTTTTTTTTTATCATTCCCATGGCTCTCAATAGTACGGAAACGGCTTGTTGATTCACTCCCAATGATTCTGCAAGCTCCTCTTGCGTTTGACTCTGATGTTCTTCGAGTAATGCCTCTAATTCTTTGTCCTCGAATTTTTTTTGCTGTCCAGAGCGAGGCTTGTCTTCGACGCTGAAATCTCCATCCTTGAAACGTCGAAACCATTCCCTACATAATTTATCAGTTGGAGCAGCGTCACCATAAACTTCGACAAGCATTCCATAGGCTTCAGCTGCACTTTTCTTCCAATTAAAACCTCCCGCAAATGCTGCTTGGTTAACACAAAATTCGACATTTTCAACACTACAAAACAAGGTTTTTGCATGAAACTCAAAACGATATAAACTGAATATTATTGGCAGATGTCTAACCTCTCTGAAACCGCCAAAATCGGCTGTCGCTATGAACCATTCATAACAGCCAGAGCCATCTTTTGGAAACGGACCGAAGTAATTTGTACTCCCAATATTATCGGACTGAACTTTACGGTAGACCTTATATTTTATTGAGTCAAGACAAAAATTATTCCTATTAATACCAACTTTGTTTCGGGAAGTCAGATTATTTTACTATTAATAAAAATAATGAATAGTTAAAACTCGAATTGAAATTAAAAACATTTATTGCATAAACAAATAAAAGCAGCAATAAGGGTAAAAGTACATGCTCTGGTAAGGGTAAATGTAGATGCTCTGGTAAGGGTAAATGTAGTATGCTCTGAAATATATATGTATTTTTTTTTTTATGTTCTTAGATTGCTTTTGTTTACAAGAAATACTATGATAATAGATTGATTTAAAATAAATGTTCTAAAAGAAGCATGTTATCGAATCTGTGATATCGCAATGTTCTTGAAATGAAACCTTTTTCCGGTTGTTCCAGGCAATACCTCACCGACAACTCGCAATTCTTTAGAGCGCTTTTCAGCGGCTGACGTGGCGTTTGAGCAAGCATTCCGCCAGCCCGCTGTCGCGCCCATATCGCTGAACAACAATTCTTTTGGACTGGCTACAGGTGGAGGGGCGGGCGCGGTGGCGGGAGCCGCAGGGGGGCTGCTCCCTCTCAGCAAGAGCCCTACACCCGGAGACCTCGGGGCCAAGGATACTAAGAATGTCGAGATCGCTGAAGTTATTGTCGGTGCCATATTAGGTAATTCCACCTCTCTACAGTCTCAATTGGTGCAGATAATACCATACCACATGTACATCTAGGTCTTAATTACTCATATAACACATGTACACCTCTGTACAGTCTCAATTGGTGCAGATAATACCATACCACATGTACCTGTAGGTCTCAATTACTCAAATATTGACATACCACATGTACACTTACGTCTTAATTACTCAGATACCACATGTCCAGTCTCAATTGGTGCAGAGAATACCATACCACATGTACCTGTAAGTCCACATGTACACTTATACTTCGGAAATTCTAGGATGGGTCCTTTGACAGTTGACAAATTTGCCCCGATACAACCTTGTAACGACGTTCAGTAATTTTAATTATTTTATCAACTTTAATATGTCTCGATTCTAATAAATAGCAAATTATTTAGGTAAATACATTACATAAATCTAACAATAATGACAAATTAATACATCTTGTTACAAATTAGCAAAAATGTGGCAGTTTGTTAAAATCAAATAATATTTGGTGACGTGTCCACATGTACACTTATACTTCGGAAATTCTAGGATGGGTCCTTTGACAGTTGACAAATTTGCCCCGATACAACCTTGTAACGACGTTCAGTAATTTTAATTATTTTATCAACTTTAATATGTCTCGATTCTAATAAATAGCAAATTATTTAGGTAAATACATTACATAAATCTAACAATAATGACAAATTAATACATCTTGTTACAAATTAGCAAAAATGTGGCAGTTTGTTAAAATCAAATAATATTTGGTGACGTTTGTCAAAAGTCACTACGTTAGTCTGCATTGGCTAGGGATGGGGTATTCGGTAATTGAATTTTTTATTTTTTCATACCTAAAATTAAATGTTTGTAATTAGTATTAATTCATAATGGATCTTGGCCTATTTAAAGATAGATACAAATCATACAATACATTAGAAAGTCAGTATAATGAAAATTAGGAATTAAAATGTCAGTTTAGAGAAAAACAAGTTTTCGATTTATAAAAAAACTATTCGATTTGTAAAAAAGAAAGGTTTTACCCCATCCCTTTGAGACATGACTTTTAAAACGCCACACGACCCATCCTAGATTTTCTGAACTATAGATCTTAATTACTCCGATACCACATGTAAATACAAATGAATAAATAATACTGTATAACATGTTTGTACATCTGTGGTTTATTAGCAGGGTCTTCTGAAACTTGGAAGATTTTTTTTCTGTACTCGTCATGGTCTTTTTACACTAGCAAAGTTCACTCGGTCACAAAACGACAGTCTGACTGGCGAATACTGCAAACTCCCACCCCTTATAACATCCGTCGCTTACACCAGTAGATAGTAATGCTAAGGGAAAATTTGATAGGTCGCTGTTTCAAGTGTACTATGTATGACAAAGTTACCCAAATTTGATTGGTCGCTGTTTCAAGTGTACTATGTATGACAAAGTTAGCCAAATGCTGTTTCAAGTGTACTATGTATGACAAAGTTACCCAAATTTGATAGGTCGCTGTTTCAAGTGTACTATGTATAACAAAGTTAGCCAAATGCTGTTTCAAGTGTACTATGTATGACAAAGTTACCCAAATTTGATAGGTCGCTGTTTCAAGTGTACTATGTATGACAAAGTTACCCAAATTTGATAGGTCGCTGTTTCAAGTGTACTATGTATGACAAAGTTACCCAAATTAAGTCTAGCAGTAAATAATTCATTTCGCTAATAACACCAGCATTAGTGAAATATTCAGTAATTTTAGCATAAGCATAAGGCATCTTTTTTAATTTGTGTAATTTTTAGTAAAAAAAATGTTGACACCCTAATGTACAATTATAATAGTTCAGATATTTAATCCCGTAAAGTGGTGGTAATGTATAAATTTGATGTTACAATCATATTTTAAGAATGGTAATTGATTATAAACACAAGTTTTCATACACTTTTTAATAAAAATGATTTTGTATTATTATCAAGTTCACAGAGTGGTATAGAAAATAAAATTGAATAAAAAAGCTTAATAACATCCTTATGGTAAGCCTTTACTAATGTAGACATATTTAGCAGACTGACAAAATGCAAACTAAAGTAAAGTAAACTGTTCATTGAGTCTGGAAATTCATGTATTATTGGACTGTAAGGTCTCGTAAGAATAACATATTCATTAAGCAATTTCATTAAAATGAATCGCCTTAATCAAAATAATAAAAAAAGAACAAAAAGAGTAACATAATCTAACAATCACGGTATGCTTTTAGGTCCTGGTGGCAGAAATTTAATTGAAATTCAACAATTGTCCGGAGCCAACATTCAGATCAGCAAAAAAGGAACATTCGCGCCCGGCACGCGTAACCGCATCGTCACCATTAGTGGCTCCCCCAGCGCCATCAGCAGCGCCCACTACTACATTCAGCAGCGTATCTCCGAAGAGGAGATGAAGCGTGCTCGGCAGAACACGCTCTCGGGCATCATGCAGTAATCTCAGCCCTCAACTCCGCGCCTCGCAATGTTAAGTCTCTGTTTTTGAGAATGAAGGAATACGCAAACAAGCATACTTAACCCATCCTCCTAGAGAAAGAAATCTTATCTATTATAATGTGTACTTTCTTTACTTAGTACAGGGGACAGTATATAAAAAGAGTGGTTTCTCACAGGCCTGAATATTGAAAGAGATTGATTAATATGGAATTATTCCAAGTTACTGGTATCCTTCAGCTGAGGATCTTAGTCCCTTGAACATTTTGGATTAGTAATATAGTGTTTTCTAGCGGCATATTATAATAATGAACAAGTCAATTTTTCAGTCAAATTTTCTTCTACATCGGTGTTAAGAGTTGCTTTAGAATGCATGTCATAATTTATTTAAAAAGTGCAATTAACTCAGATGTGTATTTGTGTATTTATTGTAGATTCATTCGTTAACATTCTTAGTGCGGATTAGTTTTATGCGTAAACTTCCTTCCCATATTTAGATTATAAAAGACAATGAATTGACTTTTTCTGGGACTTGTTAGATAGACATATGAAAATAATAATTTGATTCCATATTGAAGAGTGATCCGATCCGTTTAGGCTTTGTAAATTCCGTTTAATAATTCACTATTCTTCTTATGACGATTCTTTTAATTCTCAAAAGCTGAGACTTTGCATTTTGTTTCATGGAACCTGTTGATGTGTGGCTTGTTTAAAAAGGCAACTTCCGACATCGACATTGTGTACTCGTTCGTGTTGAGGCTACGCCGATACACGGATCTCGCATAGATTCTGGTGAAAGTGTTCTTAACACTTGTAGGTTACGTAGTCATTTGATCACTTCGCTGCTTTTCCTGTTACATATATCATGATTATTTCCATCAGTCGCATACTGAATTTTCAATTCAATTCAGATAATTTAATTTTTTTTTTTTTGTTTTGGGTAGCTATGAACCATTTAATATAATTAACTACAATTTATATTGCTTCACTTTTCATGTAGTTGTGTCATTGTTTTTCATATCAGTGTTGATTTGCCACTGTTTTTATCATTTCATATTAAAGTATAACCATCATAGTCAATATTCATGCCGAAGGCTTCAGAGTTATTTTAGTTTATAATGTAATACAATACTTATTATCTATATAGGTAAGCGAGGCTTATCTAACTATTTATACAATTGAATTGGCCTAATGTCAAAGCCTGAACAGTCAATATTAAACATTGACTTTAAAAAATTGATTTTTTGTGATGCCCATTTATGTTAATGTTATGTTTTGAAGCTTTTGGCACGGTTGACTCGCTTCACACTACGACGCTCAGTTACCATGCCACGCAGCAATATGTCGGGATGGCCGTACCTAGAGAGTTTGTGGCATCATCAACTGAAGATTTTAATTTGTTACGAGACAGAAGCTACCGCTGGGCGGTGATGTTAGTTACCTTGGGTTGTCCCTGCAGTGCCAGGTCACCCTGCACTCCGACCTCGCCGTGCTGCGGTAGCCACAGCACGGCGAGGTCTTGTGAAACCGTTTCGGGTTTTAGCACTTAGGTTTTGTTGAAATTTTTGTTTATTAGTAATCATTTTTATTCTTTAATGTATTTATTTACTATGTATTGAAGAAATGATTATTTTATTTTCCGATAGAGCCATATTTATTTTTTTACAGACCGAATGATTTTATAGAATGATCAGGGCTGTGGGTATATTTGATTACATAAAATATATACATATATTGAAATGGTAGATGTAATTTCCTGTGCGGTACAAGGTACCGGTACCGAGAGTTAGTTTAGTTGTTCGTTGATGCCATAAGTATCGGAGAGCTCCCTAGCTCTAGCCGCTGCGCAGTGGCACGGCTCGGCCGGCAGTCCCCACAACTCGGCTTCTCACCCCGCTCATCCCAAGCTGCCCTCCACCCCATGCTCCACTCCATGCTCCACTTCATCCCCCACATCACGCACATCCATCAGTCTTCATCTTGTCATGAGGTTTAGTTCTTTCATTGCGCATTCTCGAGTTTGCCTGTCTGTCATGATGGCGATGGCGGATGGCTGTGAAAATTAACCCTTTATGAAGAATAGTACAAAATTTTTATTGTGTCTAAATTATTTAAGGGTAGTTAAAAGTATTCCTTGGAAATGTTTTATTGTAATGTTATCAATTACGTTGCCATATCTGATGCCACCTAATAATAGTGATAATCCCATCGAGCGTATCATTCATACCATCAACCATAGCCTTGGATTATTGGCTGTGATATATAAATGTTGGTTGTCAATTTGGCCGGCCGGCCGTGATGCAATGTGGTTTCCGGCCAATTGCGGGTTAGTTATGTTTCTCTGTTACTCGTAAATATTATTATTCATTACAGACAAATGATATAATCATTTAAATAATAACATAGAAAATAAACAATTATTACTCGTACACTAGGATAATAAATACCACACAAGAGTTATAGTTTATCGATGGCAATTTCTCATTATATAGATGTTTATTTACACTATTAATTATCTTTAATATATTTTAAAATGTTCATAATAATTTGGTTAATTGTTTGTCGATTTGAGTAAGTGGACTTGTGTCCGCGCTGGCTGTTGCCCGGGAGCGACACGGCGGCGGGTGGCTGTCTTTCTCACTTCCTTATGTGATAAGAGGAACCTTACCGAGTCGAGTCGCTACCTGACCTGTATAGCTCTGTACGTTATTATATTCTACCGTATGTATCATATTATTATCTATTGTTCCACTACGGTACTGACAGGGCCTCTCCGGGCCCATTCGATACAATGTTGCGTATTGTGTGTTCTTACTATTTGTTGAATTATTTATCATGACAAAATTTATAAGATTTTAGATATAAATGTGTAACGTAATATTTTGCCGTCGATTAATGTATTTTATTTTGTTTCCCTGTTAAATTGTTTATTTTTGTTACTCGGACATATGATTATGGTTGAGGTTTAGTTAGTGGCGTGTGCGTGTCGGAACTGTTTGCTCACTAGTAGATTCCCACAACATTCCAGCACCAGCGGAGAGGCGGCGCCGACCCCGCCACCACGTACCACCCAATACCTTCCACACACACGCACACGCACATTTGCACTCTTGCTCTTCTTTATTTTCTATGTGTATTGTCTGTAAAGATTTATTACTTAGATGATAATAATTTATAGATATTCAAGTGTTAATGTTGTTATAATTAAAATTGTTACTAATATTTGAGAGTATATTGCCACAGAAATTAGTGCAGAATCCAGAACCTTATATGATATTTATATATACATAAATGTGGAAATAATTGACCGTTCTGTGATACCGGGGTGCGTGGATCCCCATCACCGCGTGCCCCGGATCAGCGGCCTCACCCCTCCGGATCCTGTGTTCCGCTCCTTGTGTTTGTCTCTCGTTGCTTTGTGACTATTTCAACTGCGCTCAGAGTCTGACTGGTGAACGCTGTAGCTGGATCCCATCTTACAAGAAACCGTGCAATATACTTAGAGTAATTTCTCAGTTTTGACCTGATCAAAATATATAAGATATGTATATTATTTGCAAGTTGAAGCTTGTGCAAGGTAAGACATTCTAGAGTTAGTACAATATATTATACTGTATTATCATGACTCCTCATGTCCTGTCATTTCTATTTATTTGCGTATGTTACCTTTTCTTTGTATAACTTAACCTCTAACCCACTTGTATTCACAACATAATAAGTAAATTGTCTACAATCCATCGTAAGCCATTTATTGTAATTACATAGAAATTTTAATAGGATTATAGTGTGATAAATTATTATTCATAAAGAATTTCATCTATTATACATAATAAATAAATCCTTCTCTTAATAATTCATTTTAATGTAGGTGTTGGAATTGTAAAAGTAACCTCCGTACGGAATGTAAATTATTAAACGGGAAGGGCGGCGATGATAGGTCCGGTCCACCTTCCCACAACGGAATGCATCGAGAATTCCACCTCGAGTTACCTGACTATGACAATTTATTACTCTGTAACAGTGCATCAAGCTCTAGTGTATTTCTGTCAGTTGTTATTAATATTAGGAAATGATGTTTAGTCCCTAGTGGTTACTACAATATTCTTCTTACTCGGCAAACTTGTCATTCTCAGCGCGGCCGATCCCCGCTCCCGCGAGGGTGCCGCTGCGCTGTCTGTAACAACGCACCTTCAGAATTCTCCGGTCTCACCACCGAGCAGTTAGGTATTTGCTAAAGCACATTCATTCCATGCCATCCTCTAATGACACATTTATTAATGCTGCCACAGACCATTGGCCCAATCACTCACTTGTTAATTAGTTTGCTAGGCGAGGCACATCTGCATCATTCTTTCTAAATATTGTTATGTATTATTATAATATTGTTCACTGCCTCAGCATCGTTACATTAAATTAAGCTCATATTGCAGTTACACCACTGACCACTGACATTCGATACTAGACATTATACATACATAGTTGTATATGGTTTAGTAATGTTAAAATTGTTGACATTGTGTAAGCATGCTTCACTTCACGGAGGTCAAAATTGTTTAGTGTAATTTTACATGTTTTCAAATATACAATGTTTTTTTTTTAATTTCTGAAATTTTAAAGCATTTTGAAAATTCATAGTATATTTCTAGACAAGTCAGCTAAATTTTATAATTCAAAGTACAAATATCTTTGTTAAAAAAGCAAACAAAATGAAGTGGTTTGTTTATATTTATTTCCTTATCACTGAGCTAAAAAATATTATATAATTTCAAAAGGAAAACTATTGTATAATGGTGGTGGTGGGCTACAATGTATAAAATTTACATTTAAAAGTACTTGTGATTTTAATTCTGTTAAAATTTCTGATATTTAATACAGATCCAATATTTAATCTCTTATTTTTGCTCTAGTCTCATATTGTAAAGCAGTTTCAACTACTTTCAGTTTGCTCTAGCCTCATATTGTAAAGCTCATATTGTAAACTACTTTCAGTTTAGTTCCATTGTACGTTTAATAAAAAATAACGTAATAAAAATTGAGTGGAATCTGCCTAGAAATATACTAAAAAAGAAACTTCACCTTGTTTGTGCCTTGAAAGAGTTTTGGGTGTCAGTCTTGGAGCAGTGTCTGGCGTGTGCGAGACAAACTCCGTGTAGCTGTGAGAATAATGATTGTGCTGGACCAAATACTTCCACTGTCGCAGAAGCATCTTCTACACAAATATTTGAGATTGATAGACAAAAATTCTTGTTGCAAATCTATATTGAAATTTATTTATAAGTATGTGTAAATAAGGAATTAAGGAAATATTGTTACTTATGTTTTGTTTTGTTTAGATTATATATTTTATTTGTTTTGAATTATCGGGGTTTTGATAATGAACTAAGACGGATGGTACAAGTGGCTTTGTTAAACAAACCATTGTATTTGGGTGATTTTCTGGGTGCAAGAATATTTTTACATTAAGATTGACAAAAGCATGTTCAACATTTATGTTTAGTTCATTCAAAGAATACATACCTTCATAAATTTGTCTATATTACATAACATTCAATAAATCCTTATGAAATGGTTATTTGGCCTTTTTATTCGTATTCCCGCATCATCTGTCCCGAGGAGAAACATTTAATTATTCATTTGCTTCATTTTCCAGTTCATTATAAAGCACCATTTCACAGTCACTGATACTAGTCGGAAATAAAAGAACTCCAGTGGTGCAGGTGAGAAGTACTCGTATGTTCCGTGCTAAGGGACCATCAATGATAAACCTGCCAACACAAGGTTATTTTAATTATTAAGTAAACATCTAGGAAAAGTTGGACTAAAAATAAATTAAGAGAGATCTATAAAAAGCCATGAAAAGTGGTGATTAAATCTACTTTTGGGATGCTGAATCCAGTTAAAAAATTATTATTTTCTATAATGTCATGTTTATTGGATATACATAGGTCTGTAAATATGAAACCGGATTTTTTTATAGAAAATACACATTTATTGTATGAAAATGGTAAAAAATATTTTATTCCAAGTATTGCCCATCGCTAGCTACACATTTTCTACATCTCTCTGGCAATTTGTGGATGTCACATAAAAAAAACTTGCTCTTTTGAGACAAACCAATTATCGAGCCATTTTCGTAAGAAGTGAAGCGATGCTCAGCAAGTGCGTGTCCCATCGATGCAAATAAGTAGTAATCGGATGGAGCCAAGTCTGGTGAGTAAGCCGCATGCGAAAGTATTTGCCAACTAAACGCCTCAATCGTTTCCTTGACCGGTTTTGCTGTGTACGATGGTGCATTATCATGAAGCAAAATCACTGTGTTGCCTCTTTTGATATTTTGGTCGTTTTTCACACTGCTTGGTTCAAATCCATAATTTGTTGTCGGTAGCGTTCAGTATTAACGGTTTCGCCAGGTTTTAGCAGCTCATAATAGATAACACCCTTCTGATCCCACCAAACACAGAGCATTGTCTTCCGTCCATAGCGATTTGGCTTTGCAGTCGATGTCACTTGTTTGCTTGGAGTTACCCATGATATTTTACGCTTAGGATTCTCAAAATATATTCATTTTTCATCGCCAGTCATAATTCGATGTATAAATAATTTTCTTTTGTACATGGCGAGCAGCATTTCACAAGTGGTTTTTCGGTTTTCCTGCTGTCTTTCATTAAATTCATGTGGAACCCATTTTCCCACCTTCTGGATCTTTCCCATGGCTTTCAAACGTATGGAGACGGCTTCTCGTGTCACATTTAAATGATCCGCGAGTTGTGGTTGCGTTTGAGCGTCATCTTCAACCAACAATGCTTGCAATTCGGCGTCTTCAAATTTTCTCGGTGGTCTTCCACGTTCTTCGTTTCTCACATCATAATCGCCACTTTTGAATTTTTTAAACCACTCAAAGCACTGTGATTTACCAAGAGCATGCTCACCGTAAGCTTCGACAAGCATTCGATGCGATTCTGCAGCAGTTTTCTTCAAATGGTAACAGAAAATCAATGCTGTTCGCAAATTGTAGTTTTCAGGCACAAAAACAGACATGTTAATTTATATATTTATAAACAGACATTTAACAACGCTATGAAAACATATGTAGTTATATTATTGTGAGTTAAAAGTCTTTGACGAATGTAAACACAAGAAAACGGCGCCAATGACGCGGTTTGACAGTCACTACATTGACAACTAGAGCCATCTATGAGCAAATTCCAGTTTCATATTTACAGACCTGATATACGAGTGGTGAGAAAAATGTAATGTAACAGATAAATAAAGTAACTGTTAAGTTGCTAAGTCATGTTAAGATTGGAGCAAGTTGAGGAATTCTGTTATTTGAGTAGTATTTTCTCAGATGAGTCAAGACGGATTTCAAAACTCGTGTAGCGATAGGAAACAAAGTCAATGGGGTACTAAAACACATATATTTGAACTGGACAGTATCAAAATCTGCTAAGATCCATTATCGTATTTCAATGTCAACTTTGATGTACGACAGTGAAATGTGGACGTGGGAAATGACTGACAGGAGCCGAATAAATTCTGTAGAAATGCATGCATCGAGAATAATACAACAGGATGACAATGTTTGACAGAATACGAAATGAAAGGCTGATTATAAGTACACTGAGATAGTTTGGGCATGTTGAACTAATGAAAGAAGAAAGACTAACAAAACAAATATATAGTGCAAATGTGAGAGGAAGACCAAGGAAAGTATGGTTGGATCAAGAGAATGATATTTTGAAAGTAGGAAACGTAGTCATTTTAATTATAGAAGTTGTATGATAAGGTGTATGGGTGTGGAGGAGGCTAAGGATGTGTCGAAATAAAAAAGGCACTCTGTCCTCTGCTTACCCTGACAGGAAAATGACGTGATGGTATGTATGTATGTTCCTTGTTGCCAAAATTCCTAGGACATGAAATCCTACTACAAAATTAAAAGCATGAAGTATTTTAAACAGATTTGATATTTTTGTAGCCTTAATATTTAAGTTCGTGGTATTCAAAATAATCAAACTGTAACAGTTATTTTAAACAGATATATTTTTCATAATAAGTAAAGGTTATCAGTATTTGTTATGAATACCAAATATTATAGTTCAGAAATTCTAGGATGAGTCCTGTGACAGCTCACAAATTTGCCCCAATACAACCTTATGTAATGTATTTACCTAAATAACTGGCTATTTATTAGAATTGAGGCTTATATTAAAGTTGATAAAATAATTAAAATTACTGAACATCGTTACTAGATTGTATTGGGGTAAATTTGTGAGTTGTCACAGGACTCATCCTACATTTTCTGAATTAAAGTATTTATTTGTCTAACCAGAGGTCTGATATTGGTCTGAATATTGGACATTTGCTAGTTGGCAAAGTCACTTGTGCCGTATGATCAAAATGTCTCAGAATTAGTTTGACAGCATTATATAATATATAAAAGAGGTAAGTACACGTACGACACTAACGAAAACATTTGTTCAGGACAACCTTATGTTATTGATAATAAAGAATTACATGTCGTTACTAAAAATAATTTAAAAGTAACGTGTCAACTTTCTGAAATGTTTAGGGTCAGTGATGAAACAATTCATTTACATTTGCATCAAATTAGAAAATCATTGAAGCTAGGCAAATGGGTTACTTCAGAAACAGCCAGGACTAATTAATCGGAAGAAAGTGTTATTCTTGCAGGATTATGGAAAAACTCATCTTACAAGATGTGCCTATGAAAAAAATTCTGCTTTAGGATGGGAAACACTACGTCATCACGTAGTGTTTCCCATCCTAAAGCACAAATGTTCCCATCCTAAAGCACAAAGTGATTATCACATATGACAATTCACCAATAAAGCGGAAGTTGGTAGATTTTTTACTTCTTAAGACACTATGTTTTATAAAAACGGAATTTACAAACTCGTATTTCATTGGGAAAGGGTGACCCAAAAAATTGGCAGGTTGAATCCACAGCAGCTTTCATTTGGTATATTTATATAGCGTCATTAGTGTTGCTTAGTTGCACTTGAAGAATTTATGATAAGTTGCATATTAATTGCATACTACTGAAAAAACCAATTCATATATATTTATTTATTTAACACTTTTATTGCAAATACACTCTGGCGGGCTTATTGCCAGGCGGCAATCTCTTCCAACCAACCAGAAAAAAGTAAATGAAGCAAGTTAAGAGGTCGCATAAATCATTCAAATGACTATCCATTCCCAAGAAATCCATAAACATATACCTGAGCACATGCCCACGAACCCCACAAAGACGGGCAATCACCCGAACATTATTTTTCATACAAAGTGAGATGACATCAATCAAAAAGAAAGGAAGGGATGGTGGAGAGGAAAGGGAAAGAAAAATCAGGAATGAAACACGTTATTTTACTGACTAGAAATTAAGAGTCGCTTCTTAAAGCATGCCAAGGACGGAGTGAGTCTTATATTAACTGATTCCAGAGTCTCATTGCATGGACAGTCAAGGACGACGTAAAGAAAGAGGAGCGGTGAACTGGAAAGGCCAATAAACAATATCTGTTTGAGCGTAGCGCTAATCCATGATTGGAAAGACGCTGAAAATTCTTGGCGAGATAAGAGGGGGTGGCGGGACAGTTATTATACAATAGAGACTATGTGAATTTAGAGTCTATTTCTAACAATCAACCACTTCAATGCCTTCTGGTATGAAGTTATATGACCGTACTTACGTAGGTTGAAAATGAATCTTAGGCACACATTTTGAAGACGCTATAATTTGTCCAGTTGTTCCTCTGTAACATCCAATTAACATACGTCCGCATAGTCCAGAATCGGAAAGAGTAGAGATTGTACGAGTAAAATTTTGGTTTTGGTTGTAAGGAATCTTTTCAACACTTTAAGGGAATGAAGGCTGAAGAAGATCCTTCGGCTTACCTCATTTATTTGATCTCGCCATGATATAGTGTTATCTATTCGTATTAGCACTCCTAGGTTTTTAACAGTTTTATGTAAAGGTATGATAGAGCCATCAAGTAATATTGGAGGAAGTAAGTCAGTGTTGAATTTACCGAGAAGCTAAGGGATGCCAATGAGGATCGCTTGAGACTTCTTCGGATTTATGAGAAAGCCATGCTCCCCAATTCACTCCGAGATCGAATGAAGGTCCGCATTTCAATTGTAAAAATATATAATACGGGATAAGAGTAAAACTAGTCTGGAAGTGAATCTCGCATCAATTGAATATGGGCTGCCTTAGTTTGAATGCTAATCGTCACTGCTTTCAGGAGAGATTGCATCAGATGTTCGAAAATTGTACGATTGATTGTCCCAACCTTGTGGTGACCATTAATTTAGATTTTTTCGAACTTCTGTGTACAATTTTAAGATGTACTAAATATATTTATAAATAAGGCGTTTAATAAACTAAGGAGATTTAACCCTTTCAAATCCGGATTTTTTTTTGTATGACGTACCTGTAACTTAACTGTACTTTTTTTGCAATTTCAAGCAAAAATGGTAGATTTTAGACAAAATTTATTTAAAAATAAAATAAAAAAGGTATCATGCAAATGGACATTCAAATGATTAGATATATGTATAAATTAATTTATTTAGGCAAAATAACAACAATATATAAATATTTTTACATTTTATAATTGTTCATAGTATATCTGAAAAAAAATCTCCCAAATGCATCCTAGGTTTTCCAGGACAAGTGTCACAGTACTCGTATGTGACCACACCACACAGTCCCTCTTCGATCCTTTCCGCAAAACGTGCAGTTTACCATCCAGTCGTACTTCAGACGAAGAAGTAGATGGCCTACTTCGAGGCTCACGAAAGTCTCCAACTAGCTGGTCTACCAGGAGTTTTATAAATTTCAAGTGACTCGAAGGTTTTTCATTATTTTTTAATTTTATAGTTTTGTATATGATGTAAGCATTAATTGAACACAATTCCATCCCCCAGAAAAAAAGTTTTCTCCACCACTTCAAAGATTTTCTAAGGAAGCAGTATGTGGATGCATATTGGTCTGCACGGTCCATGCCGCCCATAGATTTCGTGTAGTTTAGTACCACGGCTGGTTTCTCAGTTACCAATTACCCACTAGAACTCTGATTATCACTTGTTTCTAACATAGTTCCATTTGTTTTATCACCATACATACTGAAAATAAACTCATCTTTACTCTGACTTAGTTCGAAATTTTCTTCCATTTTTAAGGATAAAAAAAAAACTTAAATATTGTTGTTTATAGTTAAGGCATTAACGTTGTGGAGGTTCAAAGACATTGTAATTTATTTTTATCAAACACTGTTTATTCCACTTTTTTTGTGACGTACCGTCACAAAAAAGTGGAATAAACAGTGTTTGATAAAAATAAATTACAAAACTTAAATATTTTTACACATACTAAATTTAGCAACGTAAATGCTTCCGAATACAATACAAATGTACATTATGGCGACCTATAGTCGCCAACGGAGTTACAAAAGAATTTACCATGTCAACATATTGTCGCCAACGGAGTAGAAAGGGTTCAAGGCATTGTAATTTGTTTAGTAAAACACTGTTTTATCCAAACAATGGTTTAATATTTTGGTCTTGACATTATTCTGAAAAAAGAGCACATTTAATATTGGCATCTATAGAAAAGACACCAATTCCAGCAACCTCCAAACAAACATCTTTATCATAAATATGCCGTTTTATTTTTTTATATGCTTCATAGATTGCCGTGTCCCTTTAACCGAAGACAATTTTAAAAAAGAATTAAAAGTCAACAAAAAAATAGCAATAAATAATGGCAACTCTGAAAGCCTGATTGATTCACTTTTAAAAAACAATATCAAAAATAAAGTCATTGAAACTCATATTTTTAGACATAAATGGAGCAAAGTTTTTTTTATTCATGAAAAATATAATATACGAAATATACGAACTAACTAAATCTTTTCCAAGTCCATATAAAACCAGCCTTTTACATTAATTTCAACCACCGAAAACTTTTATTTAACGGAAAAGACAAAAAATTGAGTATTTAGCAACAGCGGTGTGTATAAACTTCTATGCGCTGACTGTAATAATTTCTATATAGGAAAGACATGAAGGTTCTTTGAAAAGATTTCATGAACACAAATCCACCTTAACAAAATCTCGACTTTTTTTCTGAAATGGCTAATCATTGTCACCGAGAAAATCACATTTTCTATCGATGGTACCAAATTCTTGCATATCAATAATAAAGGAAATATATTGGACTTATTACAGGCCCGGGAAATATACAAATCGGTGCATTGACCATTTGGTTAATACATACATTCCCAAGATCTCACTGCTGCATACTCAAGTCGTCTCCTGTTTCCTTTCACCCACAATCCCCATACTCAAGTCGTCTCCTGTTTCCCTTCACCCACAATCCCCATACTCAAGTCGTCTCCTGTTTCCCTCCACCCACAATCCCCATACCCAAGTCGTCTCCTGTTTCCCTCTACCCACAATCCCCATACCCAAGTCGTCTCCTGTTTCCCTTCACCCACAATCCCCATCCTGAATTTTTACCGTTAGATGTGATTGGTATGTCAGTGCCTGTTCGAAAATAATTCAATCTTGTTTATGCTTCCCTGATTATGAGGTTACACTGTTGTTAAGTGAAAAAATATGTTTTACTCAACAAATTACATACTTAATAACTTTTACGTACGAGATTTTTCCCAACTTCTATTTTGGAAAAGGAGTTTTATAACATTTTCCCATCCGACTTTTAGTCCCACCATCCTTTTCAAACTGCATTGTGGTGCAAACAGAAGAGGAACTCCACCGGGTGTTTCATCACTTTACAATGGAATCTATTTATCTTACGAGTGTTTCTAGAAACAGTGTGGAAAGAGGGAAGATTATAGTAAAATAATAAAGTTTTTTTTTTAATTTTCATTTAATCAAATCATGTTACATATAAAAAATGGACGGTTTTTTAAAAACAATATCAAAAAGACTAGATAACTAACTTATATTACATTTGGAAGCTTAAAATTAGAAGTACGAGGAGAAATGTTGACAGCATATTATAATACATGTTTACAAGCTAGTAAGAATATAAGCGTTCTTAACTTTCTTTACATGCCGTACATACACAAAAAAGTGACACAAATAAAAAATGTATAACTTTAATGCAGACTCTTAAAAATACGCTCATTTCCAAAACTCAACTTGTCACAAAGTAGTCCAGAGTCTGCAGCGAAGATTCACAGTCTTGGCTTAACATGAGGTGTGGAATGCTGGACCGATTTGTACGAATTCCTGATGGAATATATCTGTGGTGTTATGGCAGAAGTTGATATGTCTGACTTTTGTCATTTTGTGTTTGTTCTCCCAATTTATAGAAAATATTTCTCAGCATGTTGTCGCAAAACTTGATGTGTGTCAGTCATTGTCCAAACAAAAGATATATTGTTTGTAAAAGCTTAAAAAATGCTTATTTGTACTGATTTTAACCTTTCCTTCCCGGTGTTGGGTATCTTCTACACGTTGCTTCAAATAACCATCAATATCTCTATAAATATTATAAATACAAGGTTAAGATTCTAGGTATTCCTCCATAATATATTTACGCATTGATTTAAAAAATAATATTAATAATAATCAGAATTTATCGACTACATCGTAAGTATTTTCTGAATATCGGAAACAAATTCGCATTTAAACGCTGTGAGTGCCTCGATCTTGGGTCTTGACGATAGGTGAAAAGTATGCGGAAAGCGCGACACTATATTCGCATCTCACTTTTGCATACATAACTGAATAGCGAGGAGCGCAATTGTCTCCACCTCGCAAGTGTAAGCGACGCCCGAGTTAGTCCCCAACCCTGCCGCGCTGCAGTAGCTGTTGAGCTGGCAACGAGACTAGACCTACGCCCGTTCCGTGAGCGGTGCCAGATGGTTTTTTTAAAGTTTTCAGCAAATAAATCTCAATTATTATAATTTTTATCTTCAATTATAATTAATTAAGGGGATTATCTATGAATGTTCTTATTTTTCCGATCTAAAATCGCTAATTTTTTATCGCGTACTCACTACCCAACACCGGAACACGCGTTTCATTTTTATCACCGTAAGGGAAGGGTTAACAGCTTATCAAAGTTAATATTGCTTCTCCTGTAAACTAAGGTAAAACTGACATATCAACTTCTACCATAACGCCACAGATTTAGGGTACGCTATTTATTGCCTATGCTGCAATCTTTTTCATAAATTCGTATGGTAACCCTTCAACATATCCGAATTGATGGTGCGGACAGATTGAAGAGCGCGGCCGGGAGACAACATTGTCTTAAGTCCCATTAACCGAGCCTTCGGGTTTAATATCACCGAGGGAAGCACGTAACAAAAATCGTCAACGTTCTTTATGATTCAACTGATTATGCTCTGAAGTCATATTTTCTTTAAAATTTCCTGTAAAATTTTATGTCACTTTTCATTACCTCTATATTTAATGTTACTATTGGAAATACACATATATACTTGAATATTCTCTTTTATTCTAGAAATAAATATAAACAAAATTGTTCAGTTCAGCAATTTTAGAGCTATGTTATTTTGTACAGTTGGCATTATTTTGGTTAAGCTGTGTCTGCACGCATCATGTGATGTAATATCAATTGATGTGGCGACACTTGCACTCCTCATGGTAAAAATATTATTTTTCACTAAGTATCAAAGTACCGGTAAGACGTTGTCCATCGAAAAGTTTGTTTTTATCTTGTTAATATTTAAATGAAAATACATATTACAGATATGTGCATTAATAGCTCCAAACAGAGGTCATAAATGAAATGAAATCTAAATTAACAAATTATACTTGAGAAAATGTAGGATAGTTTCTGTGACATTTGAAATGTCATGTCTCAAAGGGATGGGGTAAAATCGTTTTTTTTTACACATCAAATTGTTTTTTCATAAATCGAAAAATTGTTTTTCTCTAAACTGACGTTTTAATTCCTAATTTTCATTATACTGACTTTCTAATGTATTGTATGATTTGTATCTATCTTTAAATAGGCCAAGATCCACTATGAATTAATACTAATTACAAACATTTAATTTTATGTATAAAAAAAATCGAAAATCCAATTATCATATACCCCATCCCTAACCAACGTAGTGACTTTTGACAAATGTCACCAAATATTATTTGATTTTAACAAACTGTCACATTTTTGCTAATTTGTAACAAGATGTATTCATTTGTCATTATTGTTAGTTTTATATAATGTATTTACCTAAATAACTTGCTATTTATTAGAATCAAGGCTTATATTAAAGTTGATAAATTAATTAAAATTACTGAACGTATTTAGTAGGTTGTATTGGGGCAAATTTGTGAACTCTCACAGGAACCATGCAACATTTTCTCAAGTATAGTCAAAATATGTTCTATGAAAATGTATAAAATGTATTTCTTCTAGTGTGAAGCCAAAATATTTGCTATGTTATATACATAGATGTCCTGAACTATGAATTAAATGCAACTAATAAAAATATTTTAGCTATTCCTAGTTTTTTATCAGATTTATTCCATTTCAATTTTCACATAAACCGTTTATACATCGTAAAAAAACTTTCAAGCTAATTTTTCTAATTAATTCTTTTAATTTTATATTATGATAAAATATCTTGAATTATATTTAACACATTTTTTGCGAGAAACGATAAAACTCGTTCTATCCCGTTTTATAGTAGAGAGCGGGAGACGAGTTTACTCGTTTTGGTTTGCCAAGCGGTGGTATGCGGGAAACTTGTAAACACGGTCGCCAAATGGGGTGGGAACTGCGCGTTATCTATTGTAAGGGGTACCTAACGCATCTACCTGTTGATACAATGAGGTTGGGTGATAACAACACAAAAGGCAAAATAAAAATAAAAGCGGTTATGTTTACAAAAAAATATGTTTCAATGATAACAAATCGGGATCTTGTTTTAGCATTGTTGATCGTTTCTCTAGTGACTCCAGTGTACTGCTTTCGTTCGGAAGTCTTAGTATCGTGTTTCTGAGTTCATTCTGCTTTTACGAAGTATTTTATTTTGTTTTGAATTATCGAATTTTCGTAGAAAATACCTAACTATCGTGGTGTATTTGTTCAAAAACTTTTTTTACTTCGCCACTTTTTACTGCCACTGTTTTTTTTGTGATAAACTATTTTTGAAAGTTAATTTTATTGTCCCTGAACATGAATCAGGATGCAAACGAGAGTGATGATGAATTGTTTGCTGACAATTTATCTAATTATTCCTGCCAAAGCGACATAGAAGATTTTTCCGATTCCGAGGATGACGATGATAGTGAAGAAGATATTATTCCTCTGCCATCAACTTTTTCCCGAAGACGAATTTATAAGATTCTTATAAGAGCTATTGAAAATTTCGTAATTATATTGTAATTTTATGTGAATAAAATAATTTTGATGGTGAAAGAGTATTTTTTTCTATGTTTACCTAGAATGTAGTAATTTTGTGTGAGTAAAAAATAGAGCAACCCATATTTTGCATAATAAAGATATAGATAGTTCTATTCTTAGTAAGATACAAAAAGTTTTTCGAAAAAATACTAATTAGTTTGAGAGATATGGTTTTTTTACGAAAGTCTAATTTTGGCGCAAAAAAGTCTAAAAGTACCCGCATTGCGTCATCACTTGTCACGAAAAGTACCCGATTACAATGTGTTAAGATGGTCTTTCTAGCGTCAAGTTGTATAGGGCAATTTAAAATGGTCTTTCTAGCGTCAAGTTGCATAGGACAATCTAAAATGGTCTTTCTAGCGTCAAGTTGTGTATACGACAATCTAAAATAAATTAACTTTGTTAAAATGCCTATGTGCCACAGAACCACTTGAATGCCATACAACTTATTTTTATTTCCTCTGTTTATTCCATTATATTACTATCAATCAATTCACCCTTCTTTTAAGGCTCCACAAGGGGGCATAGGGAGGCCACCAGTCTTCTCCATTCAGAGCGGTTTTGGGCGGTGTTGGTAATCTCCCGTCACGATATTCCTAACGCTCTGACTTCCTTGTCATAGGAACGGTACACCGTGAGACCTCTCTCAAGACCCTCGTCTTACAGGCCGTCGGGGCCCCAATGGACAGAAAAATTATAAAAAGTATTACTATACAATTTTTTTGGCGTGCCATTCACAAATTGCCAGAGAGATGGGGAAAATGTGTAGCTAGCGATGGGCAATACTTTGAATAAAATATTTTTTACCATTTTCATACAATAAATTTGTATTTTCTATAAAAAAATCCGGTTTCATATTTACAGACCTGATATATATACCTATCATAAGTTCAGAACCAAAATGTTATACCAGTATATAAATTAAATTCATATTTCAAAGGAAATGGACACTGTACTCCAATGTATTGTATCAGTTTCAATTCAAATTTGTCTACAAAAAAAAGCATTCGACACAAAGCTGGGTTATTATAGACTAAATTGAAAATCATTGAATTTTTTTACAATAAAATAAATGCACATGTAACTTATATAATCTAACATGACAGAAAAGTCTGGTGCTTTGTCCTCTCTACCAATCTCGAGAAGGAAATGGTGTAATAGTATGTATTAACCTTTCCTTCCCTGTGTTGGGTATCTTCTACACGTTGCTTCTAATAACCATCAATATCTCTATAAATATAATAAATACAAGGTTAAGATTTTAGGTATTCCTCCATAATATATTTACACATTGATTTAAAAAATAATATTAATAATAATCAGAATTTATCGACTACATCGAGGTGTTTTGTAAAGATCGAAAACAAATTCGCATTTAAACGCTGCGAGTGCCTCGTCTTGACGATAGGTGAATAGTATTCGGGAAGCGCGACACTATATTCGCATCTCACTCTTGCATACTAGACTGAATTGAGAGGAGCTGAATTGTCTCAACGTCGCAAGCAAAGGCGTAAGCGCCGGGGTATGCGACTGACGTTCCGCGCCACTAGTAGCTTCTAGGCTTGCAAATAGGTTAGACGTACGCCCGTTCCGTGAGCGTTTTTTAATGTTTTCAGATGGTTTTTTAATGTTTTCAGCAAATAAATCTCAATTATTATAATTTTTAACTTCAATTATAATTAATTAAAGGGATTATCTATGAATGTTCTTATTTTTCCGATTTAAAATCGCTAATTTTTGATTGTGTACTCACTACCCAACACCGGAGCACGCATATTATTTCTATCACCGTAAGGGAAGGGTTAAAAGAGCCTTGTGGGCTAGATTTTTAAGTAAAGCCATTGAAGAAGTGACACATACATGAATGGTATTGACAATGGATTTCTTATAAAGCATTCAGTTTTTTTTAAGCTTTAAAATTTTATAAAAATTCAGTAAGTTTTCGAAACAGTTTCACAGAATCATCATTATTCACTAGACATCTTCAATATATTAATATGCGAAAAGTCAATACTCACTTGACATTTTTTGAGATATTTGAGAAAACATCCTTTTTATGGAAATATAACCATACAATACTACCTTGATCAAAAAGTTTTAGGACTTTATTCATAAAATCGAAAATACAAGTTTATTCATCAAAATCTATATGGTCCCCCCCTTCAAAGTACTCCCCATCGACTGCAACGCACTTACGCCAGCGCTTGATCCAATCCTCGAAACACCGCTGGTACTCAATTTTCGGTATGTCCTTCAGAGCCGTCTTCGATTTTTTCATGACATCCTCTCGGGTGTTGTAACACGTTCCGCGAGGCGGTTTTTTAAGTCGGTTGAACAGGAAAAAGTCGCAGGGAGCCAGATCAGGTGAATTTGAAGGCTGCTGGATAGTAGTCTTGTTGTTTTTGGTCAAAAACTCATGGAAATCATGTCTTTCGCGATTTCAACGCGGTCCTTTTTTTGCATGAAATTGAGGTCTTTCAGCACCAGTTTTGCAGCGACACGTCTGAGGCCCAAATCACTAACCAAAATGTTTTGAGCGGATCCATAAGCGATGTTCAAGTCCTCTGCCAGCTCTCTGATGGTCAATTTGCTGTTTTCGGCCAACATTTCTTTGCTTTTATCGATGTTTTCATCGGTTTTCGACTGCCACTGCATTCGTCATCATCAACTGACTTACAACCACTTCTGAAGCGTTCGTGCCACCGAAAAACACTTCTCCAACATTTCCAAGGTCTGTGGACCGTTAAATCCGTTTTTCACACAAAATTTAATGCAAACTAGTTGATGGCATTTTCAAACTTGTAAAAAATCGAAAACACACACAAAGGTAGATGTACTCAGTACAGCGTAACTTTTACAAATGTCAAGCTATGACGCTGAAATTTGGAGGGAAGTGTCAATGATAGATGTGGTAACCTAACAAAAAAAATAATTCCAATCGGGTGACTGACAGCGCCACACGGTGGCCGGTCCGAAAACTTTTTGATCAAGGTAGTATACATATATAGGTCCTAAATGTAATGGTACAACTACCCTCTACACTTCCAGGGTATTCTACAGTTTTTCAGGCACATTTTCAGACATATGGCGGATAACCTAGATAAATTGGTCATAAGGAGTGTGCAAGGAAGAAGTGAAGGAACTGACTGGGGGAAGTCTGCAAGTGATCAAGAAGAGTGGAGATGTGTAGTCACAACCTGTACCACCAACATCCGATAAATTATGACCCTCGGTAGTGAGAAACAAAAGAGATGATGACATATTTTGACTTGATATTTCTACACATACAGGATTGAAGTATGCTTATTCAATGTTTCAAATATATAAAACATATTTTTTGGGTTGAATCTCTTTGCACATACACAAACAATTATAAAAAAATCACAAATACAACACAATAAAATTTTCATTGAAATGCTGCAAACAATTGATTAGGCCCAAATAACAAATAATATGTTTTAATTCTTATATTAAATAAAAAATATATAATTTTGAAATAAAAATAAATGATTTATCATCGCTATAAAATATTGCAATCCTTGATTGCAAACCATTGTAGTATGAGTACGTTAATATACAATATAAGTAATTTTAAACACAAAAAAATAACAATGATATATGTGCTTATAAATGTGTATATACAACCTTGTAAAACATGTTATGTGATGTTAGTAGATTTGAATTGATAAAATCAGGTAACAAAGTAGACTTCCAATCATTGAAAAGATTTATTTTATTTCAGTACAAAATAAAAAAGTTCACAAGGCGAAAGTATAATTTTTCATTACCGCATTTTACGGACTATAAGACGCTACGGACTATAAGACGCACCTTCATTTTTAGGCAATTTTTAAAAAAAATAACATTTTTACATTTTAAGCCAGACTAAAATAAAATTCTTAGTTTATAAAACCGAACTGACCTTTAAAATCCCTTAAAATCGTCATCTGAACTTTCTTCTTCTTCCTCTTCATATATAAGATGGTCTTCACTGCCATCGAGAGCGTTACTTATGCTGCACTTCTTGAAAGATTTAACAATAACATCTTCTCTCACTCTAGACATGAGAATTTTTCAAATGACTACTAAACTGATCTAGCACAAGAAGAGAACTCTTCTTCAATAAAGCACCTTTTCTTCTCTCCCACACTCTGTTAATCCATCATTTCATACCAGCCTCGTCCATCCAACCCTTGTCATGTACGTGAATCGGTTTGTGATGGCGGGACGGGAGGGAGACAGTGTTAGCAAACTAGTGAATCCCCGCAACTCATGTTCGTCGCATCGGTGCACTGCTGCTGCCAGTTGAATCCAATGTTGCCAGATAGAGATAGGTTTCCCGCAGCATCAAATATAGTATTATATTTGTATTCTTATTTAATTTTTTATAACTCGTTAATTTTTTTTAACATTATGACACGGATAGTTGCAACATTGATCGATTCCATCTGGATGTTTCAGGGTGCATTCCCAATTGAGTCAGCGCAAAATCTACACATTTTTTAACATTATGATACCGATAGTTGCAACATTGATTGATTCCATCTGGATGTTTCAGGGTGCATTCCCAATTGAGTCAGCGCAAAATCTACACATTTTTTAACATTATGATACCGATAGTTGCAACATTGATTGATTCCATCTGGATGTTTCAGGGTTTATTCCCAATTGAGTCAGCACAAAATCTACACATTTTTTAACATTATGATACCGATAGTTGCAACATTGATCCATTCCATCTGGATATTTCAGGGTTCATTCCCAATTGTGTCAGCGCAAGATCTACACATTTTTTAACATTATGATACCGATAGTTTCAACATTGATTGATTCCATCTGGATGTTTCAGGGTGCATTCCCAATTGAGTCAGCACAAAATCTACACATTTTTTAACATTATGATACCGATAGTTGCAACATTGATCGATTCCATCTGGATGTTTCAGGGTTTATTCCCAATTGAGTCAGCACAAAATCTACACATTTTTTAACATTATGATACCGATAGTTGCAACATTGATCCATTCCATCTGGATGTTTCAGGGTTCATTCCCAATTGAGTCAGCGCAAGATCTACACATTTTTTAACATTATGATACCGATAGTTGCAACATTGATAGATTACATCTGGATGTTTCAGGTTTCATTCCCTATTGAGTCAGCGCAAGATCTACACATTATTTTTGTCAAATATAATTTAATTCTCGTGTCATTAGTTTGCAAGACTGGCGGGAATTTTAAATCAAACACTGCACATTTTTATATTAATTTCGAGTATAAGACGCACCTGAATTTTGGAGGCAATTTTTTGAAGAAAAAAGTGCGTCTTACAGTCCGTAAAATACGGTAATATAATTCAAATGTTTTTAGTAAAACGTAATCTGATATACCAGGGTTAACCAACTAGTCGAATGCGATCTATAAATCGATCGCGGCAGCTATTAAGAAGATCTTTACTTTTTCTTCCATTGCATGTACTAAAAAATGTTATTTTAGTCAATTTTAATAAGAAATATGACAAACTGAAAAAGTGTAATTACACGTGTTTTAAACATGAAATATAAGGATCTTTCTTACCCTCCGACAGGTTTAAGGGGTATTCCACTCTAGAAATTTGAAAAAATCGTTTTTTTTTCTTTTACATATTCAAGTTTATACCTTTAAGAACATGTTCTCAAAAGGAAATTTTTAAATTCTAAATATTTACAAAGTTATAGCTATAAATGAGGCAGCAATTACGCCGTACCGGAATGACTCTGACAATAATCTCAAAACTTTAAAGGCGTTTTTCTCAAAATTACTTTTTTCGACCTGGTCGACATAAAATCTCAAGTTCTATCCGACCGATTGCCTTCAAATTTGGTATGAAATTTCGATAAATGTTTTTACATAGTAAATTCCTACTTTGGAAAATTCAAAACTATTAAAAACGAAAAAAAGGGTAAAAAAAAATTATTTTTTTTCAGACAGCTGCCATTTTAAGATTTTTTTTTCTTCTCTTTGGTACCAACTATAACGACATTATTTCTTACCAAGAAACTGTGTATGATTTTTGTTTCAAATTTACGAAAGGGCTCCAATCATGTCGACCAGCTCCCCCCCTTTTTTTTTACAAGATATAACCAGCTGACAACATTTTGAATTTCCATTTTTTTTTTTCACAATTTTTTTTTGTACATTCTCAAATCATCAATAAACAAACTGTAATAAGATGTTTAAGAAAAATGTTTTTTGTTTTTTTTTTTATTTAGTCTGAAAAAACGCCCAAAATTCACGCCTCTAGAGCAGAATACCTTCTTAAGTTCTTTAATTTGTCAATTGTATCACAAATGGAAAAGTTCCTCTTGGTAACAAGATTATGTAAATAACACATCTTCTTGGTGTAGCTTGGCAGCTCATGAACCTGCGCACTTAAAATTTATATTTAAGAACGCATTTGCACTGCCTTAAGTTTTTGATCATAATAAATGTTATATTAATATATCCGAGTATAATTTTGTATTTTTTCCTGCGTAGATTGCGACGTCGCCGTTCAAAAAAGTATCACACGCATACAAAAAGTTTGGGCAACCTTGTGATATACAATAATCCCTCCATTTATGTGGGTAATTAATTAGTTCTATGAAAACATCACGTGAATAAAAATCGCATAAATGGAGCAAATAAATACTACTAGCTGCAACCCGTGAAATATTCACGGAAGTAAAACAAATTCTACATTTATGAAAATATATATTCATAAATGTAGAATTTGTTTATATATATATATATATATTTATATATATATATATATATATATATATATATATATATATATATATATATATATATATATATATATACATATACATATACATATACATATACATATACATATACATATACATATACATATACATATACATATACATATACATATACATATACATATACATATACATATACATATACATATACATATACATATACATATACATATACATATACATATACATATACATATACATATACATATACATATATATATATATATATATATATATATATATATATATATATATATATATATATATATATATATATATATATATATATATATATATATATATATATATATATATATATATATATATATATATATATATATATATCATTTATACATCGTCCCCTTTTACACCGGTTCAAAAATTGTTAGCTAGGTATTTAAAATTCATTCAGTTATCACGGACCCACCAAGATTCAAATTTCGAATTACTTTCGGAGAGAATCCAAGTATTCCTCTCTCGCTCTCTTGTATTCAAAATTCAATTCTCGTATTCTTTCGTCGACGACAACCATCGTACGGGTTTTGGCCTATTTATACTATGATGTTAAATAGGTAACCTATTACATATTTCCAGATATTCGATTCTTCTTTAGTCAACCTTTCCCTTTCTGTGCTAAAAAAAAACGAGCGTTCCGGTGCTGTGTATTCAATACACATAAAAAATAAGCGATTTAAAATTGGAAAAATAAGAATATTCATAGCCAATCGCTTAAATGAATTAAATTTGAAGTCAAAAGTGATAATAATTAAAATTTCATTGCTGAAAACATGAAAAAAAAATATCGGCCGACGTTCACAAAACGGGTGAAGGGACCACCTCGAACGATAGCCCAGAAGCTACTGAAGCGAGAGATGCGAGCGAACTGAGATTATATTTCTTGCTTTCCCATATACCGAAGTAGAGTGAGAGTGAGATGCGAATAACGTAGCTTCCTCACCTATAGCAGTTTTTTAGAATGAATATACCTACGTCACATACTGGCACACGTTTGATTGTATTGGTGAATTTATTCCCGATTTTCACAAAATATCTCTGATGTGGGCGATAAGTGCTAATTATTATTAATATTATTGTTTTCATTCAATGCGTAAATGTATTACGGAGGCATACCTAAAATCTGAACCCAGTATTTATTATATTTATACATATTAAAAAATTTAGAAGCAATGTGTACTACATCACAGGACAGGAAGGGTTAAAAAAGCTTTCGTTATTTTTTCAACAAGTCTATGTAAGTGGTTACTGATAACTAATAAAATATTTATTTTGATGAGAGTTACACAATTTTTTAACATAAAGAAAATAATACAGAACTTACAATTCACTGTATCACTTATTGGATGAATTTTCTATTGTTACTGTTATCACTCTAACAGTTGCAGCAAAACAAAAAATTTAATAATATGATGTCCAAATTGTTACTTAATAGATGTCACTATTATGTATTCAAGTTTCAAACACAATAAACAGTGTTAAAGTGAATTTGAGTAAATTGAGACCTCGTAAAAAGAGGGATTACTGTATACTATAAAATACAAAGGTGGATCAAATATAAACGAGACTTTTGTTTTAGAGCCCATCATTTTAAACAGAGCGCACGGCCGCCTTGAGGGGTGTTGGGTGAGGATATCAGGAGTGGGGAGAGCGGTATGCCGGTCTCGGCAGATTTCGTTATTAGTATGACACACTATGTCTGAGAAAGAGGTGCAATCGTCGATTGCGCAACGCATAATTATCAAGATTCTTGCTCATGACGACGTAAAACCGGTCGAAATTATGCGGAAACTGACGATACAGCTTGGGGATCAAACTCTGTCAAAGCCCCGTGTGTTTGCCTGGCATAAGGAGTTCATGAAAGGCCGTGAAGGGGTCGAAAACGAGAACCATGATTGTCATCCGCGGACGAGCATTACCGAACAGAACATTAACTCCATCCGTGATCTTCAGGAAGGCGATCGACGTTTGACTGTTTCCGAAATATGTTTTGAGATAGGAATAAGTTATGGGAGCACTCAATCCATAATCACAATGGACCTAGGATCCCGTAAAGTGTCTGCTCGATGGGTCCCACGTCTTTTGACTACAGAACAAAAGTTGGCACGTTTGCACGTCTGTGAGTGGCTCTTAGCACGGTTTGCACAAGCGAACGCATTTTTTAGTCGCATCGTTACCTTCAATGAAACATGGGTACACCACTACACGGCCGAGTCGAAACAATCCAGCATGGAGTAGAGAAAGAGAGATGAGGCAGCCCCTGTGAAAGCCAAAACTCGGTTGTCAGCTGGTAAGGCGCTTGTGACCATTTTTTGGCACCGGCGTGGCATTTTTCACATTGATTTTTCGCACAGTCGTCGCACCATCAACGCGGCGTACTACTGCTAGCTTTTGAGTGAAGTTAAACTCGCTTATCGATACAAAAGACGTGACCAACCGATACGAGAAGTAATTCTTCTCCATGACAACGCGAGGCCCCATACTGCAGCTGTAACATGCGAAAAATTAGAGGAAATGATTTGGACACGACTGGAATACCTTCCGAATAGCCCTGATCTATCGCCCTGCGACTTTCATCTCTTTGGGCCACTGAAAGAAGCTATGGGAGGCCAAGGATTTTCAACGACGACGATGGAGTAGAGAGGTTTGTGTGCAATTGGCTCCTGACACAACCCACTTCTTTGTATGACGGGATAAAAAAACTACCGATCTGCTGGGAAAAATACATTTCTAAAGCAGGAGATTATGTAGAAAAATGATGTGTACTTGATCTTTTTCTTTCTGCAAAGAAAAAAATTAAAACATAAAAGTCTCGTTAATATTTGACCCACCCTCGCAATTCAATTCATATATGACGATTGCCTTCAACAAAAAATATATATTTACATAGTATCACTATAAAAATGAGAGCCATTGTTAAAACTAGCAAATTGATGCGCACAGTTTAAGTTAATTGGCTCACTCCCAAAGTGGAACAAACAGAAAGCCTTCGTTCACTCCCAAAGTGGGACAAATAGAAAGCCTTCATAAGCTTGTGACATAAAATCATTATCAAACTGCATGTTCACAATTGAAAATGGTTAAACCCAATTTCCTGGATAATTGGATGTCCACTGTTTTTATCAACAAAATAATAACAGGTCAATAATTTTTCAAAAAATCTGAAGAGGAAACCAATTAATTTTGAAACTGGTGGGTTCAAATGCTGAATAATAATTCTTCTGTATTTTATGTGTGAATTATTTGTATCTTACTATAATTTAGCTAGTACAGTAGATAAGGTGAAAAATTGATCAAAATAAAAAAAACCACAGATAGTCAAAACTCGTTTCCTCAAAAACTGCTTACCGTCAATGTTTTTTAATCTTTTTTAATTATATCAAGCTTTTGTTGAATTATATCAAGCTTTTGTTGAATTATATTAAGCTTTTGTTGAATTATATCAAGTTTTGTTGAAGAACCATTCTTTAACATATAGACATGGTCACAAAATATTTTAAAATAATATTCACCTGTTACAGAAATTAGTCGAAAACTTAACAATAAATATTAAATAATCAAAAAAATTATACATATAAAACTAGAGCACAGTTATGTGACACGAAAAATACAAAATTGAAGATATTACAAAATAGAGATTTACAGAGAGAGATATAAACTAGCTAGTTCATGTCAAAAATGGTGACACTAGCTGTCTTACTCTAGCTTGTTCATGCGCAGTATCGTTTGTCTCGCTCAAATTTATTGAATTTGATCTTTAATTACAAAAATTAATGTTATTAAATTATTTTTAAAGAAGTAGTAGGTATGTATTGTACCATTTTGAAATCCTGACTAAAGAGGCCATGTTTTGATGTATAATAACTTGCCAGGTTAGCGTAGTTCATTATTTTTACAGTATGATGAGTTAAAGTTAGCTGATAAAAAATATAAATTTTTATGATCAATTTGTTTTTCGAACGTGCAGGTTTTTTTTTTGTTTTATATCTGACTCCGACTAATAGCAGGGTTATCTAGGATTGCGATACAACCATGAAAATCATAAAATATGGCAATTTGTAGTCACAGCATATAAACATTTGACGCGGGGTAGCTACTTTCACAATTTTCGAAGAAATGCCTATAACTCGAAAAGTATAAGGCTTTTTCAAGAATTTTTTTTTAATTTAGAACTGTCATAAGCTGGCCTCTTCCTCGACACCGGTTTGACGTTGAGGTATGGGACACCCTGTATATATTATGTACATTCAACTATAAACAATTAAAAGAGTCGATAATAAATCAACATCTTTGAATTTACACATCTTTGAGATTTCCAGTTAATGTGTTCGCAGTTTCATCAGTTTTATTTTCTGTAACATATTACTAATTTGGCCAGTTTAACGTGTTCCTCGCGGGAAGCACAAACGCCTGTGATCTGATCTGTAGCATTCCTTTGTGTATTTTACGTAATGTTTAGTTTATCTCCTTTATTTAATGAGTCTCCTTAAAAGTAATGACAATTATTTATTATCAGAAAATTACTTGAATGTCATGTTTACTTGGTGGTGTAATCAAATATCAGTGGTTCTAAACAAAATACGCGTTTAAACTTAGAAATTAAAAAACGCCGAAATTGTGCCGCGCATAGGATTCATGGAATTTGATTTTTAACGCGGTGTACAGGTTAATGAAAAATATTTTTATCTTTTAAATAATATTTGGAAATGTTATTAAAAACTTTCATATTTTTTACTGCCCCTGTTATTGTAATTTGCAACCAGGTTAATGCGACCCCGGATAATCAAAAGTTTACTATGATCCAATTTTTTTCTAAAAATAGCATTTGTTATTGTGATTCTAGTTAGAAATAAAATTTGTTTTTTAACAATTTTGATAAGGATAAACCATTTTGTAAAATCATGGTGTAATAAATATCTATGGCGTTTTGGTCAAGAGGTAAAAGTCGTCAATTACTCATTTGTCAGTTTGAAGTTTTGCAACACTTGTATTCCTGAAATACAGACCTCAGGTAAATTTTCATGCTCATAAATTATTTATGTATTCAAAGTTTACTTTAAAATTTACCTGAGGTCTGTATTTCAGGAATACAAGTGTTGCAAAACTTCAAACTGACAAATAAGTAATTGATGACTTGTACATCTTTACCAAAACGCCATAGATATATTTTCAATACTTCCTGCATTTAACATTAATAATATAACGAAAGGAAATGTTTCGAAAATTCTTCCAGCTGTCTTTTTTGCATGTATAGAAAAATCTATTTATTCATCATCATTACGATCACACCATGTCCCTATTAGAGTATGCGGAGAGAACCGATTTCCATTTCATTATAACCTGGCATATTTTTATATATTTCCCTTCTACTATGTCCATACATCTTGTCATGCATAATTTAACATTTGGCGATGATTATAATAAGGCTCTATGATGCTCTTGAAAGATTTTATGAGAGTCCAAGTTGATAAATTGTAATCACCAAATGTTGACATGAGATACTCTCCTATATAACATATAAGACTTTTTGCTATTTCTTCTTTTAGAATTTTATTGATTTAGTTATGCTATGTCTTTTGAGTTATGCTATGTCTTCCTAAACTCTTGTACCTTCTATACTTCAATTTATTTTTTCATATAATTCATTAATCGCTCATTCTTTTCAACATAGGTAGCCAAACAATATCGATGCTGCTTTTCATATCATTTATTAATCCCTCATTCTTTTCAACATAGGTAGCCAAACAATATCGATGCTGCTTTTCATATCATTTATTAATCCCTCATTCTTTTCAACATAGGTAGCCAAACAATATCGATGCTCCTTTTCATATAATTCATTAATCGCTCATTCTTTTCAATATAGGTAGCCAAACAATATCGATGCTCATTTTCATAGCATTCATTAATCCCTCATTCTTTTCAACATAGGTAGCCAAACAATATCGATGCTGCTCCTTTTCATATCATTCATTAATCGCTCATTCTTTTCAATATAGGTAGCCAAACAATATCGATGCTGCTTTTCATATCATTTATTAATCCCTCATTCTTTTCAACATAGGTAGCCAAACAATATCGATGCTCCTTTTCATATTATTCATTAATCGCTCATTCTTTTCAATATAGGTAGCCAAACAATATCGATGCTCCTTTTCATATAATTCATTAATCGCTCATTCTTTTCAACATAGGTAGCCAAACAATATCGATGCTCCTTTTCATATAATTCATTAATCGCTCATTCTTTTCAATATAGGTAGCCAAACAATATTAATGTTCCTTTTCATATAATTCATTAATCGCTCATTCTTTTCAATATAGGTAGCCAAACAATATCGATGCTGCTTTTCATATTATTCATTAATCGCTCATTCTTTTCAATATAGGTAGCCAAACAATATCGATGCTGCTCCTTTTCATATCATTCATTAATCGCTCATTCTTTTCAATATAGGTAGCCAAACAATATCGATGCTCCTTTTCATATAATTCATTAATCGCTCATTCTTTTCAATATAGGTAGCCAAACAATATCGATGCTCCTTTTCATATAATTCATTAATCGCTCATTATTTTCAATATAGGTAGCCAAACAATATTGATACTCCTTTTCATATAATTCATTAATCGCTCATTCTTTTCAATATAGGTAGCCAGACAAAATCGATGCTCATTTTCATAGCATTCATTAATCGCTCATTCTTTTCAACATAGGTAGCCAAACAATATCGATGCTCTTTTTTCCACATTTAGAACCACAGCTTTCATTCTATCCTAATGTCCTTATTCCTTATACTATATTATACACTGTTTTCCCACACTATTCAATATCATAAATTGACATTATTGTGGATTCCATAGATTAAAATGAAAATGTATACATATTATAAATGTATGCATTGTCTTGCTATTGGTTAAAAAAAGAAAGACTATTGCCAGTTATATAATTTATAGATTTACTATAAACATACTCATACTGCAGCCCTGAATATAAGATTACCTCATAAATATCAAATAAGGAAATGAATTAAACAAACACAACATTGAAAATTATACAAAGTGCTCAAAAACTTGGGTAAAAAGCTAAAAACGGTGCTACAAAACTATAAAAAGAAAGTGAAATTAGATTACATGTACTAAGTGTATTAAAAATAACAAATGCACCATTTCGAATGGGTTCTATGTCATGGTCGTGGTCTTTCCTTTATATTTAACTGTAATCATAAGAACACATTACAAGTGGAAAGAACGTGCACGACCAAGAAGACATTTTGGTTAATTTATTTTTTCTTGAGACAATACAGTAAGTGTTTATACATACTAAAACAAATAAAGATAATAAATGGGGTTTTCATCATAAAAAAAGAAATAAGAATGAGATTCTCAAATGGGCAATTCCTTAATTAATATCATCATATAAAATAATACTGAATTAATCTTACACAAATAAATAATAATATATAGACATGTGCAAATAATAATTAAAGCTACAAAATGTGTAATATACTATATATAAAATATGGAATTAAAAATCTAACTTTAAAGTTGGAATAATTTCTGATCGTGTCAATTTAAAATCTCTAACTCGGGGTTATAAGACTCGTACTGGAATCCATTATAAAAAGTAAAACTAAAGAGGCCAGAAGTGTCTCGGTTAGCCATTTCATCGAGAGTCTGAACCAAACTGGGGAAGGTGGGCCTCTCGTCCAGATCCAGTTGCCAGCAGTGAAGGCAGATCTGGTAGAGCTCGTCCCCTAAGTAAGGCAACTGAGCAGGACGCATCCCTCGTATGACACGCGTGGCCACATCTTTACTAGCTACCGTGGGGTACAGTGAGCCTCCGAGGGCGAGTAGCTCCCACAGCAAACAGCCAAAAGACCAAACATCACTTTTAACGTGATAGTTATTTTGTCTGAACATTTCTTGGGCAGTCCAGCGAGTATAGTCAGGTTTTTCATTAGCCGTGAACATATGACTTAATCCGAATCCACTTATCTTTGGTGTCATTCCATCCCCCATTATAATATTACGACAACACAGTTTTTTGTGCAGAATCTTTTTGCTTCCTAAATAATCCATACCTTTAGATATACCTAAAGATATTTTTAATATCGTATTTTCACTGATAAGTGAAAATTTATTATTCTGAATATCTCTGAGCCTGGAAGATATCACAAATTCTTTTAATGTGTGCCTTGTATCCTCTAAAACAACGTACAATGTATCGGGAATTTCACAAATACCAATTAGAGAAACAATGTTTTCGTGTCCATTTGACTTTATTAATAAATCCAGTTCACCTAACATCACTTTTTTATCACTTCGCGATAATTCTCCATCAGCTATTGCCTGAACAAGTGAAGGTTTGTGAGTTCCCTGGTGTTGCACCCGTCCGCGGACAAACTGACCGAAGTTCCCCATACCCACAATGGACCCGGTATCTACTTCTAAAAAATTTCTCGGTATATTCCAAAGCTGGCGCTTCAAATTACCATAGTAATCTACTCTTTCTTCTTCATCAGGGATAAATCCGGTGTTTTCTATCTCTATGCACGGGCCACTTAGGGGCATAGATTGCGATAATCTCTGTCGTCGGAAAGTACCGACTCGTCGTCGAAGAATAATCACCACTCCTAAGCCGATAATTAACAACACAATTCCTACAGCGATAGCCACTCCCAAAGTCATCACTAATCCTGAGACCTCATCATCTTCATTAACATTGAGGATCATCACATCACTTGAGTGGGTGTACCTGGATTTGGTGATTCCTTTCTTAGAGCTGATCACCCCCACGGCTATTTGGATATCCTTGGACTGCGGGAGTGGAGCATTGTAAAATCCATTGTAAGTCCTCCTATCGCCGATTACAAAGTTATACTCAATCTCATGAGGATCCAGCTCAGCAGTAATATAGTAGGGCAAGCCATCCTCGGCCGCCTCATAATATGGTTTCAAAAACTCTGTTAAAAAACCTTGTTGCAAGTCTTTATTAATAACAACAATTCTGTACCTGGAAACAGGACCATTTATGTTGGTGGCGGTGGGGATCCGTATCACCATACGATCCTCGTGCCTTTCCACGACCCGGGCCTCGGGCGGAGAAGGCTCCGGCACCCCGATGTCTGTCTCGACCTCTGCGTGAGTCATCGCACCTGCCCCCTCCGAGGATAGAGCGCACAGTGTAATGTTATATAGAGTGCCGGAGTGCAGATTGACCAGTGGATTGTGGAAAGTATTATTTGAGAAGACCCATTCTAGTTCTTTAGACGAATAATCTGGATCAAACGTCGTTATTACTTGAGCCCTGATCATGTACCCGGTTATTCGACCGCGAGCTTCGGGCTCTTTCCACCACAAGTGCACTGTGGTTTCCGTCACATTGGCTATCTTAATATCTGTCGGAGGGCCCGGCACCCTAAAATTGGTGTCATACACACTGCCCGCCTTGTCGCCCCCGCACAGCTGGGAAGCGTTCCTAGGGCAGGGAGTGTCGCACAGTGAGCTGTCAGCTATCGACTTCCCTGGCGTGTTTCCGCAGTGGCAATAAGAACCGTTAGTTAGCACTGCATACCTGTAGTAGATTTCTTCACAAGCCGTGATGCATATTTCGATGGAACCTCCCGAATGGGTATTGATGAATTCCGGATCCAAACTGTAACATCCGATAGCATCTCCTTTGATGGTCTTGTAACAAGGCACCATAAAACAAAGAGTGGAAAGGAAAAGTATGCTTTTCATACTGAAATATTTATATCCTCGGGCGCAAACGCGCCAGTACAAGAAACAATTATATTTCGTTCATATAAGAATGAAAATATAACTCAATGCTTGAACATTTCGATAATTATCTTTCTTTTTAAAACACTATTTAATTTCGAAAATCGCGAGTAACGAAACGAAATTAAATTTTCTATAAATGACACATCTCCCGACGATCACACCGAAGGAAAACAATAAAAAAAAACAACGGTCTCTGTATACGCCTATAAAGAGTCAAAGAACTAGTTATAAGCTAATTTATACTTTTTTCTTTTTCAATGCGGAAATATAACATTTCATCATTTTATATGTAACTTCATATTTTCATGTATGACTTTATAATTTTATGTTTATGTAGCACATCTAAAAAATAAACGCAGACTTTCCGAGCAATAACCGAAGAACTTTAAGGCAGTGCTTCTCAAACTTTGTCTCAATGGACCAGTTACTTTTTCATTCCAATCCATTGTGGGCTAGTCGTTTTGTGAAATTGAATAAAATATTTCTTTAATGTAGAAAACTGGGTACAAATACTATTTATTTTTAGAATGACTTAATACGAAAACTATTTAAAAATAACAAATCATAAGATTGATGCATAATTATTTTAATTTGTTTGTAATTTTCTTTTAATGTGGCCCAGGAACAAATGGTTTGCGGTCCAGCACTGTTCCGGGGACAATAGTTTTAATTGTACGGTTCTATGGAATAGAATGAGAGGTACAACTATCCAAGGAATCTGCAAAATATATGTCAGATGGTCAAAACAAAAAACCAAACATTATGCTGCATGTAAGATCCCTTGCCAATCGCCTAAATACCACCATAATGAAAGATAACTGGGAGACAATACATCAGAAAATATATTCCCAGTGAACAGATCCTGAACCTTGAATAATACGATATATAGTTTTTTAAGAGCATAAATAGTAAAAAACCAATTCACTGTAATAAAAGAAAGTGTTGATACACCCATAGGCGGCACCTGTCTAGCAATCACTCGTCGTGATGAGATTCATCATCCCGAAGAAAGGAACGTCGGAAAAATAATTGAGCATGCCTTTGGAAAATTGGCCGCACCCTTAGTCCTGATGAATGGGCTTTAAAGATCCTTAGCCACGCCCTAACAACGAAAAAAATCAGACGCCATAACGAGAACATAACGAGAAATGGACGAGAAAAACGAGCTGGGCAAATTTTCAACACGATAAGCGAACCATTACAATGTCTAAAATTACATTTTGGGGGCTATAAAAAGGGTGGACCCGGGTCAGAAAAAAATTCATTCTTCACTCAGCTGCCGTGCCGGGTGGATTCACTTCACCTGAGAGCTGTGCCTGCACCAGCGCCAAGCTGGTATTAAACAACTGCTAGTTCTAGTCGAGGATCATTCACCAGCCAGCAGCCGACCAGCCAAGACGTCTCCACTCCAGCTCTCCCGTTGCCTTAATGAATAAACTTCCCCAGTTGTCATCGTCTTGCAACATTGGTGCCTGCTAGAGCCATCTCACCGTCCCCCTTGGACCAGTATTGCCGCTCACCTCGAGCTGCCCTAGCGTAATTCTCAGGCCAACCTCCCTGAACCGCTATCGGCCTACTGTATCGCTTCTATGCTCAAATAAAATTGAAAAGTTATTTTGTTGTGCTATCATTGTCGCCCTGAGCCCCTTATATATTCTCCTCCAGTCACGGTAGAGACATGATATTTTTTATCATCCGGAGGGAGTATTAGTGTCAACATTGGCATTGCTGCAGGTCTGTCGTTGAAATTTTCATCAAGCTGGCCAATTAATTTGAATTTAGTCATTTTATGGTTAATTGTTCTGGTAAATGGATATAAAATAACGAATATAAAAAATTATCATTTTAAAAATTATAATTGTTTGTATAAATTATTTGTTAAAGATAATTTTCAAAACAGGGAAATATTTGTCAGGAAACCAACTGTGCCAAACATTAGACCTTCTACTCTCTCTCTCTCTCTTTGAATAATGGCCGTGAACTCCTATATATGAAGGAGTATACGCCAGTGTCGTACTCGATATCAAAACCATATAATAGAAACGTCAAAAATATACCATAGACAACTCAATGCAATCATCGACCAAACATAGACAGCCTCAAAATTCCTACTGTCAATTCTTAGTTTGCTGTGGATTGCCGTCTTCCATTGCTATCAGTCATTGTCCGATTTGTTACGGTTTAGGTTTATTGTTTAAGATTTGTTTTATATTTTAAACTAAATTATGGCTCGGGTTCTCGTAGGTGTTAAAAGAGTCATCGACTATGCAGTCAAGGTATTCTATTGAATATTTATTTCATTACTACCTAACCAAGTTTTTTTTTTATCAGTGTCCAAAGGTTGACGGAAGATTTGAATGAATTCAATTAATTGTAAACCAGAAATAGTATATATTTTCTCATTATGAATTAATTATCGGAAATATCGGCAATGTTAAATTTGATTCATTCATTTTATTCATCTATTTATTTAAAGGCGAATGTACTTCTGCAAACTAATTTAATAACATTTGTTATCTCTCTTACATAAGTTTACTCGTTATCATATTTTACCGTATTAAATGTGTTTACCATGAAGTACATTTTACTTAAACAATATATACCATATTTGTTTTTATCAGTGGATTCTAATGAGCTTTTTCATTAATTAAATCAGAGTATCGTAGCTTAGTTGTGGAAATGTCGATGTAATTCTGTGGATTGCATTAACATTTGCGCTACTGTGCCCATTTCAAACTGTGGTTATACACCGAGATGTTAAATCTACAGGTTTCCAATACCAGGTTTGAAAATGAATGTAGCGAAATCAAAGATTATGGTTATAGAAAGATGTCTGATAAAAAGTGTGTACAGTACCTGGTGGTAATAATACACATCGAGCTTAAGAAAGAGACTGTCGGCCATAATCGGCTAACTTCGACTTCGTAGAGCGTCGTCTCTGTCGCACGATGCGACTGACAAATCGCGAAGGAACATGTGTATGAATGACAGAGGCGACGCTCTACAAAGCCGAAGTTAGCCGATTATGACCGACAGTCTCTTTCTTAAGCCCAATGTCTATTACTTACCGCCGGGTACAGTACGATGTATGGATTAACTCTGAAAGTGTGTACGGTGTATGGGTTAACTCTGAAAAACTGTAACAGATTGATGAGTTCTGTTATCTGGGCAGAATATTTACATGTGGTGAACGAGTTCAAAGCAACATTGAAAGAAGGGTAGTGACAGGGAACAAGGTAAATGGAGCACTTAATGTTGTATATAACAACTGTGTACTATCAACAGTAGCAAAAATGACAATACATAATAGTGTTGGTGCACACCTAGATGTATGGAAGTGAAACTTGGACTAGAGAAGAAGGTTTAGAGTAAGATTAATGCTGTGGAGATACGTGCATTAACACATCCACTGCGATATGTATTTATAGAATAGTGTAGAGGTACTGAAAAAAATCATATTTTCGAAACCTTAAAATCTTAAAATATTCGGTACCATACAAACAAAGAGAATCGAATGACGCGCAACGGGCGTCATTAGCGTCTCTACAAAAAATGTGTCGACGCCCCAGGGGCGTCTTTAGCAGCGAACGTGTTAAGGAAATTTTGTGATGTTTGAAAGAAGGCATAATCAGAAATTAATGGATAAATAAAATGGATGTTTTAAGTAAGATGAAGACAGGATCTTTAAAATGATTTGGACATGTGGAGAGAATGAATGATGATAGAATAATTAAGCGAGTGCAGTGATTAGCCATGTTTAAATTTTCGTCACTTCATAGCGCTTAATGATACTTGTTGCAGAGCTATGAGTATGAACGCATTTAGGGTATCCAATTTTGCACATACAATTATGGTAATATCGTTTGCATAAGCTAGTTACTGAACTTTTTGCATAAAAATTAGACTCGATTATCTGGGGTCGTGGATTAAATGGGGCAGTTAAAAATTCAAATTTTTTTTTTATAACATGTCGAAATATCATATAAATTAATAAAATATGTTTTTCATTCGACTACATAATACGATATGTACCAGACAAATGAAACTGATGAAGTCAGCATCATGTCTTCTTCAGTTTCAATCCTGGGGATTGTTTAGCAGCAAAGCCCTGCATCTCCTCCTCCACTCTGCTCGATCTTCAGCGATCCTCTTGAGCTCTGTATAGGAGGTGCAGTCCATATCGTGGCATATTTGCTCCGGATACTCTCGGCGAGGACGCCCTCTGCCAATCGATCCCTCAATCATTCCCTCCAGTATATTATGCAGGAGATTTTCATGTCGCAGCATATGACCCATCCATTCTGCGCGCCTTTCCGATATGGTGTTTGACAGGTGCCTGGTTTCTTCGATCCTGCTGAGAACCTCGTCATTTGTAATGTGGTCTCTCTAGGAAATCCTTAGGATTCATCTATAGGTCCACATCTCGAAGGCCTCCAATCTTTTTCGATCTCTTTCGCCTATGCACCATGTCTCGCAACCATACATCAAAATACTTCACACATATGTTTTGACCAATTGCTTGCAACAACATGTAACAGATAATAAAACCGGCGAAATTGCGAACACATCATTGAACAAAAATCCCAGTTGATGACTTTGCCAATCATTATTTGAGCGTGTTTAGATTTGTTATTTACAATATTTACTTTGATGCAAATGGGCAGGGTGTATCACATGGATTCTTTGTGTCTATTTTTATTTTTTGTATTTGATATCCTTAATTTTGTAATTTTATGTCACAGCCGTAGGTTCTAGTTTTGTACTAATTTATATTTTACTTTCATTAAGGTCCGTGTTAAACCAGATAAGACTGGCGTTGTCACAGATGGAGTGAAGCACTCCATGAACCCTTTTGATGAGATAGCAGTGGAGGAGGCAGTCCGAATGAAGGAAAAGAAGTTAGCTTCTGAAATTATTGCTGTATCATGTGGACCAGCACAAGCGCAGGTTTATTATTTGTTTATATACTGTTAAAAAATAAGCAATTGCATTTCTTTCAGCATAATAGAGGTGTCATATCACTCAGTGTACAGTATAAAGCTATAATAGAAAGAGGTAAAAAAAATTCTCTTCTACAAGACTTATTTATGGAGATTATCGAACTATAATAAAAATGTCTCTTCTACAAGACTTGTGGAGATTATCAAACTATAATAAAAAAATCTAGACCAACAAGTTTGAAACAAAAGCTGGTTGATTGGAATAAGTTGCTTAAGAGCTATAAATTTGCCAGATTTATTTACATGAAAGTGTTAAAATAAATAAGTAAATGTAGTACATACTTCACACATACGAGGGTAGTCCCAAAAGTATCCGACCTAACAAAGAAAACACAAAAAATTTGAGAAAAAATATTTTTATTTCTCAACATAGTCTCCTTTCAGGATGTTCAATAGCTTCGATGCCCTGTTTATAGTGAGAACCGTCGAGCGCCTCAAAATAGCCATCAACCGCAGATTCCACCTCTTCATTGTTGGCAAATCTTTTACCACCGATCCATTTTTTCAAGTTTGGAAAAAGAAAATAATCCGAGGGGGCTAAATCTGACGAATAGGGTGCGTGAGGAAGCAATTCGAACTTTAATTCATTGATTTTGGCCACCGCGATAACGGATGTGTGAACTGATGCATTGTCTTGATGAAACAACACTTTCTTTTTCGCCAAATGCGGCCGTTTTTTCTTGATTTGATCATCCCAAAAAACTGACACCATGACCTTGCCTGCAGATGGAACTGTCTTCGCCTTTTTTGGAGCCGATTCTCCCCTTTCAGTCCATTGTTTTGACTGTTCCTTCGTCTCAGGTGTGAAGTGATGGACCCATGTTTCATCCATGGTTATGAATCGACGCAAAAACTCTGCTTTATTGCTGTGAAACATCGCCAAACACTCGATTGAAACATCCTCACGACGCTGTTTTTGTTCTATTGTGAGCAAACGCGGCACCCATCTTGCGCACAGCTTTCTCATGTCCAAATTTTCCAACCTGTCGAAAATAAAATCCATCCGGTCGTGAGAGCCTCAGTACACTTACTTTCTGGATACGCCTCGTAAAAAAAAAACTATGCGGAAAAGTTGTGATTTTTTTTCCTCAATTTTCCTTCATAACTTACCATATAACAAGGAATCACCAAAAAAAACGTTAATATTTGGATAGACATCTCGCATGAACCCTCCACTTTATAAATATTATATTTTGGCTGCTTAGTAGTGTTAAGGTAAAATAAATAGTTTTTTATATTTTACACTACTTTTTGATAATGTGCAAGTAAAGTCATTTTATTCTTGTAGGAAACTCTCAGGACAGCTTTGGCAATGGGAGTGGATAAAGGAATTCACGTTGAGATTTCCGGAGCTGATTACGAAACTTTGCAGCCAATTCATGTTTCGAAAATTCTCGCCAAAATTGCGCAAGATGAGAAGGCCAACATAATTATTGTTGGAAAGCAGGTATGTTCTAAAAAGTGTCATCTTTGTTTATTTTTCATTTAACAGTTAAAATATTAATAATCATTATCTATGTAAATAAAAATGTAAATGTTCGTATATTAAAAATCTCTAATCTCCGAAAGTTTTTCATCGATTGCTTTTCAAATTTTGACAATAGGTTGCATTCGTATACAAGCATGTTTATATATTTTTTTATATACGGTTGTGTATAAAAAAGTATATAAAACAGACGAAATAACGGGAGCACCCCCTACAGCGACACACGCAAACTAAACAATTATCATTGACAGTTATGTCACATTGCATTTTCAACGTTTCTGATTCTTTCATTTCGTTTTTTGACTGTTTGTCTTATTTTTCATTGCTTTGAAATTTTGACAAAAGGTTACATTCGTATACAAGCATGTATATATGTATATTTTTTCTATACAGTTGTATTTCAAAAAGTATATAAAACATACGAAATAATGGGAGCGCCTCCTGTTGAACGTGACGGCAACACACGCAATATAGATCTCAAATTATTTTCATTTTGATTTAGAATATTAAATAATGAAATAATAAATATAAAATTTTCAAATAGTTCGTGTTCAAAAACCAGACTGAGCCACAGCAACGCGTGGCTGGGTACAGCTAGTTATAAATAAATATATGAATTTTACATTATTTACTTTTGCAACACCTTCATCTTTTTTCTTATGAATAAGTCTACAAACCTTACGTTATTTATTTTTTGGTACATCTTCATCTTGTGTATTAAAAATAAATCTTACCTTATTTATTTTTTGGAATACCTTCTCCAATATTATAAAGAAATCTATAAATCTTACGTAATTTATTTTTTGAAACATCTTCATCTTTTGTGTTATAAATAAAATGTATTACCTAATCAAAGTTTTTGGCTTGAACGTTGTGGAACTCCACATTAGAAATTTAACAGTAAATTGTTATTCCATGGAATAACAAAAGTATTGTTAAAAATCTATAAACCTTACATACTTTACTTTTTGGAACATCTTCATCTTTATCCTTTGTTTCATAAGATTAAGGATAACAGTATATGAATGGTACTCGACCAGGAAAGTCGGTCCTGGGTTTCTCTGGCATGGTCTTGGTCTGACGATTAGCATTTACGCTAAGCACACAGGTATTCCAAGTTTGATTCTTGGCCGATTCCCTTTCAGGCTGGTTTTACACTTAGGTCATTTTACATCTGAATTATTTTTTTCTGTAGCTTGTAAGCTTCTTCTGTAGCTTGTAAGATCGCTTAAACCATATTATTCATGAAGATCCCCTTCAAACATTTTTCATCACCATTTTCAAACCATTTTTCATCACCAGTAATGATGCGGTATAGGAACCTTTGCTTGTGGCCATGCATAGCTCGATGACTCGCGAGCAAACCAGCAGAAAGTGTCGAACGTTGATTTTTGTTGTTTTCACTCAAAACGTGTGGAACCAAAGCGCCGAACTTCTGGACTTTTCCCATTGATTTAAGATGGCCGTATACAGTCATGTGACTACAATTCATCTGCTCAGCCAATTCTACGGAGGTTTGAAGGGGATCTTCATGAATAATATGGTTTAAGCAGTCCTCATCGGAGTCCACTGGTCGTCCGGAACGCTCCATGTCTTTCAGGTCGAAATTACCATCTTTGAAACGCAAAAACCATCGACGAGCTGTCCTTTCATTCATAGCATCTTCACCGTACACTTCGCAAATTTCGCGAGCAACATTGGCAGCTTTATTCCCTCGATTGAACGCGAACAGAAGGAGGTGTCGAAAATGCTCACTTTCGTCTACTTGACATTCCATTTCGAAGGCTTGTAATCAAATAAAATAATATATGTAACGTTAAAGCAAACACAATATCTTGTAGAGCAGAAAATTTTCTTTCGAATGACGTATAACATTTACCATTTTGTTTTACTTTTGGTGCTCATTTTTAAATTGGAAAAAAACGGACACAACTTATGTTAACACCCAATATATTGTGTTGCAGGTTATCTTTATGACAATTATGTGAAATGTATGTATTGTGTTGCAGGCTATTGATGATGATTCAAACCAGACAGCTCAGATGACTGCTGCCATTTTAGACTGGCCTCAGGGAACGTTTGCTTCCAAGGTGAGTCAAGTATTATACGCCAGACGCTCAATCTGTACCATACACGTTTCTAAACTGTTATAAAACGGTGCTTGTATATAAAATATTCACAGACAGGGACACTACTTACTACTCCTATAAACACATTTTATATCAATTTACCAAATGCAAAAACACATTACACACAACAATACAGTTCCTACACATCAACTGATAGCTGAATTTTTAAAATATAAAATCTTCACTCTCGATTGTTATTTATTCATCACTATTCCAGGTTTATTGCCAACAACTCTGTCGCCTTGAGGCCGTAATTCAAGAAAAACCAAATATGGCATCAAGTGGTTTTTCAGCATGATAATGCCCGTCCGCATACTGCTAATATTACAAAAGTGACTATCTAAGAATTTGGTTGGGAGGTTATTCTACATCCACCCTATTCTCCTGATCTTGCTCCATCAGATTTTCATCTTTTACAACTCTCTGAGACTTTCCAACTTTCTAGCTAACAATCTCTAAGAAATCTTCTTTAATAATGACGCTGCTCTTCAAAATAGGCTTGACGACTTCTTCACCTCCAAACAACTGAATTTCTTCAGACGTGAAATTGAAAAACCCCCAGAATATTGAGAGTCAATCGTTAACAATGCAGCAGAATATATTATTGCATAGTTTATGTATTTTGTTTATTTAACACATTCACTGCGATATGTATTTATAGAATAGTGTAGAGGTACTGAAAAAAATCATATTTTTGAAACCTTAAAATCTTACGGTATTTTCGAAACCTTAAAATCTTACGGAAACCTTAAAATATTCAGTACCATACAAACAAAGAGAATCGAATGACGCGCAACGGGCGTCATCAGCGTCTCTACAAAAAATGTGTTGACGCCCCAGGGGCGTCTTTAGCAGCGAACGTGTTAAAAGAATAAATTTTAAATGTAATAAAAACATTACGAACTTATACATCAACCCAATAATTCTTTATCATCAATAACAATGCAACAATCTTCTTTCAAACACCAGTAGAGTTTATTCATTCCTTTTGCTTAATACTTAACATTCAGACCCATACAATATAGAAATGACCTTAGTTATGTTGTGTCAATATCAAATTTTGGTGTTTCAAATAATATTTTGTGGTTCAAAGCGTCTTCATCCTACATTAGATTAAAGCATAATTTGTTCTTGTGATAAAAGGTGGAAAACAATGACGGTGTCTTGACTATTACCCGAGAAGTTGATGGAGGACTGGAAACTATCAAATGCAAGCTCCCAGCTGTGATTAGTGCTGACCTGCGTCTCAATGAGCCTCGCTACGCAACCCTGCCTAATATCATGGTAAGTAGTGTCGTCTCCTTACATTGAGGAAAAAGAAACAATTTTTTTTGTATCTGCTTTGATTGACTGCGAACTGCTAGAATTAAAAATTTTCAACTACCGGCCATTTACAGGAAAATAGAATACGACATTCTGACTTAAGGTGATGAAATATATAAATACATTGAATTGACCACTAGTCTGAGTTATTATTATAATATTATTGCTTATTGTCTTAGTCAGAATGTACCATTTTATATATACAAAGATACATCAAGTTATGTAAGTAATGTTTCAGAAAGTTTTAATAAAGGGGTCGGCAACCTACAGCCCACAAGCTGGTCCCGGCCCGCACTCTTCAAATGAAATATATTGTTGGCCTAACTATAAGAACACGTAACTCCATATGAGTAACTTTACAGGAGAGAGAAAAAATGTCAGTTTGTCCTATGTAAACTTAAACATTGTTTTTTAAATACTAGGTTAGTCAAAAAGTTTTGAAAGCGACATCTATGGAGCAGTAGAAAACCAAAATTTCTACGCCATTTTAATATTTTATCTTTCATAAGAACGTACTCAAAATTTCATTTCGATCTGTCAATTCATTCTTTGTTTACAAGCCATTTGAAGTTGACGTGTCAGTGTATTTTTTAACAATGGAAAAATCCGAATATCGTGCAGTGATTAAATTCTTTGTTTTGGAAGGTTTATCGGCTACTGAGATCCATGCAAAGATGGTGAAAGTATTAAAGGAGTCTTCTCCTTCATTTCCAACCGTTCACCGATGGGTTTTGGAGTTTAAGCGTGGCTGTACAAGCGTTGAAGACGATCCACGCTCAGGACGTCCAAAAAGTGCATCAACACCAGAAATCATAGCGAAAATACAGGATATGGTTTTGGAAGATCATCGATCGACTGTGGATGTGATAGCTGACACCATAGGCATTTCACATGGAACAACATGGCATATTTTGGCTGAAGTTTTGGTTTCAAAAAACTGTGCACAATGGGTGCCGCATTTGCTAACAATGCAACAAAAGCACGTTCGAATGCGACTTTCTGAGCAACATTTGGAGCAATTTCGAAAGGATAAAAAGGATTTTCTGCGTCGATTCATCACTATGGATGAGACTTGGGTCTACCACCATGATTCTGAATCAAAACAAGAGGCTAAGGAGGGGTGTGAACCAGGCACTTTGGCTCCGAAGCGAGTTCGTGTCCAGAAATCGGCCAAGAAGGTGTTAGCGTCAGTTTTTTGGGATGCAAAAGGAATTTTATTGATAGATTATCTCCAAACTGGTAAGACAATCAACTCTGATTATTATTGTGACCTTTTGGACCAGTTGGATGAAAAAAATTGTGAAAAAAGACCCGGTTTGCAGAAGAATAAAATCATTTTTCATCAAGACAATGCACCTGCTCACACAGCTCAAAAAACCATCGCGAAAATCAGTGAATTGGGGTACGAATTGTTGCAGCATCCACCCTATTCGCCAGATTTAGCTCCCTCTGACTTCTGGCTGTTCTCACACATCAAAAAATTCCTTTGTGGAAAGCATTTTTCATCAAACGAAGAGGTTATAGCCGTCGTAGAGGAGTATTTTGCAGGCCTTCCAGAAAGTCACTTCCGTGATGGGACAACAAAGTTGGAAGATCGTTGGACCAAGTGTGTTGATCTTATGGGAGACTATACTGAGCAATAAAAGTGATTTCCCCCCAAAAAAAATGTATTTTCATTTCCGCTTTCAAAACTTTTTGGCTAACCTAGTATATCTGATTGATAAAAAAACAGCATCTTTATCAATGAGATATATTTAAAAAAAAATGTTTAAGTTTACGTAGGACAAACTGTGACGTTTTTTCTCTCTCCTGTAAAGTTACTCATATGAAGTTACGTGTTCTTATAGTTAAACCAACGATATTTATTTGGCCCAGTGTCTATTAAAATTCTAATTAAATTACAAATGTTATATTTATACTAGCTATTGACTAGTAGTTTACAACATTTCAACATAAGGGTGGGTAAGAATGTGAACACTACGGAATTTCACGACCCCGAGTGACTTTCACGTCTAGCATTTCTAGTAGATTTAACATTCTGTTTAAGCAACTTGTATTTGCAGCTTCAAGAAAATAATTAGCTGTAGTTCAGAAACTCTAGGATGGGTCCTGTGGCGTTTTGAACGTCATGTCTCAAAGGGATGGGGTAAAATCATTTTTTTTTACAAATCGAATAGTTTTTTTATAAATCTAAACTGACGTTTTAATTCCTAATTTTCATCATACTGACTTTCTAATGTATTGTATGATTTGTATCTATCTTTAAATAGGCCAAGATCCACTATGAATTAATACTAATTACGAACATTTCATTTTAGGTATAAAAAAATCGAAAATCCAATTATCGAATACCCCATCCCTAGCCAATGCAGACTATCCTAGTGACTTTTGACAAACGTCACCAAATATTATTTGATTTTAACAAACTGACATATTTTTTGCTAATTTGTAACAAGATGTATTAATTTGTCATTATTGTTAGTTTTTTGTAATGTACTTAAATAAATACATACCTTTGTTTTTGCTTAATTTATTATTTATAAAATAGTTCAATAGATGTGAATGTGCTTTGCCATCCGCTCACATTGCCACTAGCCTGCGAGAAGAAATAGATTGCTAATCCTTGTTTTAACGTATATTTTTAATTTTGATTTCAGAAAGCCAAAAAGAAGCCTATTAAGAAAATTACTGCTAAAGATTTAGGAGTGGATACTTCTCCACGCATCAAGGTCATATCTGTGGAAGATCCACCGGTTAGGCAGGCAGGTTCCACTGTACCAGATGTGGACACTCTGATAGCTAAGCTCAAGGAACGGGGTCATGTTTAAAGTGAAAGCATCTGTACATGGAAAGGAGCTCAAGATATATCGGAAGGCATAAGAAATTCAATCTCAGACCTGTTATTTTAATTTTCCTGGCGAAGTCATGAAATATTCAAGTTTAATAATTGTTATTTGATTTTTCAACTGTTTATATAAAACTTAAACTGTATTTGCATTTTTTTTTTTTATTAAATCACAAATTAAAGCTATTGGCAAAATTCTATTTTGAAAGATTGTGTAATTTCAAATATTTCCTAATGAAATCAGTGAAATGTATATTTTTATATGCATAAATAAGGTATTCTATAAACTATGTAAATATGTGTAGAAAATATATTTTTTGTATGTCAACCATGTTGTTGAAATATAGAAAAACAGTTTTGAATGTTTTTTTTTCTCTTTTCCTACATTCATCAATTTTTACTTCTTCTTCGAATGATTTGTCCTAATTAAAGATTAAAAATACTTTGCAGCTGTCAAGAAAACCTGTACTGTTGTGTATGTAAACATAAAACAATTTTAAGTACCTTATGAAACAGTTTTACATCATATTAATGATGGATTCCATGCTTTTCATTTAACAGATTCTATTTCCTCATTGGAGGAGCGAATGCATTAACCTGTTCTATGGATGAGACACATTTTAATAATCAACAGTATGATTACGATATGATTGTCCTTAAAATGCTTGCAGCGCATTCAGTGATTTGGAAGATTATCTTCTCCGTGAGTACCGCCCCAACCGTGGGGCCATGAAATACTGAGTCAGATAGCGTATGGCCCCGCGGTTGGGGCGCAGTGAATATTTCTCGAATATTCCCAGATTATGTCAGGATTTGGACTACCAATGACATCTATTGATGATACGACACAATTAAATCATTTATCGGCTAGTTACATGTTTTATCAACTGATCAAACGATGTTTTAAAATTTTCATTAATATTTTACTACTCGAGAGGTTATTCAACCTCAGTCTGTATGTGCCGGAAGCTATTCCTGGTCTTAATTCCAAAATTCAACGAGCAAAATCAATGGGGTTTTGAGAAGGAAAAAAAATATAAAAGTGTAATGTAAATTTTCAACTTTTTTGTGTTTAAAAATGTGTTTTGATTTCTTAAATAATAAGGCAATTTCAAGTAAAAGAGAGAAGATAATTGAAGAGTTAAACTCATAAACCACATAACAACCATATTTTGATTTTTTTTTATGGAAAAACAGTCTATCAACAAGCGACAATATACCCATAAATGACATATATGCGAATTCAAACTAAAAGTGATTCTGTTTTACAACCAAAGATGTCACTAGGCACATCACAAGCAGTTTAATCAAATACTGCACAGTTTTTTTCTTATAACTCTTTACGTATCTTTTGGCTCTTGAGTGGTTCATGAGTTTTTAGGAACGCTTGTTCCTTAAAGGAGAGATGATGAGGATGATTGTTGATAAATAAAAACTTGTCGAAATCGGAATGTGTAAAGAGGAATTTTATTGACCAACGTCGGTATTTATAATGTTTTTTGAACGTGTGCGGGAATGCGCACGAGATATATCGCTGTCTCGTCTTTGCGCTTACAATATGTTTATTGTCGCGCGTAGGTATCCTTTTGTTTTGAGAGACAGCGCGAAAAATGTGTTGCCCTCTCCTTTCCTCATGGAATGCGGTCATCACTGGTAGCGAGTTGAATGACCGATCGCGTGGACTTTAGCATTGTTTGTCTCGCATTGTTAAGGTGTGCAAAGGTCGTCTCATGGGTTCAGTGACCGCGCATACGGTTGCCACAAGTTTAACTCTTCAATTGTGTATTGGGAATAAGGGATAAAGGGTTACAAATAAAATTGTTACTATAATTATTAATTTTAAAAATTTAATAAAAGCTGACATTATCTTAAATTAGGAAATAAAGAAAATTATGTACAAACAAATGATTATAACACAAAGTGTTATAGGCCCACACAAAAATGTGGTTTTAACAATATACACAAATTTTAGTTACCCGAAGATAAAAGTCTTTTCGACAGTATTTGCTTTTAGATGAACATCTTCCATTTGTTTTCTTAAGCTCTGTACATAATGGGCAAATTTCGTCAAAATTATCACATACATTTTTCTCTCTTCATGCAATTTATTTTGAAATATGAAAATACAAAATAACTTGTGTGGATTCATGATAAGTGTGAATTGGAGTAAAATGTAAACCTGCACTAACTAACATAGTCCTATGGTCAGGCGAAGACACAACTTGACATTGCCCACCATTCATACACCCTTTCCCACTATTTACACAGATGATAAGTTTTAAGAAAATTCATGAATCAAAATTAAGGTAAGAAAGGTATACAAAATTTCAAGACATTCTATACTTGAGACAATGTAGGATGGCCCCTGTGACATTTGAAATATTATGTCCCAAAGGGATGGGGTAAAATCGTTTATTTTACAAATCGAATAGTTTTTTTATAAATCGAAAAATAGTTTTTCTCTAAACTGACGTTTTAATTCCTAATTTTCATTATACTGACTTTCTAATGTATTGTATGATTTGTATGTATCTTTAAATAGGCCAAGATCCACTATGAATTATTACTAATTACAAACATTTAATTTTAGGTATAAAAAAATCGAAAATCCAATTATCGTATACCCCATCCCTAGCCAATGCAGACTAACGTAGTGACTTTTGACAAACGTTGCCAAATATTATTTGATTTTAACAAACTGCCACATTTTTGCTAATTTGTAACAAGATGTATTCATTTGTCATTATTGTTAGTTTTATGTAACGTATTTACCTAAATAACTTGCTATTTATTAGAATCAAGGCTTATATTAAAGTTGATAAAATAATTAAAATTACTGAACATCTTCAGAAGGTTGTACTGGGGCAAATTTGTGAACTGTCACAGGGACCATGCTACATTTTCTCAAGTATAGAATATAGAAATTTGTTTAAATTGAGTTGATAACTCATATAAATGTCAAGTAAAGTGTATAACAAATCTATTAAATTAATGAAAATCTAAGAAAGGTTTTACAATTTAATTTATAGGTAAAAATGTTATTTTTCTATACACTGGTACTACTTTATATGAGAATAAAATAAAATGACAAAAAATGTAGTGATTGACAATGATCGTATGTAGCTATTTATTGTGTTGCTAGTGTGCCTCTCCGCCGACTCGACCTGACCTTTAGTGCTGGATATGCTGATGAGGGGAGTACAGTGTATAATTTACAAGATAAAATATAAATAATGTGGAAATCGATTATATTTTAAAAAGCATTTTTCTTCACCACGTTAAGGTTAAATGAAAAAGAAAATGCGTAAATAAAGGGATTAGTGTACTCTCTATCAAATAAAGTATTGGTTGTTAACATAAGTTGTGTCCGTTTTTTTCAAATTTAAAAATGAACACCAAAAGTAAACATTCGAAAGAAAATTTTGTGCTCTACAAGATATTGTGTTTACTTTTACGTTACATATATTATTTTATTTGATTACAAGCCTTCAAAATGGAATGTCAAGTAGACGAAAGTGAGCATTTTCGATACCTCCTTTTCGCGTTCAATCGAGGGTTCAATCAACGTTCGACAATTAATTTTTGTTGTTTTCACTCAAAACATGTGGAACCCAAGTGCCGAACTTCTGGACTTTTCCCATTGATTTAAGATAGCGGTATACAGTCATGTGACTACAATTCATATGCTCAGTCAATTCTACAGTGGTTTGAAGGGGATCTTCATGAATAATATGGTTTAAGCGGTCCTCATCGAAGTCCACTGGTCGTCCGGAACGCTTCATGTCTTTCAGGTCGAAATTACCATCTTTGAAACGCGAAAACCGTCGACGAGCTGTATTTTCATTCATAGCATCTTCACCGTACACTTCGCAAATATCGCGAGCAGCTTTGGCAGCTTTGTTCCCTCGATTGAACGCGAACAGAAGGAGATGTCGCAAATGCTTACTTTCGTCTACTTGACATTCCACTTTGAAGGCTTGTAATCAAATAAAATAATATATGTAACGTAAAAGCAAACACAGTATTTTGTAGAGCAGAAAATTTTCTTTCGAATGACGTATAACCTTTACCATTTTGTTTTACTTTTGGTGCTCATTTTTAAATTGAAAACAAAACGGACACAACTTATCTTAACATCTAATAGTTCCAATAGAGAAAATCAGAGCATCTGTATTAGTTATAATGTGTCTTGCGCACTATTCCTTGAACTCAAAATATATGAACAAAAAATCTGATCCTGTTTCCATATACTTTTTAAATTATTAATTTTTATACAAAAATTATATAAATTTTTAAAGATTTCCTTAGATTCTTTAATATAAAGGAATTTCACAATGAACTCATTTTAGTACTCCAATTATTTATTGATTAACATTAAAGCTATTGGGTTGATGCAAAAGTTATGATAGTTTTTTATGATCCCAGGTAAAAAAATTCCCAGGTAAGAAATGATGAATAGTATCTTCTTTTAAATGATTCCATTGTATAAAGGATGCTTTCCCTCTACTTTCTATTCAGTTTTGGCCTGGCCAGAGTACAGTGAAAAGCCCTTGTATTTTTTCAAAATGTCGGTCGATAAAGTGCATTTACGTCATTGTTTACTTTATGAATTCCGTAAAGACAATACCGCGAGTGTGGCAACCAAAAACATTTGCGACGTGTATGGAGCAGATGTCATCAAAGTTCGACAGGTACGAAGATGGTTTACAAAATTCCGATCTGAGGATTTTTCACTATTTGATAAACCACGTACCGGGCGGCCATTAAAGTCTGATGACAACAAGTTAAAAGTCATAATTGACACAAATCCACGTCTAACCACCAGGGAGATCGCGTCGATGATGGGAGTCAACCAAACAACCGTATTAAGACATTTGAAGCGTATGGGGATGGTTTCGCGGTACAACGTTTGGATACCTCATCAATTGTCGGCTGCCAATTTATTGGATCATGTTTCAACGTGCTTTGCTTTGAGTGCGAGACAAAAACATGAACCTTTTTTGCATCGTTTGGTAACAGGAGATGAGAAATGGGTCGTGTACAACAACGTGACAAGAAAAAGACATTGGGCTATACCTGGACAAGCCCCATTAACAACTTCGAAGGCCGAAATCCATCAAAAAAAGTAATGCTTTGTGTTTGGTGGAATTGTAAGGGTATTGTGTATTTTGAACTCTTGGAACGCAATCAGACAATTACAACAGAACGATATTGTTAGCAATTATCCAAATTGAACATCGCCCTTCAAAAGGATATACCAGAATTGGTAAACAGAAAAGGGGTAGTGTTTCATCCCGACAACGCGTGACCACATGTGGCTTTGATGACCCAATACAAGCTAAATGAGTTGAATTGGGATGTTATCAAGCATCCACCGTATTGTCCAGATCTTGCTCCTTCCGATTTTCATTTATTACGATCACTGCAAAAAATTTTAAATTTGATACAATAGAGCAGGTAAAAACATCCCTTACTACATTTTTCGCATCAAAATCCACGGAATTTTACACTAATGGTATTAATAAGTTGATAGAAAGATGGGAGAAGGTTATAAGAACTGATGGAAATTATATAATTGATTAAATAAATATTACAAATCTAAAAAAAAAATGTTTAATTGTATATGTAAAAAACGATCATTACTTTTGCATCAACCCAATATATATTTAATATAAAAACTATATTATGTATACAGCAGTGGCGTGACGTGACTTTTGAGTTAAGGGATGCTGTTGATATTCAGGAAATGTCTGCGCTCGTTAAAAGTTACTATATTGAAATAATAATACACTAGCTAAAAGCCGGGCTTCATTCAGCTATTAGGGGATGCTGCGATTCCACAGCATCTATGGACGCCACGCTACTGATCGTGAAGACAATATGGAATACCGATAAATAATAAGGGATAGGAAAAAAAATAGTTATAATACATAAATCAGTAGTGGAATGTGTGGAAAAAATAACACAAGCACCTCGCAATAACGGGGCTTTCAAATTAAATTCATGTACAATACCATATGTGAACTCGCTGTTTTGGCAGTCAAATCATCTTGGCGTATCACACAAGACTTTCAGGGATAATACAACGAATACAGACAATTTTTCACAATTCTTTTGCAAAATTAACTTTTTCGCATGGCACTTAATGCGGCAGATTTCTTTAAATTCATAAGAAACAGTCATTGCAACTTTCCACACAAACACTACCTGCCTGCCATCGACTTAATATTAATAGGACAACCTCTTCTAACCAAGTCGAAGAGTCAGATGATGAGAATCTCTTTCAACATTAATGCAATAAATATATTCAGTTTTAAATTTACATTTGCATGTAATTATGAGTCAAGATTTGTATTTTTTTAAGAAGGAGAAACCATTTGACAAGAATATTTGTTTATCTGTATTAGTCTCTTAAAAATATTCTTTAACCTTTCCTTCCCGGTGTTGGGTATCTTCTACACGTTGCTTCAAATAACCATCAATATCTCTATAAATATTATAAATACAAGGTTAAGATTTTAGGTATTCTTCCATAATATATTTACGCATTGATTTAAAAAATAATATTAATAATAATCAGAATTTATTGACTACATCGTAAGTATTTTCTGAATATCGGAAACAAATTCGCATTTAAACGCTGTGAGTGCCTCGATCTTGGGTATGCGGGAAGCGCGACACTATATTCGCATCTCACTTTTGCATACGTCACTGAATAGCGAGGAGCGCAATTGTCTCCACCTCGCAAGTGTAAGCCACGCCCGAGTTAGCCCCCAACCCTGCCGCGCTGCAGTAGCTGTTGAGCTGGCAACGAGACTAAACCTACGCCCGTTCCGTGAGCGGTGCCAGATGGTTTTTTAATGTTTTCAGCAAATAAATCTCAATTATTATAATTTTTAACTTCAATTATAATTAATTAAGGGGATTATCTATGAATGTTCTTATTTTTCCGATTTAAAATCGCTAATTTTTGATCGCGTACTCACTACCCAACACCGGAACACGCGTTTCATTTTTATCACCGTAAGGGAAGGGTTAAACAGTGATATTATATTTAATAATAAATTACTTTGTTATTTTAATCCATTAATTCCCGGTACACATGTTTCTACCTCCTATCCCGAGACTATCTTCAGATGGAATGATCCCGGCTTGTTATGAGAGCAGTGCTTATATCAGACTGGTAATATGTTACTTTACTACAGACCACTCACATCTAAAGAGTGTGTGGTCTGGTCTATTGACAGAAAGATTTCAATTTTAATATATTTAAAAAAATATTTCTTAGATTGTCCTCAGTGAGATACAGGCAAAAGCCTAGTTTACTGGAGACACGACAAATGAAAGGCAACAAACCCAGATTCATTAAAATTGTGTCGAAATTAAATGAACTGTTGTTTTTTCGCTAATTGTGTATATTTCTTGTCATGTGTAAGAAAAAAAACTAAATTAACAATATTTACGCAGAGGAAAAATGTTTAAAAGGTGTGAAACGTTTGTAATCTTTGACTATTTTTTATTTTTGCTTATAGCTTTGTGTATTTCTAATGTTTCTAAATTCATTATTTTATATAATTTTTATGACATATGTAACACTTGAACCTTTAACCACTTAACACCCTTGAACGAGACCCTCTCGCGCGGCAAATGCGTTCCAATTTCCGCTATCCCGAGTCACGCTCGCTTGTCTCGACTTGCAGTGTTTTAATTTTAGCTAACACATGTAAAGCTCGCCAGTCGTTCGCGTTTTATTTATTCATTGTAAATTTGCCTGCAGTTGTGAGTGGTCGTGTTTTGTGTTGATTATTTCGCATTTACGATATTGTATTCGTATTTACGTAGGTCTATGTTTAAAACAATGCTTACAAATCTACCATACCAAATTGAATTTTTTCTTCATTTTTAAAAATTTAAATATGTTTAAATTGTTATGTTTCAATTGAAAAGTGTATAAACTTAAAATAAAACACAAAAAAATACTTGATGTTTTTTGAAACCCTCTTTGTAAAAAAACCCTAGCATTAAGTGGTTAATTTTGAAACATTCGAGATATACAAATTTGCATCTCAAATCCATTCTCTGGCACTACCATCGAGAGGAAGGGAAGATGCAGACTCAGCAGAGACACATGACACGCATGGCAACTAATGAAATGTTCGCCATCCCTAGAGTTAAAACCTCTTTTACCCAAAGGCAATATGCTTATTTGGCTCCCATGACATACAATGGCGTGCCGAATTCAATAAAGATAAAGGAAGGAAAACCATTTAGACAGTCGATCGGAGCGTGGTTGTTATTGCGACAGGATTTTGAGTACTTGGGCTTTCAGGATGAATGACGTGTGGAAAATATTTATGTGAGCTCTTGAGTGTGGGTTTCTTCTTGTTGTTTTGTATTTGTGTTTCTGTATATTTTTGTGTTAATTTTTATTCTTATGATTGTGTGCGGTATATTTATCCCAATAAACATTTTTGGTTTTACTTTTGTTTTTATTCTTATGATTGTGTGCGGTATATTATGGGATGAACAAGTTTGGTCTTTCTGGAGTGATGATGTGTGAAGAGTTTGATTCCGTATGTTTCCAGTTGTAATTGAGTGTCACTGTTTGTCAGGTTGATGAGAACATGCAACAAGGCTTTGTTTTTGTGTAATCAAAAATCGGAAAGAAGTATCGATTTATTTTTTCATGCTAAATATCCTCAGTGAGATACAGGCGAAAGCCTAGTTTACTGGGGACATGACAAATGAAAGGCGACAAACCCAGATCCATTAAAATTGTATGTCCAAATTAAATTACCTATTGTTTTTTCGCAAATCATGTATACTTCTTGTCATGTGTAATAATAATAATAAAATAATAATAAATACAAAGTCATAAGCAAAACCAAGAAAATAATAAATAACCAAAGAATGCAAAATTCACACTTTTTAAACATTTTTCCTCTGCATTAATATTGTCGAATTCTAATAAATATTTGTATAAAACATTTTTATCAATTTATTAAAATTGAAATCTTCCCGTAAATATACCATACATACTTTTATTGTGGCTGGTCCATAGTAAAATAATATAAAACTAGTCTGATATAAGCACCGCTCCCATAACAAACCGGGAATATTCCTCCTGAAAAGAATCTCAATATAGGAGGCAGAAACACGTGTAGCGGGGATTAATGTAATTAGAGGAATAAAGTAATTTATTGTTAAATATTCTAATATGGAGTGCTACAAAGTTAAAGTCGAAACCTTTGATAAATTATTGATATTCACTTTAGGAGGTGGGTTTGGTTTCTAATCAACTTACTGTGATGTGATACTGCATATGAAATGGTATATATATATTATGCACATACGTAACCTGACAATACCATTAAATAATTTTAAAAAATTATTTCGATACATGTGTCACCCTAAATTATCAAAAAAAAATATTGTCTAAAAAGTTTTCATATTACATAAATATATTACAAAAACAAATTTACTGATCTAATTAATATAAAATGATGCATAACCTGATATTTGTAAATAAGTATGAAAAAGTAAATGTGAATGTATATTTTTAATAAGTAAGATTAATTTGGAGAAGGACAAAATATGAACTAAACAATGTGTGTATTTTATGACAGTTGACATTATTTTTCTATGTTTTTTTTATAGTTCAGAGTCCTGAATAAACATGGCGCATCATAAACAAAACATTCGTATCTTTTAGGCCTCGGCCACACAGGTAGGAGCCTCGCTTGATGCTTAGAGCTACGTTGCGAGTTAGGCGACATATCCTAGCGAACCAACGCACCGCATACTATCGCAATGGCCACACTGCACGCTTCACGCCACGCTACATGACGATTAGTCACCGAGTGAATCTCCTAGCGAACAGACGTGTTGGTTAATTTTATTGTGTCACCGTGATTTTACAAGATGGCGGAAGTTTTAATAACAGTTGTGTATAAAAGGGAGGCTTTGTGGAACCCATCGAGCAAATTATATAAAAATGTACCTGTAATAAAATCACTTTGGAATGAAGTTGCACAGGAAGTAAATAAAGATGGTAAGTTGTAATGAAATTGGCTAGTTTTGAGAGTGGCATCGTTTGTTGACTCAACCGCTCCCAAATGTCAAATGTATTTGTGCGAAGCACTTTGGTGTGGCCAAAGATGAAGTCACCTAGTATATGAGTCACGTAAAACCTAGCTTAGCACCTAACGAAGCACTTTGGTGTGGCCTCGGCCTTAGTCGTAGTGCTGGAGACGAATGTTGCCTATTCTATGGATAGTCTGTAGAACCAACCAATTTTGATAATTTAAAAGCTTAGGAAGAAAGGCCTCTCTCTGTTCTGTGTCAAAGGAGAATCTTAAGATACTTTGGACGCAGCGCGGGGAGTGAAGAGTGACAACCTCGAGAAATTGCCTATTCTATGGATAGTCTGAAGAACCAACCAATTTTGATAATTCAAAAGCTTAGGAAGAAATGCCTCTCTCTGTTCTGTGTCAAAGGAGGCCCTTAAGATACTTTGGACGCAGCGCGGGGAGTGAAGAGTGACAACCTCGAGAAATTGCCTATTCTGTCGCCTATTCTATGGATAGTCTGAAGAACCAACCAATTTTGATAATTCAAAAGCTTAGGAAGAAATGCCTCTCTCTGTCCTGTGTCAAAGGAGAATCTTAAGATACTTTGGACGCAGGGCGGGGAGTGAAGAGTGACAACCTCGAGAAATTGATTTTCACGCAAAGTGTGAAAGATAGAAGGAGCAGAGACTGGTTGGACTTTCCATGAGGCTTTCCATAAAACAAGAAGTCACTCGCACAAGAGTATTAGAAATATCAAAATAATAATAACCACAACAATTGGAATTAACTTTGAATCTCTTACTTGAGAGTTTTAAAACTTTTACAATTGAAGAGTAAAACCCATAAACCACATAACAACCATGTTATTGATTTTTCTTTTTTTTTTATGGAAAAACAGTCTATCAACAAGCTACAATATACCTATAAATGGCATATATCAGGTCTGTAAATATGAAACCGGATTTTTTTTATAGAAAACACACATTTATTGTATGAAAATGGTAAAAAATATTTTATTCAAAGTATTGCCCATCGCTAGCTACACATTTTTCCCATCTCTCTGGCAATTTGTGGATGCCACGCCAAAAATACTGTTGCTCTTTTGAGGCAAACCAATCATCGAGCCATTTTCGTAAGAAGTGAATCGCTGCTCAGCAAGTGCGTGTCCCATCGATGCAAATAAGTAGTAATCGGATGGAACCAAGTCTGTTGAGCAAGCCGCATGCGAAAGTATTTGTTAACTAAACGCCTCAATCGTTTCCTTGACCGGTTTTGCTGTGTGCGATGGTGCATTATCATGAAACAAAATTACTTTGTGTTGCCTCTTTTGATATTCTGGTAGTTTTTCAACGTTATGAAAACATATGTAGTTGTATTAAACTTTTTTGTTGTGAGTTAAAAGTCTTTGACAAATTTAAACACAAGAAAAAGGCGCCAATGATGCGGTGTGACAGTCACTACATTGACAATTAGAGCCATCTATGAGCAATTTCCGGTTTCATATTTACAGACCTGGTATGTAAATTCAAACTATAAAAATAGCTTTATATAATTTGTATGTTTTTTATTTTTCACAAATAAAACGTTTTGTAGAAAATGTGCAGTTTTTTTTCTTACAACTCTTTACGTATTTTTTAGCTCTTGAGTGGTTTATGAGTGTTTGGCTCTTGAGTGGTTTATGAGTGTTTGGCTCTTGAGTGGTTTATGAGTGTTTGGCTCTTGAGTGGTTTATGAGTTTTACTCTTCAATTTATACAAACATAAAATTATTACCAAAAATATTTACTATATTTTTTTCTAATGACAGTATTGCACTTAGGGAACAAAATAAACAAGAAAAAAAGAAGTCTAAATATTATCCAGAATCAAATGTAAATTAGCATAATTGTCTTACAAATTCGCACATTTTAAGTAAAACCACGTTGAATTTAATTCACAAATTTAAAAAAAAATCCTTGACATTGCTTTTCTCTTTAAAATTTCAAAAATATTATATATCTAGTTATTTTTTAGTTAACAAAAGGCTGATACCAAACAATTCTTCCTCCAAGGCATCCTGTAACGAGCATACAATGCCTAGGACTAAACTTGGAGCTTACAACTAAATCCGAGTGATTAATGCTTTGGCCCAATTCTACGAGGGTACGCGAAGTTCCTTCAGGCGGGACACAAGATGATAATTCAGAGCAATTTTCAGATAAGCTCAGCAGTCTTACACCGTATCCGTAAGGTGAACATATCAGTCTTCCATCTGCAGAGAAACATAATTCCTAGAAGAAAAAAAAAAACTTTAATAGTTTAAAAGTAAAATCATTTGAGGCAGATCCTTTATATACATTAAGTCAGGAGTGGTAGGTGAACTGCCTCTGGTTATTGTATCAAGATGAAAATGTGGCATAAAAGATGAAAATGTGGCATAAATGTACATTGAAATAAAATCAATCTAGTTACCTTTATGTGGCATAAACGTATATTGAAATAAAATCAATCTAAGTTACCTTTATGTAGCATAAACGTACATTAGAATTAAAATCAATCTAAGTTACCTTTATGTAGCATAAACGTATATTGAAATAAAATCAACCTAGTTACCTTTATGTGGCATAAACGTATATTGAAATAAAATCAATCTAGTTACCTTTATGTGGCATAAACGTACATTGAAAGAAAATCAATCTAAGTTACCTTTATGTGGCATAAACGTATATTGAAATAAAATCAATCTAGTTACCTTTATGTGGCATAAACGTATATTGAAATAAAATCAATCTAGTTACCTTTATGTGGCATAAACGTACATTGAAATAAAATCAATCTAAGTTACCTTTATGTGGCATAAACATATATTGAAATAAAATCAATCTAGTTACCTTTATGTGGCATAAACGTATATTGAAATAAAATCAACCTAGTTACCTTTATGTGGCATAAATGTATATTGAAATAAAATCAATCTAAGTTACCTTTATGTGGCATAAACGTATATTGAAATAAAATCAATCTAAGTTACCTTTATGTAGCATAAACGTATATTGAAATAAAATCAATCTAAGTTACCTTTATGTAGCATAAACGTATATTGAAATAAAATCAATCTAAGTTACCTATGGTCAATCTAAGTTAAGTATGGCACTCAATCTAAGTTAAGTATGGCATAAACGTATATTGAAATAAAATCAATCTGGTTACCTGTATGTGGCATAAACGTATATTTAAATAAAATCAATCTAGTTACCTTTATGTGGCATAAACGTATTGGGAGTACAAATTAGTTCGGTCCGTTTCCAAAAGATGGCTCTGGCTGTTATGAATGGTTCACAGTGACAGCCGATTTTGGCGGTTTCAGAGAGGTTCGACATCTGCCAATAATATTCAGTTTATATCGCTTTGAGTTTCATGCAAAAACCTTGATTTGTACAGTGTTGAAAATGTCGAATTTTGTGTTAACCAAGCAGCATTTGCGGGAGGTTTTAATTTTCTGCTTTAATTGGAAGAAAAGTGCAGCTGAAGCCCATCGAATGCTTGTCAAAGTTTATGGTGACGCTGCTACAAGTGGATATTCTACGACAACCCCAAGAAGAAAAAATACTACGCTAAGCCCGGTCAATCGTTGCCATCGACCTCAACATCAACACCAAAACCGAACATACATGGTTCGAAGATCATGCTCTGTATCTGGTGGGACCAAAGGGGTGTTGTTTACTATGAGGTGCTGAAACCTGGCGATTCCATTACGGGTGATCGGTATCGGCTACAATTAATTCATTTGAGCCTTGCATTGCGAGAAAAACGTCCAGAATACGAGCAAAGACATGATAAAGTTATTCTTCTTCGTGACAACGCTCGGCCTCATGTCGCAAAAGTCGTAAAAAAAATTTTGGAAACGCTCAAATGGGATGTTTTACCGCACCCGCCGTATTCCCCAGACATTGCTCCTTCTGATTACTGGTTGTTTCGAAGGATGCAGCACGATTTGGAAGGTCACCGGTTCACTTCTTTCGTAGAAACCGAAAATTGGCTCCAAACTTGGATCGCCTCAAAAGACGAGCCATTTTTTCGAGATGGAATTCGAAAAATGCCTGAGAGATGGGAAAATGTAGTAGCCAGCGATGGCCAATACTTTAATTGATCTGTTCATTTATTTTGTTTAGAAATAAATGCATTTTTGAACAAAAAAAAACAAAAAAAAAACGGACCGAACTAATTTGTACACCCAATATATTGAAATAAAATCAATCTAAGTTACCTTTATGAATCCTTTTCCTAAATTGGGTTCTTCTATGTAATATAAAAGTCTATCTCTATTTTGATGAATTGTTAAGGGTGCAGGATGTCGGGTAGGCTTTGGATCTGGTTCTGAAGACATGTCTTCTACATTTTGTATAGGATGTGTGCTTCCAGATGTTGAAGGTCTTAACCTGAGAAAAAATACCGAAAAAAAATCAATGATTCTACTTCATCAACCATATCTGTTTTTTAAATGGATTAAATACAAAAATATTCAGAACAAATCAGTTATTACCGAAGATAGTTCACAATCGGCCACTGTTATTGTTCGTAAGTTCAAACATTTACAATTTTTGTTATTTTGTAATGTGAAAAAATTAATCAAGCAAAAAGAATACGAACTAATAAAGGCTAATGATCGAAAGTTCCCTTGTCCCGATTAGGGAATGTCCCGATTAGGGAATGAAATTCTTCTTTATCACGGTCATATGCATATCTGAATTTTTAGTTATCGTGACTCGGTTTGCAGCTGATAAGATTCTAGAAGACAGATAAGCAGGAGGAATCACAAAGAAGAAGTATGGAAAAAATATATATACAATAGAAAAAAATAATATTAGGTGTTAACATAAGTTGTGATCCCCTTCAAACCACCGTAGAATTGGCTGAGCAGGTGAATCATAGTCACATGACTGTATACCGCCATCTTAAATCAATGGGAAAAGTCCAGAAGTTCGGCGCTTGGGTTCCACATGTTTTGAGTGAAAACAACAAAAATCAACGTTCGACAATTTCTGTTGGTTTGCTCGAGCGTCATCGAGCTACGCATGGCCACAATCAAATGTTCCTTTACCGCATCATAACTCGTGATGAAAAATGGTGCCTTTATGTTAATATGAAGAAACGGAAAGAATGGGTGAGTTATTGTCAACAAGCAACGCCCAGAGCGAAACAAGGTTTGCGTCCGCGCAAGACGATGATTTACATCTGGTGGGATTGGCAAGGCGTCATCCACTACGAGATACTTGAACGCAATCAGACAGTCAACGCGGAGCTATACATTTTGCAAATGCAGCGGCTCAACACTGCAATTCTGCAACACGATAACGCCCGCCCTCATATCGCCAACATTACGAAAAATGCCATTCAAACACTTGGTTGGGAAGTCCTGCTGCGCCCTCCATATTCTCCAGACCTCGCGCCGTAGCTTTCCACCTTTTCCGGTCGCTTTCGAACAATTTGCATGGCGTTTACTTCAATAATGACGTCGAATTGCGGACACGGTTGGACGAATTCTTCGAGTCAAGACCGGATGGTTTTTATCGCACAGGCATTGAAAAATTTGTAGAACGTTGGCAAGAAATTGTAAATAATGAAGGATAATACATTATTGACTAATTTGTTGTAAAATAATGAAGGAGAATACATTATTGACTAATTTGTTGTCATTTTTTTTTGTTGTGTCCTCTTGTTTTCTTCATTTGGAAAAAAACGGACACAACTTATGTTAACACCCAATATTTTGATTTATGCTCATTGGTTATAATGTCTACCACGATTAATCAATTCAATTTCTCTGATAGAACTATCTATGGTCCTGGGATAATTTCCTGGAGTGGTCAACCTGTAGAATTTATTTGGCAAAAGGATGGGAGGCTTTCAGAAATCTTTATGGTTTTCTAAAGGTGGTTTACTCAACAACACTTAACCTTTCCTTCCCTGTGTTGGGTATCTTCTACACGTTGCTTCTAATAACCATCAATATCTCTATAAATATAATAAATACAAGGTTAAGATTTTAGGTATTCCTCCATAATATATTTACGCATTGATTTAAAAAATAATATTAATAATAATCAGAATTTATCGACTACATCGAGGTGTTTTGTAAAGATCGAAAACAAATTCGCATTTAAACGCTAAGAGTGCCTCGTCTTGACGATAGGTGAATAGTATGCGGGAAGCGCGACACTATATTCGCATCTCACTCTTGCATACTAGACTGAATTGCGAGGAGCTGAATTGTCTCAACGTCGCAAGCATAAGCGTAAGCGCCGGGGTATGCGACTGACGTTCCGCGCCACTAGTAGCTTCTAAGCTTGCAAATAGGTTAGACGTACGCCCGTTCCGTGAGCGTTGCCAGATGGTTTTTTAATGTTTTCAGCAAATAAATCTCAATTATTATAATTTTTAACTTCAATTATAATTAATTAAGGGGATTATCTATGAATGTTCTTATTTTTCCGATTTAAAATCGCTAATTTTTTATCGCGTACTCACTACCCAACACCGGAGCACGCGTTTCAATTTTAACACCATAAGGGAAGGGTTAATAATGTCCAAAATAAATCATCATAATTGATACTCGGCTCCTTTCTACCAAAGGCATAATTGAAATTTTTTTTTTTTAATGCAGACTAAATTTTCTTTTTTTATATGACTATATATCTGTGCCCAAGAAATAAAGAATACCATTATCATTTTGACCATTTAATAGTGTTAATTTACTGAATATTTCATAACGTTTCTTGATAAAACACATAAAAAATAAATATATTTTATATTGTTCGTTTTCCAAATACACTGGAGCGCCGATTATCCGTGATAATTGGGGGACACTCAAATCCGGATAGTTGAAAAAACACAGTTAATCCAAATTAAGTTTTTATAACGTTAAACATTCTAAAAGTTGAAATGCTAGATAAAGTTTATTGTGCAATGTTTAACAGATACAACCGCTAAATGCCGGTATACGGTGGCGATTACATCGGTAAGTCGCGGATCCACATATTTTTATGTCGATGTAGATGCGGGGAAACACCGCCAACTTACTAGCGTTAGTTAATTGATATAATGTAAAACAGTGTTCCCCAACCGGTGGTCCGCGGCCCGGTGCCGGGCCGCAGAGACTTTCCGCCGGGCCGCAAACAATATGTCAAATTTAAAGAAATTCGCCATGCAAAAATATTAAATATAGGATATTTTCGCTTGCACGTTGACTTGTATTTTTAGTAATTGTTAAATAAATATAGTTGGTATGATATTGCGACACGATGGTCACTGGTTTTCTCAGAATGGACAGTCATAAATCTTCTGAGATACACTTAGGGAGAACGGAAATATTTGCTCTTGGATAGGGTACTCGGATGCAAAACCCTATCTAAATATATTTCCAAGAATTTCATAATATATAATTGTTTTCATTTTGGAATGGACCGGTGAGAGTAACAGTACATACAAGTAAAATAATGTCAGAGACAGCACTGCAACCAAGAATTCCCAATATATTAGCAAAGATGCAACAGCAGGTTTCGCATTAGTTGAAAAAACCCCATTGTTTTTGTTAAATTTTAATTGTATCAGACAATGTTACAATTAAAATTGTTTAACTTTTATATGTATATTTGTTAATTACAGTTACATATGTCCATCTGTCACAATATAAGATTAAAAAAATATTAAATAAAAAAACCATTTTTATTTCAGTATTAGTGGTCCGCGAAAAAATTTTCCTTTTTTTACCGGTCCACAGGTCTAAAAAGGTTGGGGAACACTGATGTAAACCATAGATTTTATAACAGTCAAGATCCTTGATTTGTAATTTTCAAAACGGGGACGTTCGTTAAAATTTAAAAAAATATATTTTTCAGGTTTACTAAAAAAATGTACTACGGAGGACCACGCTTAATCCAACTCACGGATAATTGAGTCCCGGATAATCGGCGCTCTACTGTATTCTTACCAAAAAAAAAAAACCCATTTAAAAACAGTTTTTCTGCAAACCTAGTAAAATAATCAAAATGGTAGAGGGTGTCCTTTACCTACTTTTAGTTTCAGATATATAAAATGAAAGCAAAGCCGACCTTTCGCTTATGGAAGAGGCAGATTGTGAAGATAACTGAGATGCAACCGGAACACTTCTTTCATCCATGGGAGCTGATATCCCCGTACTTATACTAGTAATTCTTTGTGTACTAAATCCGTGATTAGGTTCCCCTCTGTAAGAAATATGCATAATATGTATTACTTTATAATTTAATGGAATTTGTTTAGTAGGAAATATAACGTAGCACAACAATTACTTTTTTATTCATGTATCTTCTTACTTTATTTAATAAACAGACATTAATAAATTTTGATTCTTTTAAAAAATATACAAACAAACAACATCCCATTACATTTTTGTAATTATAGATAAAAAAAAATCCAACTTCAAAATGACCTAACAGTTATTTACTAGGTAAGTCAAAAAGTTTTGAAAGCGACATCTATGGAGCAGTAGAAAACCAAAATTTCTACGCCATTTTAATATTTTATCTTTCATAAGAACGTACTCAAAATTTCATTTCGATCTGTCAATTCATTCTTTGTTTACAAGCCATTTGAAGTTGATGTGTCAGTGTATTTTTTAACAATGGAAAAATCCGAATATCGTGCAGTGATTAAATTCTTTGTTTTGGAAGGTTTATCGGCTACTGAGATCCATGCAAAGATGGTGAAAGTATTAAAGGAGTCTTCTCCTTTTTCTTTACCAACATTTCCTCATTTCCAACCGTTCACCGATGGGTTTTGGAGTTTAAGCGTGGCCGTACAAGCGTTGAAGACGATCCACGCTCAGGACGTCCAAAAAGTGCATCAACACCAGAAATCATAGCGAAAATACAGGATATGGTTTTGGAAGATCATCGATCGACTGTGGATGTGATAGCTGACACCATAGGCATCTCATATGGAACAACATGGCATATTTTGGCTGAAGTTTTGGGTTTCAAAAAACTGTGTGCACAATGGGTGCCGCATTTGCTATCAATGCAACAAAAACACATTCGAATGCGACTTTCTGAGCAACATTTGGAGCAATTCCGAAAGGATAAAAAGGATTTTCTGCGTATATTCATCACTATGGATGAGACTTGGGTCTACCACCATGATCCTGAATCAAAACAAGAGGCTAAGGAGTGGTGTGAACCAGGCACTTTGGCTCCGAAGCGAGTTCGTGTCCAGAAATCGGCCAAGAAGGTGTTAGCGTCAGTTTTTTGGGATGCAAAAGGAATTTTATTGATAGATTATCTCCAAACTGGTAAGACAATCAACTCTGATTATTATTGTGACCTTTTGGACCAGTTGGATGAAAAACATTGTGAAAAAAGACCAGGTTTGCAGAAGAAAAAAATCATTTTTCATCAAGACAATGCACCTGCTCACACAGCTCAAAAAACCATTGCGAAAATTGGGGTACGAATTGTTGCAGCATCCATACTATTCGCCAGATTTAGCTCCCTCTGACTTCTGGCTGTTCTCACACCTCAAAAAATTCCTTCGTGGAAAGCATTTTTCATCAAACGAAGAGGTTATAGCCGTCGTAGAGGAGTATTTTGCAGGCCTTCCAGAAAGTCACTTCCGTGATGGGACAACAAAGTTGGAAGATCGTTGGACCAAGTGTATTGATCTTATGGGAGACTATACTGAGCAATAAAAGTGATTTCCCCCAAAAAAAATGTATTTTCATTTCCGCTTTCAAAACTTTTTGACTAACCTAGTATACAAACAAACAACATCCCATTAGATTTTTGTAATTATAGATAAAAAAAATCTAACTTCAAAATGACCTAACAGTTACTTACTTATGTTAGCACAGGAATGAAATATAGAATTAATAAAGAAATAATTGTGAATAAGAGTTTTTTGACCTTCCATCGGGGAGGGGTAGGGGGCCAATTTATCTGTCAGATGATCTGTGATTCTTTTGGAATTCTACTGTGGCTATGTTTTTTGTAAGAGTGTGATATCTCCAGTAGCTTCTCCATCCACGGCCCTCTACACAAACAAGCTGTGACTTGTCCACTCAGTGCACATATAATCTGTGGAATTAGTTGCGATTCTACTTGTCATTACATTCATACGAAGAGATGCTTCAAGAGTAGTGATCAAAATAAAATTTGCTGCACAAAATACTATTGTAAAATATGTGAGAATGTTTTTTTCTGTTCGGAACATGCAAAACATGGTTTGTTAAATTTGTTATCGCACAACTTGGCCACGAATGTCATTTTTCTTCTTGTTTCTCCTTCTTCTTTTAAATTAACTTTTGTTACATATTCTATAATAATTAAATGAAGTAAGAAAAAGTGTTTTCGTGCTTAATTAACCGTATGTTGATGAAATTCACAAATAGTTGTGCACTTAATCTGACAGATGAGTTGCGCCTGATGACATTAAAGATAATATTTTGAGTCAAGCAGTATGGACCCCATTTAACATTCTTAGAAAGAAGTATGGACCCCATTTAACATAATCGAAATTGGCAAATATAATACATTGTTGGTTTATATCTAAATAAATGTTGAGATGGTCTTAAGGCCATTTGGTAGTTTCTATAAAAAAACTAGAGATAGTGTCATCAGGCTTTGACCAATTCCTTTACTTGTATTTTATTATAATATTTATAGGGATTACGGTTCGGAGGTTTAAAGACATTGTAACGGGATGGAGGTTTAAAGACATTGTTATTTGTTTAATAAAATACTGTTCTGAAACTTTTATAATCATTTCAATCTTTCAGAACAACCAGGGTCATACCATTATTTCAAGTGGAAAAAACAGTGTTTTATCAAACAAATTACAACGTTAAGTTTAGTGTAAAGAACTTATTTTATCTGCTGAATTAAATAAACTTTTGAATTTTGAACTTTAAGAAGTTTGGCCACTTACAAAACAGTAAAAAATTGTCAATAAGTAATATAAAATGTTCAAAAGAATGATTAACCAACCTGCTAACTTGATCTTGCCTAACTCTTTGCTGGCGTATTGATATTAAAGCTTCCCAAACATCATTTTGTCCAGTCATTGTTGTTCCCTGTATAACAGACAGTAAAACAAGCATAAGAATGTTCAGATATACAAAAAACCTAAAAATAAATAAATAAATAGTAAACATGAAAATTTACTATTTCTTTTGAGAGTTCAAGTTATACAACAATGTTTTCAAATCAATCAGCTCATCTTGGGTACATTAAAAATTAAATTAAACCTCTAGCAATACTGGTAGAAATCGAGGAAAGGAATTCAAGGATAAGGAAGGGAATCAAAGGGAAATTGGGATGAAAGGATATTCTGAGTGATGTGATATTTTTTTCGATTCTCTGTTTTCTTCTCTGTTACAGGGCAATATTTTCATGGCAGAATCTAAATTGTTTGTCCTTTGAAATGAGAGTTACAGGGCAATGTTTTCATGGCAAATCTAAATTGTTTGTCCTTTGAAATGAAAGAGTTACAGGGCAATATTTCATGGCAGAATCTAAATTGTCTGTCCTTTGAAATGAAAGAGTTACAGGGCAATGTTTTCATGGCAGAATCTAAATTGTTTGTCCTTTGAAATGAAAGAGTTACAGGGCAATGTTTTCGTGGCAGAATCTAAATTGTTTGTCCTTTGAAATGAAAGAGTTACAGGGCAATGTTTTCGTGGCAGAATCTAAATTGTTTGTCCTTTGAAATGAAAGAGTTACAGGGCAATGTTTTCGTGGCAGAATCTAAATTGTTTGTCCTTTGAAATGAAAGAGTTACAGGGCAATGTTTTCATGGCAGAATCTAAATTGTTTGTCCTTTGAAATGAAAGAGTTACAGGGCAATGTTTTCATGGCAGAATCTAAATTGTTTATCCTTTGAAATGAAAGAGTTACAGGGCAATGTTTTCATGGCAGAATCGAAATTTTTGTCCTTCGGAATGAAAGAGTTAGAGAGGAATGTTTTCATGGCAGAACCACAAATTAAACTTTAACTAAAATAATCACATAAAAAAATTACAAATGTAAGAAAAAAGATTTTCTTCATTATTAGTTTAGATTTCACAACCTTTTGATGAGAATTTTAGAAGATTATCTACATTAGCCGAGCATACCAGAACAATAAAATACGGAACAAAGAAAGTATATTAACCCTGTCTAAAGTAAGTACAGCTTGGTTGGCCCTGGAGGTGCCGGGTGAAGAAGAGTTGCTGGCAGCCACATCCCTAGCACTGGTGCTGGCGCGTACGGGGGCCCGGGCATTGAAGTGTGCCAGCCACGCCCTAGCTCGAGGTAGCTTGCATGCCTCCTGATGGTAATCTTCTTCTGAAGAATCTTTAGAAGGAGGGTCGTCTTCCTGGATATCATGGATACATGTCCACTAATAAAAAATAAAAATTTATTATTAGAATTAAAATTCACTATAAAAACTAATGGATGTATATGCATTTTTGATTATATTGAGTTGATGTATGATTGTTAATAATGGTAGACTAATACTAAACTTAAATCATAAAAATAATGAGTTTTAATCAAAATAAAATAATACCTGCTGTCTTTTGCCTTAGAACAGGCAAACACCTAATTGGGCGAGTGATTAATATATTTCATTGTTAACCCTTTCTGTCATGTGTAACTAGTACACATTGCTTCTAAAAACCTTAATATCTCTATAAATATTAGGTGTTAACATAAATTGTGTCCATTTTTTTCCAAATTTAAAAATGAGCACCATAAGTAAAACAAAATGGTAAAGGCTATACGTCATTCGAAAGAAAATTTTCTGCTCTACAAGATATTGTGTTTGTTTTTACGTTACATATATTATTTGATTTGATTACAAGCCTTCAAAATGGAATGTCAAGTAGACGAAAGTGAGTATTTTCGAAACCTCCTTCTGTTCGCGTTCAATCGAGGGAATAAAGCTGCCAAAGCTGCTCGCGATATTTGCGAAGTGTACGGTGAAGATTCTATGAATGAAAGGACAGCTCGTCGATGGTGTTTCCTTTAATAATGACATCGAATTGCGGGCATGGTTGGACGAATTCCTCGAGTCAAGACCGGATGGTTTTTATCGCACAGGCAATTTAAAACTTGTAGAACGTTGGCAAGAAGTTGTAAATAATAAAGAATACATTATTGACTAATTTGTTGTAGTTTTTTTAGTTGTGTCCTCTTGTTCTCTTCATTTGGAAAAAAACGGACACAACTTATGTTAACACCCAATATAATAAATACTGGGTTCAGATTTCTTCTAAAAACTTTAATATCTCTATAAATATAATAAATACTGGGTTCAGATTTTAGGTATTCCTCCGTAATACATTTACGCATTGAATAAAAAAAATAATATTAATAATAATTAGCACTTATTGGCTAAATCAGAGATATTTTGTCAAAATCGGGAATAAATTCACTGATACAATCAAACGTGTGCCAGTGTGTGATGTAGGTATATTCATTCTAAAAAACCACTATGGGTGAGGAAGCGACGCTTTTCACGTCTCACTCTCACTCTACTTTGGTATATGGGAACGTAAAAAAAAAAAGAATCTCAGTTCACTCACTTCTCTCTTTTTAGTAGCCAGCCCGGCTTTCGTTCGAGGTGGTCGCTCCGTCCGTTTTGTGAACGTCGTCTGATGTTTTTTTTCATGTTTTCAGCAATTAAATTTCAATTATTATCACTTTTGATGTCAAATTTAATTCATTTAAGCGATTGGCTATGAATATTTTTATTTTAACAATTTTAAATAGCTCATTTTTACATATGTATTGATGTGTATTGAATACACATCACCAGAACGGGTGGATTTTTTTAGCACAGGATGGGAAAGGTTAAACTAAGAAAGTATAAATAAAAACTTAAGAGATAAATACCTCGGATCTGTCATCGTGACTAATATTCCTACTTAGAGCACACCAACCATGTGGATGAATCTGAAATAATCAAAATGATTATTATAAAACGATTTATAAAAATATTCTTATAAACTTTTCTTGGTCTTCCTCTCACACGCCTTCCATTCACATTTGTGCTATATATTTTTTTTGTCGGTCTTTCTTCTTTCATTCGTTCCATATGCTCAAACCACCTCAATATACTCTTTTTCATCTTAACCGGTTCACTGCCACGAGCGTGTTGACGCGCTCTCCGATTCAGTGCTCGCCAGGCCGGCCATACAAAATGAACGCGTAAACGCGCTCTCCTTTGAACTTGTCGCAAGCCAATATCAAATCCAATTGTAATAATTTATAAATAATAACACATAGTGACATCTATTAGGATGGTCAAGAAATACTTAAATATTACAATTTACCGATATTATCAAAGTTACAGTCATCTTTCTAAAAGCTTTCACTGACAGTCAACAGTCGCCATTCCTCTCAATGCAGGTGGTGAAGCGGGGTATCAACTTTTTGATGCCTTCCTCGAAGTAGTTTCCCGCCAACCCCTCCGTCCACTTCTCCACCTCCTCCTTTACCTCCTCGTCGGTTGAAAACCTTTTTCCACCCATGTGCAGCTTCAGGGAGGTAAAGAGATAGTAATCTGAAGGTGCTAGGTCAGGGGAATGCGCGGGATGGTTCAGGACATCTCATTTAAACAAGGCGAGCAGTTCCTTCATGGTGTTGGCCATGTGTGGTCTGGCATTTTCGTGCAGCAGGCAGACTCCCTTTGTCAGCATGCCTCTCCTCTTGTTCTGAATCGCCCTCCGCAATTTTTTTAGGGTCTCACAGTATCTTGCAGAGTTGATGGTCTCCCCTTGAGGCATATATTCAATTAAAATTATGCCTTGATAGTCCCAAAAACACGGATGCCATGATTTTCTTGGCTGAAATTGTGATTTTGAACTTTTTGGCGGAGGGTTAAGAGGTGTGACGCCACTGTTGAGACTGCCTTTTGGTTTCAGGCGTGTAGTGTGCAACCCAAGTTTCATCTCCAGTAACGATGGAGCGGAGAAATTCATCTCCATGGAGTTTGCAGCACCTCAAAAACTCTTGCCCGGCCTCCACTCGATTCAACTTGTGTTGGTCTGTCAGCTGTTTTGGGACCCACCTCGCGGACAGTTTCCGATATCCGAGGGTTTCTGTGAGATAACGGATGACGCCGCGTATTTCGCACTTGGCGGGAGATTCGATTGACATTTTTCACGAAACGTGTTGTCGCGTCCACACTTCTCAATGTACTGACCTCGAACCGGTCTCGTTGCGGAGGGGAAGGGTCAGGCTACATGGAAGTGTAGCCAACATGTTGAAAATAAAATCCATCCGGTCGTGAGAGCCTCAGTACACTTACTTTCTGGATACGCCTCGTATATTATATTCCACTATATTTATAAGTAAACATGTTTTCTGTGTCAAGTTGTGACAACCCTGACATTTTGTGAATATTTAAACTGTGTTTTTCTGAGTGAACGGCAGCTCAAACGCCTCACGGTGCATATATTTAGTAAGTTTTCATAATATCCTTTATATCTGTATACAAAAAATATAAATTTTTTAGGTTTTATCGGGAAAAAATCCCGGCCTGCTGGGTACGGCCATACTAATAACTTCCGGCACTTAAAGGGTTAATTAACACATCAGCATTAAGTTCACATTCATCCCTAATCACTTCATTCTGTATTTTGTTATACATTGTCACTTCATGTATTCTTCACAATGCACGCATTTATTCGGCTCCTATCAGTTATTTTCCACGTCCATGATTCACTCACATACATCAAAGTTGGCACCAAAATACTATTATCTTAGCAAATTTTGATACTCTCCGGTTCAAATATGAAGGTTTCAATGCCCCATTGACAATACATGCCATACTGAGAAATTTAGCAAAGACACAAACATATTATCAACAAAACACGCCCTGTGTATTGAATGCACTTGGTGCATATTTGTATGGACATGCGAGGCATGTCTTCAGCATTGAACGTATTAAACTCAACTTTCGATCTGACAAAAAAACAGCTTATAACCTTTCCTGTCCCGTGATGTGTAACTAGTACACATTGCTTCTAAACACCTTTAATATCTCTATAAATATTATAAATACTGGGTTCAGATTTTAGGTATTCCTCCGTAATACATTTATGCATTGAATGAAAAAATAATATTAATAATAATTAGCACTTATCGGCCACATCAGAAATATTTTGTGAAAATCGGGAATAAATTCACCGATACAATCAAACGTGTGCCAGTGTGTGATGTAGGTATATTCATTCTAAAAAACCGATATGGATGAGGAAGCGACGCTATTCACGTCTCACTCTACTTCCGTATATGGGAACGGTAGAAATAGAATCTCAGTTCGCTCGCTTCTCTTGCTTAGTAGCCAGCGGGCTTTCGTTCGAGGTGGTCATTTCGCCCGTTTTGTGAACATTATCACTTTTGACTTTAAGTTTAATTAATTTAAGCGATTGGCTATGAATATTCTTATTTCTCCTATTTTATTTAGCTCATTTTTAAATGTGTATTGTATACACAGCACCGGAACGTGCGGATTTCTTTAGCACAGGAAGGAAAAGGTTAAAAACTGTCTTACCCTATATATGACATTACTTAATGTCTTCCTCGCGGGAAGCACAAACGCCTGTGATCTGACGACAACCCAAGTTTCAAACCACAAATACTTATAAAGAATGACACAAAACCGGGATAAAACTTGAACCAAAATTTAAAATAATCTTTATTCTAGCGACATCCCAAAACCTTGTCAAATAATATATTAGTTTATGAGATATTGTTGAATAAACAGAGCACCGATTTTTTGAAGTTCTCAATATTTCCCACTATCGCGCGAGTATGTACCTTCTGTATGTGTGTACGCACATGTAACGAGTTGTCGCGTTCAGAGTCCTGCGATGAGTCTCTCTTACGTAAATAAACATTACTAAATATTTTATATACGAGAGCAGCATTCAATTAAATTTTTTTTATTTCTTTCAAATATTTTTAATAAGTGCCTATATAATTGTGTATGGTTCGTTTAGTTATTGTCAGTTTTTAGTGTTTTGATTTCAAATTTGATATTTGTATTCGAAATCAATAAATTTTAAATTTTCTGTTTTATTATTTTTAACACTTTATATTTCATTATACCTAAACGTGGTCTAAGTGAAGAAGAAATTGGCGATTACGTATGTGAACTTGGGTCAAATTACGGATCAAGTATTAGTGAAGACGATAATATTTCGAACCTTAGTGATGTTATTGATGAAAATGTTGAGACTTAACCATACACTCGAGACATAACCATAATTCATATCCTTATATCAATAATGTATGCACCAAATTCCTCCCGTCACGTCTCGTTCCAGTGCAGTGCTCTTCACACGCACACACAGATAGGCATTTGATTGAGTGGGTGTTGAATGAATAATTTCTTTGATCGTAGCATTCGTTTGTTTATTTTACGTAATATTTAATTTATCTCCTTTATTTGAAGAGTAATGACTATTATTTATTATCAGAAAATTACTTGTGTCATGTTTACTTGGTGTTGTAATAAAATATCAGTGGTTCTAAACAAAATACGTGTTTAAACTTAGGAATTAAAAAACGCCGAAATAGTGCCGCGCACAGGATTCGTGGAATTCGATTTTTAATGCGGTGAATAGGTTAAACAGTGTGAACAGAAGACTTTTGAAGATCTGTATCCGTCAACCAGTCTACATTTAGTTTGTTTTCTTAGATGCTGACATCTCAACACCTTATTGTAAAATTTAATACAATAGAAAAGTAAAATAAATTTTAAAAATCTCGTACAGAATACAGAAAAACTCACCTGCAATGAACTAACCACCTCAGCTTCATTTCCTTCAGGAAAATCTGTGACAAACTCAACCCGATTGTGTTTTCTTTTTCGCTCAAATAAATAACTGTAGTTGCATGCAATCGGAATGTGCTGTCCGCTCATTTGCATCAATCTATACATATTTGGCTGAAACAAGAAGGCTCGTATTTTACTATCATAAAAATATTTATATTTTTTTCATTTCATTGTCCGTTTCAATTAAATAAAATATACGTATGTATTTTTTCACTATTTTCACTGACTAGTCCACCTACAGTATTAGCTGGGATGACCAAGGTCTGAGTGAATGTGATGGAATACAAGTAGCCTGAACGAGTGGACCTGTTTTTGCTAAATAATTAGTGTAAGAATTGTTATCTAGTTATAAGTAGTATGTAGGTGTTAATTATTTCTAAGATCTCATATATTAAGATTGAAAAAAATAAAGTAAAATGATAAGTAGGAAAATAAGATTAAGTAAGTTCATAAATGATAACATATAATTTAGATTAGTTAAGTAATAAATTTGTATATAGGTATAGCCTTGACAAATGTTTGTACAATAATTTACTTTGTTAAATAAAAAAAAATAAAAAAACAATTTTACAGGTTTAATTCAATTAAATAAAATAACAAGAAAATACAATTTAATTATTTACTTTTTATTGGTCATTGAAGTATAATGTATGCCATTTAAACACAATAAACAATATCCGCCAAATGTCCACCTCTTGCAGCTCCACAGATGTCCACTCTTTTGTCAAAATTTTCGATAATTGCGGTTCTAACTCACCAATAATGCGAATAATTTTGCTCAGGAATTGATCAGGAGTCATTCTTATAGACCTGGCTTTTCACGTAACCCCAGAGTCCAATGTTGTCAGATCACATGATCTTGGTGGCCAATTAACATCAACGTTTTCGGAGATTACAATACACAAAATAATTCAACATTTGAATGCGTTGTTGTATTATTGTATATGAATCCATTTTTATAAATGTCATACATTACACTTTTCAAATGTCACAAGTTCCAGGCAAGTTCGCGACGCCATCTGTGTTTCATCCAAGAATTAAAAAAACCGCTCAATTTGAAAGACCCTTTACACAAATCAAATATATAAAATGGTATCAAACCTTAAAACCTTGTAAGTCTTGAGCTAAGCTCGGCAGATCCAGATTATGAATGATAATGAGCAATCCTCCAGTAGTGCACATGACCAATTGATTAGCATCAGGAGATATTCTACAGCGCATTAGTCCAGCTGCGTGGAATACTCTCTGATAGACAAAACTAGTTTCCGTGTAACAGTTTATATCCCATGTGTAAATGCTTCCATCTAACCCAGATGTCACGAGTAAATTATCTTTCACAGAAAATTCAATATTTTTAACCCAATTGGAGTGTCCTTGCAAAGTTCTAATTCTGGTTTTTAGATTTCGGATATCCCACAAGGCAATTGTGGTGTCATCTGAACATGTTGCGAACATTCTAGAGTCTAAGAATCTGTAAAAAGAAATGTCGTCTATAAATTTTTTGATTATGTATGTACCAAGTCTGTACCTATGAAACCGGATTTTTTTTACAGAAAATACAGATTTATTGTATGAAAATGGTAAAAAATATTTTATTCAAAGTATTGCCCATCGCTAGCTACACATGTTTCCCATCTCTCTGGCAATTTGTGGATGCCACGCCAAAAAAAAACCTCTTGCTCTTTTGAGGCAAACCAATCATCGAACTATTTTCATAAGAAGTGAAGCACTGCTCAGCAAGTGCGTGTCCCATCGATGCAAATAAGTAGTAATCGGATGGAGCCAAGTCTGGTGAGTAAGCCGCATGCGAAAGTATTTGCCAACTAAACGCCTCAATCTTTTCCTTGACCGGTTTTGCTGTGTGCGATGGTGCATTATCATGAAGCAAAATTACTTTATGTTGCCTTTTTTGATATTCTGGTCATTTTTCACGCAATGCTTGGTTCAAATACATCATTTATTGTCGGTAGCGTTCAGTATTAACGGTATCGCCAGGTTTTAGCAGCTCATAATAGATAACAACTTTCTGATACCACCAAACACAGAGCATTGTCTTCCGTCCATAGTGATTTGGCCTTCCAGTCGATGTCGCTCGTTTGCTTGGAGTTACCCATGATCTTTTACGCTTAGGATTCTCGAAATATAACCATTTTTCATTGCCAGTCACAATTCGATGGAGAAATGATTTTCTTTTGTACCTGGTGAGTTTTTCAGTTTTCATGCAATCACTTTCGGTTTTCATTCAGTTCATGTGGAACCCATTTTCCCACCTTCTGGATCTTTCCCATGGCTTTCAAACATATGGAGACGGCTTCTCGTTGTTACATTTAATTGATCTGCGAGTTGTTGTTGTGTTTGAGCGTCATCCTCATCCAACAATGCTTGCAATTCGGCGTCTTCAAACTTTCTCGGTGGTCTTCCACGTTCTTCGTTTCTCACGTCAAAATCGCCACTTTTGAATTTTTTAAACCACTCAAAGAACTGTGATTTACCAAGAGCATACTCACTGTAAGCTTCGACAAGCATTCGATGCGATTCCGCAGCAGTTTTCTTTAAATGGTAACAGAAATTCAATGCTGTCGGCGAATCGTAGTTTTCAGGCACAAAAACAGACATGTTCAACGCTATAAAAACATATGTAGTTGTATTAAACTTGCATTGTTGTGAGTTAAAAATCTTTGACAAATGTAAACACAAAATAAAGGCGCCAATGACAAGGTTTGAAAGTCTCTACATTGACAACTAGAGCCATCTATGAGCAAATTCCGGTTTCATATTTACATACCTATGTCTGTCACACACCTGGTATAAGATTGGCTGCGAAAGTAGAATTAAATAATGCCCCCGGGCTCCCCAGACCTCACGCTGACTTTTTTTATCGGAACTCATCAAAGATAAAGTCAATTAGAACCGATAAAAGATGTGTTGTTTCGTTATACTCTGAAATGTTGAAAATTAAATATTGCGTAATTATTAAGTTTCGAAATAAGGGAAAAATTTGACAGAAATTAAACGATGTCAGCATCTACATGTCGTTTAATTTCTACCGGGTTTTTCCTTCTTTCGAAAGAGACTTGATAACTTGCAATCTGTAATTTTTAACATTCCAGAACATAGCGAAACAACAAGTCTTCTATCGGATCTAGTTATCACAGTACTGAGAGTAGAGGTATCAAATCTTGACTGAAACATCGCCTGATTGTGCATTAACAAAAAATAAAAAAATATAAATGTACTCACTTGACACAATTAACACAGTCTGTATGAGCGTCACTAACATAGTGAATTTTTTTATGAGTTAGAGGATCGAATATTAAAATAGATTTCTTTTCACACGCAGCAACCAAGAGAGATCTGAGAAAAAAAATTATAAATCTTTAACAAAATAATTTAAGATGAATACAAGTTATGGAAAATTATAAACACATGTAAAAGTTAATTTTTAAAAATACTACTATCATTTAGGACAGGGGTATCCAACTGAAATCATTTGGTGGGCCAAATAAAACATTGCAAGTCTTTGATGGGTCACACATACATATATTTTTTTACTTAATAATAATATGACGTTTTTTTATATTAAAAATAAACAAACACCTTACAATCGAAATGTTTTATTACTTTGTAAAATTAATTAAACATTTGTGTTATTTAAGTTCAATATATGTTATGTATGTACTCGTATACCACAAAATATTACCAAACTTCACCAAGCAGACTTACGTAATTGTCCAAGACTTATTTTAAAGAGGTAAAGAACTCAGATTTGTTTTTAGTGGAATAACGCATACATGGAACAAATATTGGATTTTTTGAGAATTTTGTGGTAATTTTATGGCTAGATATTGAGATATAGAAAACACATGGCCTCATTAGTAGAACCTGATGCAAGTTGCTTTGCAGAATTAAAACCTTCCTACATGTTGATGCAGGGTTACTCAACTCCAGAGGCAAAGTATTGTTCTTAATGTTTTGTTTATATTACGTTATTTATATTAATAAAGGAGAGCACAAAGTTAGTAGCTATTTCTAAATATTATTGTGATATTCTGGTGAATACTATATATACTTATATTAAAAATATCTAAATTGTAGCAAAACTCGTTTCCAAGTCTTTGCATACGAATTATAGAGGAGTTGATTTTATAATTAGTATAGCAATTTTCGGTGTAGAAGGGATTGAGCTGTCTTGTGGATCTAGTGGGGATACGAAATGAAATACTTGCGAGTAAGTGAGGTGCATCAATCACTGAGTGAATGATTTTGTATAGCAGTACTATATCGGCTGTTTTTCTTCTGTCACACAGCTTCAAGAGTTTCATTGCATTTAATAAGTTGGGATAATTTCTTTGTTCATGTGGTATTCCAAGTTTAAAATTTATGAATCTTAGAATATCCCATCCCTGGTATGGAATAGGTTAAAATTGATTTTGTATCAAAAAATAATAAAAACAAATGAAATAATAAAGTTACTTTGGTAACTTGACCGCTCCGAATTACTCGAATATTAAAATTATAATTACCCTTCGGGAGAAAATTCTAGATTAAAAACACCCCCATGGCTGATTCCTTTAGCATCTTCTAGGGGGTCCCATTGAGCACAGGGATTCATGGCACAATAAATACTTTTTGCAAAAGAATCTCCCGCCCCTATAGGTGGTTGAAACCCTAGTTCCCTGTGTCTTAACCAAATTCCCCCAAAGGCTCCATAGTCTTGAGGTCTAGATCTCATTTTAAAATTTCACTTAGTTACCTACTGAGAATAACCTGCAAATAGAAAAATGTCTTCATTATAATTATTGAGGTTGTATATATACATTTTTGAGTCATATCAAAGAAATAACAATAATTAATCACATATTAAAATTTGTAATTTATTTTTATCAAACACTATTTATTCCACTTTTTTGTAACGGTATAACCCTACCGGTTTCAAGGCTTTCACCTCATCTTCAGGGGAGCACAAACAAGACTAAATTCTGTTTGAACTGGTACCGATATACACACTTCAACGGTTGAGGGCTGAGGGGTGAGGGAGGCATGGGACAATTTCGGCCAAGATCGGAGAGATTCTTGGGATATAACTGTTCACCAGATGTTCGGATCGATGTACTGACTTTGAAATTTATAGGGCTTCTAATCTGTCCAATTTATTTCCGTTACTACTGATATGTAAGAATTTGGCATCATCGATAGAAAAGATCTTGGTCGAAATCATCCCATGCCCCCCTCACCCCTCAGCCCCCAACCGTTGAAGCGTGTATATCGGTACCAGTTCGAACAGAATTTAGTCTTGTTTGTGCTCCCCTGAAGATGAGGTGAAAGCCTTGAAACCGGTAGGGTTATACCGTTACAAAAAAGTGGAATAAACAGTGTTTGATAAAAATAAATTACAATGTCTTTAAACCTCCACAACGTTAATGCCTTAACTATAAACAACATATTAAAATGTCTTCAATTAAATAGTAAACATGTGCTTAAAAACATGATATATGTGTTTATTCAATACTGAAATTTTAATAATCATAGTATAAATAGGACAAAACCCGTACGGCTGTCAAATACTTGGATTCTCTCCGAAAGTAATTCGAAATTTGAATCTCGATGGATACGTGATACTGAACGAATTTTAAATACCTAGCTAACAATTTTTGAACCGATGTAAAAGGGGACGATGTATAAATGATATATATAAACAAATTTTACATTTATGAATACATATTTTCATAAATGTAGAATTTGTTTTACTTCTGTGAATATTTCACGGGTTGCCACTAGTATTACATGTTATTAATACCCATTAAAATGTATGTGAGGGATGAACAAGTGAAAATTAAAAATATAACGCAGCTACTAAGCTAACATATGGTAGTCATATTAGTTCTCATCTTAAATGTCTATATTGGGTCAAGTGTCGTGAACTAATTTATTTTAAACTGATGTCTTTATATTCAAATCCCTTAGGCCTCGGCCACACACGTAGGAGCCTCACTTGATGCTTAGAGCTACGCTGCGAGTTAGGCGACATATCCTAGCGAACCAACGCACCGCATACTATCACAATGGCCACACTGCATGCTTCGCACCACACTACATGACGATTAGGCACCGAGTGAATCTCCTAGCGAACAGACGTGTTGGTTAATTTTATTGTATCACCGTGATTTTACAAGATTCGCGGAAGTTTTAATAACAGCTGTGTATAAAAGGGAGCCTTTGTGGAACCCATCGAGCAAATTATACAAAAATGTACCTGTAATAAAATCACTTTGGAATGAAGTTGCACAGGAAGTAAATAAAGATGGTAAGTTGTAATGAAATTGGTTAGTTTTGAGAGCGGTTGAGTCAACAAATGATTTTGAGAGTGGCATCGTTTGTTGACTCAACAGCTCTCAAATGTATTTGTGTGAAGCACTTTGGTGTGGTCAAGCATGAAGTCACCTAGTATATGAGTCATGTAAAACCTAGCTTAGCACCTAACGAAGCACTTTGGTGTGGTCTCGGCCTTAGTAATAGAATTTTTCCATTGTATTTTTTGAATTCGTGTCCGAGAGATGTTTCTTCAGAGAAGAGTAGAACTTTGAGGTTAATTTCATCTTTAATAAATTGATTGTTCCGAATCGATCCAATAGGTCCTGTAACGTGAGATTGTCTGTCAATTAGTGGTAGAGTAGTTTTAGGAATTATTTGAAGACAATCCTTTTTGAGAGGAATTATCAAAATTTAACATAGCCTAGTTTGATAACACTGGCAAAGAATATCAATAAATAAAGACATGCTAGACACACAATAGACAAATAATTAATGCCTTTGAGATGTGGTGTTGGAAGTGGCTCTTGCGCATTTCATGAACTCCAAGAAATTTTCGAGGTTATAACGTGTCTCTCTGTGTTGTGTGCAAGAAGAAATTTATGACAATTTGCACACATAACGCGAGAGGATGAAGACAGCCTTGTGTAGACAATTCTAGCAGGAATCTGAATGGAAAAATGAGCAGAGGTAAAGTATCTATACGTCGAAACGTGTCCTCTCTGTGTTGTGTTCACGAAGAATTTTTTTACACATAACGCAGGAGGATGACGACAGCCTTGTGCAGTCAATTCTAGCAGGAATCTGAATGAAAAAATGAGCAGAGGTAAAGTATCTATCTGATGGAGTGCCCAGTCGAAAAAAGCAGCAGTTGCTCATTTCAAGAGGCGCTACATTGGACAAGAGATTACTTGTGCTGAGAAGAATGGTTGATGACCAGGATGATCAATATTCTCAGAATTGACGGATAGATCAAGAAGAAGAGATTTAAAGGAAAGGCCTGTGTCCAACATGGAAACGAAGAAGGCTAAAACTTAATTAATACAGTCACAAGTTTATAAATATTAGAATATACAAGATCATATGCGGTGCCTATTCAAATAGTATTGCTGGTAAAACCATTTCCATTAAAAGATAAAAAATATGAATGGTTCTTAAAACCTTGTCAGATAGAAGAAAATGTTTGACTTCACAAGAATATTTAAAATCATCAGCTCATATTTCAACAGACCAGAATTAACTGTGCTTGTCCATTACACGCTCCTTGTAGGCCCACCCGGCAAAATATTTTATTCTACAATGACATTGTCTCCTGCATAAAAAGACTACACAATTTGGGCAATCAGTATAGGCATTGTATTCTTCGGGTACACTGGAGTGATCATTTCAACATGAACATGCAACGCTCCAAAAGTAAACCTGTAGTCTGTAGAAGAAATGGTTGTAACGGCAACATTGCGGTGGACCGAACATGTGATATGATGGACGATCATAGGCTTCCAAAATGCATCTTGTACGGGGAAGTAGTAGGCAAGTGAAAGGTTGGTGGGCAAAGAAAGTGCTACAAGGACAGTTTGTGAGAGTTGCTGCTGACTTTGTTCGGAATGTTCGAGGACTGAAAGCAGGTGGCTCAGAACCGTGTAGGGTGGAAAGCCACCTATTCTCGGGCTGATGGTATCTCAATAGCTAGACGTATGAAAAAGTCAGTATGTTGCAAATATGCATCAGCATTACTAGCCTCTCTGTGCGTACCGCCCCAACCGTGGGGCCATGAAATACTGAGTCAGATAGCGTATGGCCCCGCGGTTGGGGCGCAGTGATTATTTCTCAAATATTCCCAGATTATGTCAGGATTTGGACTACCAATGACATCTATTTATAATACCACACAATTAAATCATTTATCAGCTAGTTACATGTTTTACTAACTGAACAAACTATGTTTTAAAATTTTAAAAATATCTTACTATTCGAGAGGCTAGGCGACTCAGCAAGATGCACATTTTTATGACACCTGCAGGAGGAAGTGAGCATCTAGGATCGGGCTGTTTTCTCACAGAAGATCACATGATTGATGTGGAAGAGGAGCTCAAGATTGACGTTGGAGTGGCGATGGGATCCTTGAATACGAGGCCCAGCAACGATGTATGACTTTTTTATGACTTACTTGTAAGAGCAAAGTGAATAAATTTTTCGTGGGTTCGTTTTAAACTGTTTTTTTTTCTATTCTTATACACTGTTTACATGTCATTGTTGAATTTTATTTGTTTTTCAGTAATCTTTTGTATTGAAAAGGTCATTTATTCGTTGAAATATAACATATATAATCGAAAGAGGGAGACATTTAAAAAAATAGACTTTCGGTACAAAGTTTTAACAGTTTTCCTAGGCATACCTGAATTTAAATTAATTATAAAAAAACCTGCATAAAATCCATAATAAAACACATTAATACCAAAATTGCCATTAGGTAATTCAAGAACTCAGAAAAATGGGAAATAAATTACGAGTAAATATTTGATCAAAACATTACCTCTGATGGCGAATTAAATAGCCTGGCCAATGGAAGGAATCAATTTAAGCTACAGAATCCATTTGGTATCGTCAATAACGAACTGTCAACGACCATTTGTGATTGTCAATAAGAATTTTCCATGGACAATAAGAATTTTCTGGTAAAACAATTTTTTTTAAATAAGCTGAATTCAAATAGCGTCTATTGACAATTTAAATCCAATGAATTGAGAAATAAATATAATTTGAAGTTTTAAATAATAAATGCAATATGAACAAAGAGGACATACACACAAAGAATATTATATAAATCAAATAAGTCACATTATCTCTTCAATCGAAATCTATAGAGTAATACATTTTTCAATGTTATCAAAATATAAATTTTCACATTAAATTTGCTAATATAATTAAATTGGGCACTTTATGCGAATTACTTAAAATACAAAACATAAACAAATTTTGATTTATGGAGTGGAAAAATAGAGCATGGAGAATATTTACTTCTTATTCTTGAATAATGGCCGTGAGATCATATATATGAAGGAGTATGGAGAGTATTTATCTAAGTAATATCAAGAAATAGTGATGAAGCAATGAAAACAATGAGAATACAACAAAATGAAAGATTAAAACAAAAATACTGGTAAAGAAAAAGAAGAAGAAACTTAGAGATGAAGAAGACAGAAAGCTTATTAAGAATGTGGAGCGAAATATGAAAATATTGGAATGCTGTACCGGAAGGGGCACAAAGAACTGTATGAGAGAACTGTATCGTAGGCACGTTGGTTGCCGCGTCGCGCTCAGAGAATCGAGGTCGCGGATTCCCAAGCGAAGATCCAGTAGAAAAAGAAGAAGGTAGCAGGGAGAGATTCCTCTCAGGCAGTCGAAGTAGGTAGCGGGTCTCAAAGTAAACGCAGTATAGTCGGTAGTACTGAGAAGTAAGTAGGAAGTATATTTTTCACAAACAGGGGGCCCTCTATATTAATGGTCAGTCGGCCATTCCAAGCGCTCATTACCCGCGAAATACAACAACTTTCGGTGTCCTGAGCGCCGCTTAGGCCAACCGGGCCCAGACCTACTCCGACGCATCGCTACGCAAGTCACATTTTCCATTGCGGTCGCGAACGCGATCGGAGTCAAACAAACATATATTTTACATAGTTAGCATTTCAATTTACATAGTTCACAAATACATAGAATTACAAATAGCATATTTCCATAGCATAGATTAACATACAGAATTCAATAGGTGAATTTGCCTCCAGATCTACACAGCATTGTCTATTTCATCATACCGCATACACACACACAAAGGTGACGGCACACGTCCGATACAAATGCAATAAGTAAAATGTGGGGAAAGATGATAGAAAAGGAATGGTTTGGTCAGAAGAACGAATAGTTCATTCGAAATGAAAGGAATATTTTGAAGAACTATACGAGAGAGTGGTGATAGTAATGCAAATAATGGCGAGTCTAGTATCCATGCACGCGGTTCTCGCTTCAGTCACATTTATACATCTCGTCATGTATGCTTTCCTATTTCTCTACTTCATATCTATCCCTCAGATAAAATATCTCCAACTATCTTCATTCACTCTCTCCTTGATCTACCTCTTCATTCATTATTTTCAAACATGTATATTTATTTCGTAAATCTTTAACAACTTTCTTTCAGTTTCGTTAAACTATTTCAAAATCCCATTTCTTCATTTTGCATTAACTTTGATTTCTTACAGTTATAATTCCAATCATTCCTTTCTCTACCGAACATTATACCAGATATTTTACGCAAGACTACTATTATTTCTACTACATTTACTATATTCTTATCACCCTCTTTCAATACCCAGGCTTCGCTTTCGTATATCAAGTTGGGTCACTAGCACAATGGTTGATATACTACAAAAACAGTAATAAGTGTACGATTTACCTTGTCATCTGTAGCATTTCACCTTTCAAAATATTTTTTCCTTATAAAAGTGCTTCTAATTATAATGTTAAGTTACACGATAGCCAAACTAAGGTGGCGTAAGCAAGCTTGCAATATGTCTTAATTAAATTTAAAATTCTGTCAGTATTATAAGTAGAATGTATTCATATCGTAAATGCTCTACTCGTGACATTTTTTAATTGTAAACTTATTTTTTTGGAATTATTCTAAGACGAGTAAATGGTGAACCGTTTTACATGATTCTAGCTTTAACATACGACAAAAAAATGTTTGAATACAGTGCAACACTGGGAGCTTGGCGGTTGCCTTGGAAACGGCGACATAAACAGTGATGATGACAACCTGTCAATAAAAATGATTTCATGTATAAAAATTCCTAAGGTTTGCTGAAATAACGGGAAAATGTCTACTGACATAAATAATGATGTAATAAAATCAACTCAGGAAAGTTTGGGGAAATTTGTCAAGAAACCGGCATTATCTGATAAGCTTTTAAAGAAACCTCCCTTTCGTTTTCTACACGATGTAGTCACAGCAGTAAGTTTTTTTTTATATAAAAATGTATGAATAAATTATCAGATTTACGCAATATGCTCTAATTGCATTAAGAAATATTTGGTTATCGTAATCGAACGTTTTTTTGTTTCTGTTTTTGTTTATCAAATTCATCATAATGATAAATGTCTGACTACCGTAGATTTGCTGTTTCGTAATAAAATATCACCCCATTTCATACATACTTCTTCTTTCCTCATTTGTCAATCTGTTCCAACCCACCATAAATATGTTAAGAGGCCTTTAATGAATATCAAACTGAAACCTTTTTTAAAAAATTGGACTTCAATGAAAATATAACCCACAACCCCTAAGTTGCCTTACTAACTAGGCCATGGAGGTCATTTTTATGGTTGGCTGAAAGATATTGCAACATGTTGATAAGTCTGTTAGGTTATACTGCATATAACAAAAGTGTTATACAACACATAGAACAATGCTTAACCCTTCCTGTCCTGTGATGTGGAACTAGTACACATTGCTTCTAAACATCTTTAATATCTCTATAAATATAATAAATACTGGGTTCAGATTTTAGGTATTTCTCCGTAATACATTTACGCATTGAATGAAAAAATAATATTAATAATAATTAGCACTTATCGGCCACATCAGAGATATTTTGTGAAAATCGGGAATAAATTCACCAATACAATCAAACGTGTGCCAGTGTGTGACGTAGGTATATTCATTCTAAAAAAACTGCTATGGGTGAGGAAGCGACGCTATTCACGTCTCACTCTCACTCTACTTTGGTATATGGGAAAGCAAACAATAGAATCTCAGTTCATCGCTTCTCTCGGTTCAGTAGCTTGCGGGAATTATTTGAGGTGGTCACTTCGCCCATTTTGTGAATGACGGCCGATGTTTTTTTCATGTTTTCAGCAATTAAATTTCAATTATTATCACTTTTGACTTTTAATTTAAGCGATTTGGCTATGAATATTCTTATTTTTTCGATTTTAAATCGCTCATATTTACATGTGTATTGAATACACAGCACCGGAATGTGTGAATTTTTTTAGCACAGGAAGAGAAAGGTTAAACAAAAGTGTTATACAACACATGGAACAATGCTTAAACAGTATTTAAAAATAAAGTGAATGTTGCAACATTATAATAATTTGTGTAATAACAAATGAAATCAGTTTAATTTTTCATAATATTTTATTCAGAAATTTGATTTATTTCATGGAAATAATGTTAAAAAATGTTTAAGGTAAAAAAGAGTACTGGATTTTTTGAGGGCCTCTTCACAGATGAAGAGCTTGTTTCTGATAATGTTAAGGACCGGGAGTCAAAGATAGCTTTTCTACAAAAAGTCATTGAAGTTGTCAGTAAGTAAAATTGATTTCTTTACTAATAACACTTATATAGTACTATATAGAGTCGAAGTCTGAAATGCACTACTAACATATCAACGGGAGCAAAACAATAGTCACATTCATTGACCACTCAAATGTGACAAATTGAAATAATAAGGATCAGGACTTGTAACAAGTGCATGGAGTTTGTTTATAGTATAGTTTTCCAAACTTTTTCACCCCGTAGACCACTTGCCGATTTTTTTGTTTTCCGTAGACCCCCTGCCTGTCTAATATTGAATTTTCCTAAACTTATTAACTTCAAATGTGTTTTTGACAGTTGACACAGTGCTGTTCACCTTGACAAGGTTTTTTTATGGAGTGAACAATTGTAAAAAAAGAAAAATATGTACAATTTTCATTCATACCTTTATTGAAAAGACACAAAATGCAAATAAATATTTGGCTTTGGAACGAAACAAATCAAAACCTTGGTCAATGCTTACATAAAATTAATACACAAATAATACAGTTAATGAGAGGGATGAACCTGATGCTCTGATAGCAATGATTCAATATTTGGCTTCAAATTATTGAGGTATAGTCTTAAATCTCCACATTCAGTGATTTGCATTCGATTTCTTTCTATAAGTATTTTCTGTCTAATATAAGTATTATGTACACACAATCTGTGTTAGGTGTTATAAGACATTTACGGAACGCCTGAATATTGATAATGATCTGCTTAAATGGGATCCGCTCACGTGGACCCCCATTTACATCTCGTGCACCCCCAATTTCTTTTCTCGCTGACATAGACCCCCTGCAAGTCTAAATCAACCCTTGGGGGTCCATATAGACCACTTTGGGAATCTTTGGTTTATAGGGACTGCCAGGAGTTCCTGCGGTGGTAAGATAATGCGCAGAATCCAGATGGCTAAGACAAACAATAATGCGTCTAGAAATTACAAAGTAAATTACAAAGTTAAACCCTCATTTTCTTCATTTTATACTATGATGCAGGGACTTGGACATTCAAGTTATGTGACAAACAAATAATAACTGCTTTTGAGATGTGGTGTTGAAGATGACTCGTACACACTCCATAGATATCCAGTAAAATTAATCTATCGATTTTATCAAAGAACTTCGGGCTGAGACCCGTTCTGCAAGAAAGATTTTAAGATACTTTGGACACTTTAAGATACTTTAGTGCTGGATGAGAATAACTGTCTTTAGCCATTATTTCCAAGTTTATATGGCAGAACCCAGCAGGGCCAGGCACCCGTCCAATGGAGTGACTAGGTTAAGATAAGAAGGCAGCAGGGTGTTAGTTTCAAGAGGCACTGCATACAGCAAAAGATTGGATACATTTTAAAGCAGGCTTGGCCAATCCAAATTGCCCCATGGGCCGCATTAATTTTTGCAAATTGCCCCATGGGCCACAATGATTTTTTTTTAGAAAAAGGGTTCCAGTCTGATTTTCATTTTAGACTTGCTTAAAACCTTTCTGGATGGTTGGAAAAGATTGCGACATTGCAATAATCTCACCAGGTATAGAATGAAAGAGTAATATAGTATAATAATACAAGTTGACATATTTTAAAAAAAACTTATTAATCTTTTAGTTAAATGAAAATGCTGAAAACTTATATTTTATATACATACTATAAAAAAATTCAAACTGAATGCGACACGTGTTTTATCCTTAAAGAAAAAAATATTCTTAGTTTTTGACATTAAATAAAAATCACCCGTTAAAATAAGGAGTAGTCTAATAACCTATAATGACATCATCCTTACATGTTTGGGCCTCTTTGTTAACTTCTACCTCTACTTATATGTCTGGACCTCTTTGTAAACTTCTACCCCTACTTACATGTCTGGGCCTCTTTGTAAACTTCTACCCCTACTTATATGTCTGGACCTCTTTATAAACTTCTACCCCTACTTACATGTCTGGGCCTCTTTGTAAACTTCTACCCCTACTTACATGTCTGGGCCTCTTTGTAAACTTCTACCCCTACTTACCGTATTTTACAGACTATGAGACGCACTTTTTTCTTAAAAAAATTGCCTCCAAAATTCAGGTGCGTCTTATACTCAAAATTAATATAAAAATGTTGTGCTGACGGTACTAAACTTAATCCAATGATCATTTTCAAGCGCAAAACAATGCCAAAACCTTCTGAAATACCGCCAGGTGTTGTTGTTCACGTACATAACAAGGGTTGGATGAACGAGGCTGGTATGAAATGATGGATTAACAGAGTGTGGGAGAGAAGGAAAGGTGCTTTATTGAAGAAGAGTTCTCTTCTTGTGCTAGATCAGTTTAGTAGTCATTTGAAAAATTCTGTGAAAGAGAAATTGAGACAGGGAAATATAGAGCTTGCTGTTATTCCGAGAGGACTTACTTCACAATTGCAACCTCTTGATGTCTCGATAAATAAACCATTAAAAGTGTATATGAGAGAGGAATGGAACAAATGGATGATGGACGAAACCCAACATGAATTCACGCCGAAGGGAGCTTTAAAACAACCTACAATCAAACAAGTGTGTCAGTGGATAAAACAGTCTTGGTCTAGAGTGAGAGAAGATATTATTGTTAAATCTTTCAAGAAGTGCGGCATAAGTAACGCTCTCGATGGCAGTGAAGACCATCTTATATATGAAGAGGACAACGATGAAGAGGAAGAAGAAGAAAGTTCAGATGAGGATTTTCAGGGATTTTAAAGGTCAGTTCGGTTTTATAAACTAAGAATTTTATTTTAGTCTGGCTTTGCAATCTAATAATAAAAATGGTAAAAATGTAATTTTTTTTTAAATTGCCTAAAAATTAAGGTGCGTATTATAGTCCGTAAAATACGGTATATTCTATACTTAACAAAACCTAATTTTATTTGTTTCAGACATTGTTACTGATTCATCTTTAACTGTAAGGCCATCAAAGATTATTGCTGGTTTGGAACCTGAAAAAACTAATGAACTCCTTCAAAAATTAGGTCTTGCTCTTCAACAAAATCTTAGCAGTAAACAAGCTATTGAAATTGTTAATTCATCAAAAATATCCAAAAAAACTGCAAACACTACAACAGACACACATGAAACTAATGAAAAACCTAAAAAAACCGTGGAGAAAATTAAGAAACCCACAAAAAAAGATGAAGACTCAAAATTGGCGAAGAATCATAAATCTGAAATTTCGAATAAAACTAAAACAAATTTATCAATACCAGAGAGAAAAAAAGAAAAGGCAAAGACGGATTCAGTGGCTGTAAATGAAAAAACAAACCTTAAAAATAAGAAAACTGATATATCAAAGAAAGCTAAAGGTCCTGATCATATATCTAAAATAAAAAATGAAAAAGAATCTACAAATAAAAAGAATAATATTATTGTCAAGACAGAAAGTTTGAAAAATGCATCGATTGATTTAGATACTGAAAATGATTTATCTGGCAATGAAGCTTTTGGTAAGGTGGTCCAATTAAAATATATTATAGACCATTTGGATGATGCGAATTCTATTTCTCAAGATATGAATACGACAGAATCAAGTCAACCAAAACCTTTAATTATAGACGAACAACCCATTGTCCCCGAAAAACCTATTGTTCAAGAAGATGTTTCGCCCAATGAAGCTCCGAAATTGGCAAAAGATCCTCAAGTTATTCGGCCACAAAGTAGAGTGACACGACAACGGAGTAGTATCGCTTCTTATCGAGATGAAAAAAAACCCGAGGCTGATAATAAAGCAGCTGATTTATCACAAAATAAATCAGATACATCAACATTGGAAGAGAGTTTGCCAAATGATGTCAATCAAAAAAATACACAAAGCTTAGAAAACAAAATTGATCCCGTACCACAAGGTCAGTCCTCTTTAAATGAATTGCGAGAATCATCGAGTAAAAGAAGCGCAAAAATTAAACCAGAATTGTTGAAAAGTGCGCAAAGTCTAAGCATTGAGAGTAAAAGTGAAACAGAAACACAGGACCAAAAGTCTGTCACATCAGGTTCAGATATTAAAGATAAACCTCCTCCTCCTAAAACATTAAGACCGCCCAGTGTTCGACCTTCCTCAGCTCGGCCTGGTGCTCCAAGATTAAGAGAAAGAAATACGGATGTAATAGTCACTACTGCAGAACCAGTGATTGTTGGGAAAGTTCATGTTATCGTGGAAAATTATGATAACCAACAAGAGGTAATATATTTTTTAACTCTTAATCCCTTAACAGGTTTGCCCGAGCGGGACTCGGGCACGAAGTTTCTTTTTATACTGACGAGCCTGAGCTTCATTAGGGCAAATCTTGTTTCGACTTGTTGGGAGTGTTTCTCCCGAGCGTCGTTTGGGCAGATCTTGTTTCAACTTGTTTTCTCCGAAAGGAATATATTTTCATATAGAATTTATTCGTTCACAGTTCATCATTGTGTTACGTCGCATGTTAAAAATCCGACTGTTAAGTGGTTAATTTGGTCACACAAAATTTATTTAAATAGATCCTTAAACAAAATCTAGAAACTACTAGTAATTGAAAAGCTTTTAACTCAAATATGTCCAAGGGTGGTTGTGGGGTAGCAAGGATCAAAATTAGCTCTGTACTAGTTTAAACAATTTCTTTATACCTTTTTGTAATCTTTTCACCTCCTCAAGACATCATAAAATCATATTAATGGTTACAATTAGGGGTCATAAATGTTTCTCCTCATAGTTTCTTTGTTCCATGGTTCTGTAATAAATATATTCTCTGTGGCAACAGTCTGCAAACTATGGTACGCGTAGTACTAAAGGTGCATGGCGGTAGCGACGTGCATGCAGTGAGGTGAATGGCCGGGCAGTAACGCACTGGACTTTCAAGCTGAGGGTCGCCGGTATGAACCCCGCACTGTGCTAATCCCCTCAAGTGATAGACATTTTGTCTGCCTAGTATTCAGAGGTATACGGATATCTATGACTTCGGTCATATCTATTCTTTCAGAAAGAGAAAAAAAAAACATGCCTGTGTGCTCCAATCGTCTCACATTGGTGTGCCATCGAATTCAATACTGCGGTATGGCCAGTGAGTTTGCTGGTGTGTAACAGTTCACTAACGTTAAAAAACAAACTTCATGGCACAGCTTTGCATTCTAACTGAATTGACATTGGAATAGGGAGGAGATCCTCAGCTACGAGGCCCAGCAACGATGACTATAGGTAGTATTGCGTGAGTAAGCAAACGTCAAAATATGAAATTTCATAAAACTTCAATATAATTGACATGTTAAGGCCGGCTTCCTTCGATGATATTTATTGAGAAAAACCTAGAGTTACCCAGTTAAAAAAATAAAATGTATTGCACCAGAAAAATTTACTTTGCTAACCCAGGTTTACGCTTATATTTTTAATTTGTCAATTTAGTCAGGTTAACTCGGTGGTTAGCTGGCTAAACAAAACCCAACTATCAATCACCCGATGAGTAAAGAGGGTAGTTATGGGCACCTATATTATGAAAATTGATTTATGAAGGGGCAGGGGTGGAGGAGGGAGTCAAGATGGTTACTGGTGGTAAGGCCACTCTTGGTAATTTTCATTAAAATGGTACAATTAAAAAAAAATTTGCAAACCCCAGCTCTATGGTGAAATTCTTAATAATTCAAGTAAATGCAACCAAACTGTTTATGGTCAATATTTTACTCACCAAAACATTTTTAGAGTTGCAAAACCACAAACAATAAAATCTTAGTACCAACTTTAGGATGTGGAAAAAGAGCTATCTAAACAAATATTTTAATAGTTATAATAAAGTTTACAACTCTTTTACACAAAATCATTTCTAACTAATTGATTTTTAGGATGATGAAGGGAGCGTTGAAGTGTTGCAAGTCACCACAGATGAAAATATTACAAATTTAGAAAGTGCAGATACCAAACCTGAAGGTATTGCTAGTGGCCATGGACATTTGGTTCAACAAATTTTAGAAACACAAAAAGAACTAGCCCACGAGGACAACTCAAAGATAGAAATTGTAAGTTTATGAAACTTTGTATACCTATATGTTTTGAGTCTTTCGCGGTTTTTTGTATCAATTGTATAAGGTCTTTGTCTTTCAGAGTATTTTACCGTGTCGCAGTATTCATCTACAGGGCTTGTTTGTAGTCAACATCAAATGTTGTAGTCAACTGGTGAAGTTGACTACAAACAAGCGCTGAAGATGAAAACAGAAATATTTTCGAAACATCAACATCAACAACACTCTGAAAGGCCTTATATAACTGATTTTTTGCTTTTCTAGTTATTTTTTCCTCAATCTCCATGAATATAGGTGTTTTTACAACTCCCCTCAATTTATATCTGTATTCCCATTTTTCTTTTTTATGTGCCATGTCCTGCCCCCCTGACTTTATCAATCACTCTTGAGAAAATATCTGTCTTTGGTGGGGCATCACAGCTCCTTAACTGTTTGGTTACTTGTCCATTCGTGAATGTCGCATTGAATGACAGCCGCCTTCTACCAATTCTTCATCTACCCTCGATTTTGGTCAGCAATATTTATTTTAGGAAATGTTATTTTTTTTCTCTCCTCAATACATGAAGTAGATGGTCAAAGTTCATATGTTGACTCAAATTAATCTTAAACTATGAAAACTACACAGACAGATTCTGTTCATCACAAATCCCCGACACCTATGTAGCCACCAACTTGCAGTTCGTAAATTTGAATCCAGAATCAGTAAGCCAGTTATGTTCCCCTTAAGGTTTGCACCGATTTTGGTGACTGGTTGATAAAATTAGCAATCGTATACTATAGTGTATTGTGTCACTAACTTTAAAAAAAAGGAATTTCCAGATAAATATCTTAACAGATGGAAATCATTAATATATTTTTACCTTATTCAATTTGACAGTAAAACCAGTTTAAATAATTTATTAAGATGTATGGCCACTCGATAATATGCTGGACTTCTGTGCGGAAAGTCACTTATTTAAATTCCACTTTAAGCTACTCTCCTTGAATGATACATGCATTTTTATCACCTAGTATTTGGGTGTATACGGATACCTATAACTATGGTTGTATCTATTCTTTAAAAATAAATATCGTGTGTCAATTGGTAAAGCATTGGTATTTTACTATGTATTTGCTCTAGGAATGGGAGTATGGCGCAAGGAGAGAGCGGGAAGCATCTTACAAAGAAATTGAAGGTATTCGCAGTGGGCTTCAGTCTCTGTCAAGAGCATCGAATCCACTGGGGAAGTTAATGGACTATATTCAAGAAGATGTAGAAGTTATGAAACAAGAGTTGTTACAATGGAGAGAAGCTCGCCTTACAGCTTCAGCAGAGCTTAAACATCAGGAAAGGTAAGATGCAAATCCTTTCATGTTCCACCTTTCTTGCATTATATTGTATGTTGTATAAATTACAACCTGGCGGATTTATTGCCATGTGGTAATCTCTTCTAAGCATTTAATGAAAACCAGACTGAAACTCTTTCTTAAAAAATCTAAATATGAAGGGAAATCAAATCAGAAACCCTCGGCTTGGAAGACAGGCATCTTATCAACTAGGCCACGGAGTATATTAGTGTTGAATTCATTTTATAATAATTATTTTTGGCCACTAATTTTTTTGTAATTTGTTTTATCATAAATTATTTGTTTTGACTTTGTATTTTTAAATATCTTATACTGTTATTTACAACTTTGTCTAAGCAAATCATCCCATTTTGTCAACAATTATTATCATAGAAAAATTATATTTATTGCCAGTATTGTACTTTTCCCTATTACAGAGTGTTTACTTCTTTATTTGGAATGGCAGTGAGCCCTTCTGATGGGAAAACCAACTTCCCTATGAGACCGAAAATATCGCCTTGACAATTTTGGATATCCATATTAACGTATGCACAACCACATTAAAGAAAAGCGGAAAGGTGTAGAAACAAAGAAAAAAAGGGGACTGTATCAACTGAGCGAACACACTGGTTCATTGTTTGCTTAGTTGATATGGTATGCGCTCTATATGCGACCGTATAATTACAAGGGAGCATCTCTTAAAATTGGAATCGAAAATGGCAATTTTTAACAATTTTGTCAATAAAGACGAAATGTGGGTGTTCGTAAATCAGGGACGTAAATGACAATGGTTGTCAAAAGAGCCGGTAGCAAAATCTGCCACTATTTTATTTCCGTACAGTGCGACTGTAAACGTATAACTCATTTTAAAATACTAAAATCCAGTGAAAAAGTAACCGCACAGTTATTCAATTAGATGGACTGGCTTATCAAAGAAATTAAAAAAATAAACACCTTTTTTTAAGTATCGTCATCCAAGTGTTTTTCAGTATGGTTTCAGTACGCTTTCAGTACGCTTGTCTTCATATTGCATTACCAAGAATAAAATCAAGAGCTTAGGATGAACAACGATTTGCCATTCACCATATTCTCTAGATATGCTAGCACTATTCCATTTTTTCTGGACAATGTTCCATTTTTTAGATGATAAATTTTTTAATTCGAAGTCTCCTGATTTTTTTGAAAGAGGCATCAAGAAATTGACAGAAAGAGGTTAATGAACAAATTATAGATGAATATTTGATCAATATATAAGTTAGCCTAGAACAACATAGTAGGGAGATCCCTGACAGCCATACAAGAAGTATTTGGAACCTTGGAGATAGCAGCCAAAGAACTTGGACTGCAAATTAATGAAAATAAGACCAAAATCATGAAACAGAGTAGGAGAATAGACAATGGTCCACAAGGTAACATTAGATTTAAGGATGAATATGACTTTGAGGTAGTAGAAGAGTTTACCTGCCTGGGTTCAACTATAATGAAGGAAAACGAGGAGCATGCTGAGATTAAGAGAAGAATCACAACAGGGAACAAAACATTCTTCTCCCTACTGCCGGTGTTCAAGTCCAGAAGTGTCTATAGAAAAACCAAAGTCATCCTGTACAAAACAATAATTAGAACAGTGGTGGCATATGGATGTGAAGCATGGACACTGACAGCTGAATCCGCAGAGTTGCTGGATGTCTTCGAGAGAAGAATACTACGTAGGATCCTGGGTTCCGTGAATGACGGCGAAACCTGACGAATACGATACAACGACGAGTTATATAATATCTACAAAGCTCCCAGGCTATCTGTACATGTCAGACTGAGCAGATTGAGATGGGCCGGACATGTGCAGAGAATGCCGTCATCACGAGCACCCAAAAGAATCCTGGAAGGACACCCGGGAAGAGAGAGTGGGCAGGCCAAGGCTGCGATGGGTGGACGAAGTTGAGAGGGACACAACCCGGCTGCTGCAGGCGCAGGATTGGAGGGTCGAGGCGGGAGACAGGAGGAGTTGGAGGCGAAGATTGACGGAGGCCAAAGCTCGATATGGGCTGTAAGACCATCGAAAGAATTAGTTAGCACTTTTTTAATCCCTTTAAAAGACAATGTTAATTTTGTGTACAGAATAAATCATTGTGACTATTGATATTTTAATAGATTAAACTAATTATTCTTTTTTTTAGTCTTACAGAAAATCAAATCCAACCTCTCCAAGCAAAGTTGAAGCAATTAGAAGACAGCATCCTAGAACAAACAGAACTTATATATACTGTTAAGTCAAATATTTATAGAAATGCACAGAGAATTTTAAAACTAGTTGATGGTGATGATTGAACATTTTGATTCTCTTATTAATATTTTAGTGATCCTGAATTTATATAATATTTATTAGTCATTGTTGCTTTATATATAACTTATTTAATATTATAAAGGTGGGTCCTGGGAACCTGACAATATCCAAAATGAAATCGACGATATTTATTTATTCATTAACATTACATATCACAGAAACAATAAAAAGGTTAATTTAGTAAAATCTTCCAAAAAAAATTACAATCCAGGATATATGTATATATCTTTTAAAAATTTATGCATAAACATACCAATTTATACTTGGGAAAATGTAGGATGGTTCCTGTGACGTTTGAAACGTCACGTCTCAAAGGGATGGGGTAAAATAGTTTTTTTTTACAAATCGAATAGTTTTTTTATAAATCGAAAAATTGTTTTTCTCTAAACTGACATTTTAATTCCTAATTATCATTATACTGACTTTCTAATGTATAGTATGATTTGTATCTATCTTTAAATAGGCCAAAATCCACTATGAATTAATACTATTATAATTATGAACATTTAATTTTAGGTATAAAAAAATCGAAAATCCAATTATCAAATACCCCATCCCTAGCCAATGCAGACTAACGTAGTGACTTTTGACAAATGTCACCAAATATTATTTGATGTTAACAAACTGCCACATTTTTGCTAATTTGTAACAAGATGTATTAATTTGTCATTATTGTCAGTTTTATGTAATGTATTTACCTAAATAACTTGCTATTTATTAGAATTGAGGCTTATATTAAAGTTTATTTATTTATTTAACACTTTTATTGCAAATACAATCTGGCGGGCTTATTGCCAAGCGGCAATCTCTTCCAACCAATGAGACAAAAGTTGATAAAATAATTAAAATTACTGAACGTCGTTACAAGGTTGTATTGGAGCAAATTTGTGAACTGTCACACAGGAACCGTGCTACAATTTCTTAACTATAGTACAACATGGAAAGTAAAAAAAATTTAATTAAATCACCAATACAAAACTTATAAACTATAACTTATGACTTGAAAAATAAACTCTCTCTCAAAGGGATATTATAGGACAAAATATAAAATAAATACGTAAAATAAAATGAAATAACCAGTCTTAGTCAAGACTTAAGATTGAAGAAATACTGGAAAATAATCTTCCTAAACTCATTAAGTGTTTTGGAATCATAGTTACCTATTTCTTTGAAGTGGATGGGCAAGCTATAGTGATTTCTGCCCAGTACACGGAGATGTTAAGGAACTTCCTTGTTCCAGAATTATACCTGCGTGACAAATTGGAGCGAGCAGCTTAGGATGAATGGCAGAAGACATTTAAGAAATATGCTGTTTAAAAAATTAGTAATATGAAAAAATACACTCTAAACATCAGAGCCGCGTTTGCTAACAGGCAAACCTCGGCATTTGCCGAGAGGCGTCAAACCAAAGGGGCCACACAAAGATTCGTAAATAGATTATAAAAGTATGTATAAGAATTATTTATATAAATGTTGTTTATAGTTAAGGCATTAACGTTGTGGAGGTTTAAAGACATTGTAATTTATTTTTATCAAACACTGTTTATTCCACTTTTTTGTAACGGTATAACTTATTTGTGCTCCCCTGAAGATGAGGTGAACGTCTTGAAACCGGTAGGGTTATACCGTTACAAAAAAGTGGAATAAACAGTGTTTGATAAAAATAAATTACAATTTATATAAATGCTTTACGGAAAAATGCGTTCAATTCAGTTCATATTTAAAATCTAATGATTACCACAACTGTTTAATACAGCTTAGCAAACTAATAATTAACAAAATCTGTTTATGCAAATATTTACATTATTTTATTTATGCAAACTGTTTCACGGAATGAAGATTTCCATTATTGAAACAATCGAAAACATATTTAAGATCCACGGTAAAACAAAACAGGTATAAAACATTAGCCGTATTATCAACAGAATCAGGCATAACAGTGAATATGGACTTCAATGACATCGTAGATGCATTTGTGGAGAAGAAAGCAAGATGTAAATTGTAGTGGTTTGTAATGTAGCGCGAAATACGAGGTACGTCCAGAAAGTAAGTGTACTGAGGCTCTCACGACCGGATGGATTTTATTTTCGACATGTTGGCAACACTTCCGTGTAGCCTGACTCTTCCCCTCCGCAACGAGACCGGTTCGAGGTCAGTATGTTGAGAAGTGTCGACGCGACAACACGTTTCGTGAAAAATGTCAATCCAATCTCCCGCCAAGTGCGAAATACGCTGCGTCATCCGTTATCTCGTTTGGAAGGGAAAACCTCCGGTTGAGGCTTATAATGAGGTGAAAACTGCATATGGTGATAAAGCTATGAATCGTACAAGTGGTGTCGCGAGTTTAAAAGTGGCGTCACACCTATTCACCACCCGCCAAAAAGTTCAAAACCACAATTTCAGCCAAGAAAATCATGGCATCCGTGTTTTGGGACTGTCAAGGCATAATTTTAATTGAATATATGCCTCAAGGGGAGACCATCAACTCTGCAAGATACTGTGAGACCCTAAAAAAATTGCGGAGGGCGATTCAGAACATGAGGAGAGGCATGCTGACAAAGGGAGTCTGCCTGCTGCACGACAATGCCAGACCACACACGGCCAATGCCACGAAGGAACTGCTCGCATCGTTTAAATGGGATGTCCCGAACCATCCCGCGTATTCCCCTGACCTAGCACCTTCAGATTACTATCTCTTTACCTCCCTGAAGCTGTACATGGGAGGAAAAATGTTTTCAACCGACGAGGAGGTAAAGGAGGAGGTGGAGAAGTGGACGGAGGGGTTGGCGGGAAACTACTTCGAGGAAGGCATCAAAAAGTTGATACCCCGCTTCACCACCTGCATTAAGAGGAATGACGACTATGTCGAAAAATAGCTTACATATGTACTACGGTAACCACGTAATTTTTTTGTTTAAATAAAAAAAATTGTAACCTACAAAAATTCAGTACACTTACTTTCTGGACTTACCTAGTACATCATACATTTGGGTCCAAATCCCAAGTTGGAGTGCCCTTAAGGAGAATTTGTTCTCTAAATGGCACTATATCTTCTTCTTCCTAGTGTCATGTCAGGTCCCCCCAACATTAACTATCACCTAAGAGTAGGTATCTTTGTCCCCGGCTGCCCAAAAAAGATTCCCAACGCTCCTTATACCAGTCCTATGACGTATATTGCGGAGCCAGGAGATTTGCCTCCTGCCAACACCTCTTCGACCCTCTATGCTGCTTTGGATGATCAGGCACTATATAAATTGTCCTTTTATTATTATTATCATCCTAAATGGAAAGGGGAAGCAATTATTTATAAGGGGGTGGGGCACTATTTGTCAACCGTCTATATGAATGTGGCACTGCTAAAGGCATTTTATATGTCATATTGATATATAATAAAAAATAAATATTATATTTAAGTTATAATTCATATTGTTAACTTCATTTTGAAAACCCTCAAGTTCCCATGATCCACCCTGTATGAGATTTTTTTCTATTTTTATGACTACAGTAACTTTGGATAAATATAGATTAATTAAATTACATTTTATAATTTTTTCATTCATATGATACCCTTCAATAAATCCAAATTGATGATTCAGACATACTAAAGAGGATGACCAGGAGCCTAAACTGTCTTCAACTCCATTAATCGAGCCTTGGGGCAAAGAACCACAGAGAAGACACGGAATGCACAGCTCGTTTTTGCACATGTAATAGAAATGAGTGTACTGAATAGAATATGTGGCGTAACAATGTATGACAGAATTATGAATGAAGTGATTAAGGATACATGTGATATAATAACTGATGTAATAAGCAAAATGAAAAAGAGTACAATGAGATGGTTTGGGCATGTACAATAGAACGAATGAGAAATGAAAGACTAACAAATATTAACCCTTCCTTCCCTGTGATGTGTAACTAGTACACATTGCTTCTAAAAACTTTAATATCTCTATAAATATAATAAATACTGGGTTCAGATTTTAGGTATTCCTCCGTAATGCATTTACGCATGAATGAAAAAAAAATATTTATAATAATTAGCACTTATCGGCCATATCAGAGATATTTTGTGAAAATCGGGAATAAATTCACCAATACAATCAAACGTGTGCCAGTTTGTAACATAGGTATATTCATTCTAAAAACCGATATGGGTGAGGAAGCGACGCTATTCACGTCTGACTCTCACTCTACTTTGGTATATGGGAACGCAAGAAATAGAATCTCAGTTTGCAGTTGTGTTTCTTTCTTCGAGGTATAACATACACAGTGTAAGTCCGTCTCAGATCTCAGTAGATCTCGGGCATCCATTTGAGTTGGTCTCTTTGCTCGTTTTGTGAACGTCAGTCGATGTTTTTTTCATGTTTTCAGCAATTAAATTTAAATTATTATCACTTTTGACTTCAAATTTAATTAATTTAAGCGATTGACTATGAATATATTAATTTTTACTATTTTAAATCGCTCATTTTTACATGTGTATTGAATACACACCACCGGAATGCGCGGATTTTTTTTAGCACATGCAGGGAAAGGTTAATGTGAGTGGGAAACATGAGATAAGAAGACAAAGAAACATATGGTTGGGTAAGTGAATTAAATATTGGAAGAAGGAAATTGTAAGGAAGGTGGTGTCTATGGCCATTAGATTAGGCACTCCACTGCAATTACATATGTTAAGAAAAACATATTTGTTAAGAAAACTGTAGAAAAATGATTAAGGAATGTCGGATGACAAAGAAACCTTTGTAGATATTCCGATATGTGATAGTAACACGTTCGACTTTAGTTGGAATATAGCGTATAGTGTTCATATACAATTATAATTTTTAACAAGACCTCTCAAAAAGAGTTGTTTTCAAATATTTCCTAAAGCTGTACAGGCCACCTCTTTGGATCACTTAGTCTTTTATCTTATCGTGAGACAGACAATTTCAGGCCACAGGAATAGCAACTTTTATAAAATCATATACTTGGGACATCAATGAAAATTTCACCGGTGATGATAATGTAGAAAGGTAAAGTCAAATATGGTCACTTAAAAATTCTGCTGTGTCGTGACCCCAATGCTGAAGAACGTCACCTGTGGCTTATTAGAATTAGTCAAGTTTTTTTTTTTAACATTTCCAGACATCCTTTTAATTTATAACAGATACTTTTAATAATAATATTGAATAAAACACCAAATATTATAATTTAAAAATATTTATTACGATTTAAATAGTTTTGCAGCATAAAACAAATAGTTTTTTTTCATAATGTGTTTCATTAAATTTTTGTACACAAAGTTTATTCATGATTTTGCCTATTAAATATGTAAGCATAAAGGTTTTTTTTAATTAATATTTTATAAACCTTTTTTTTCACATTGAACACAGATATTTCGACTTAATTATCATTAATAATTCAATATTGATTTATACAAGTTTATAATAAAAAAATGGTCTTGTTTTAATTCACTAGTTAACAAGGTTTTTGTAACAAGGATGAAAACGGTCATTTTAGGTCAATTTTTGTGTGCTGATAACGAATATGAAATTGAAAATGTTCCATCACATATCTTTTCAGAGAAAAACCTGAAATTAGTTTTTGACTGAAACTGAAACTTTTGAAGATGAAAAAGTTTGAAAAAAAAATTAAGTGTTGAAGAACTAGAAGCTTGGAAAGCCTTTGGAAGAGTTGTTAGTGGTTTCCTAGGTAATAATAAAGCTGACAATTACGAACAGCTTGTACAAGAACTCTTGCAGTTACCAGAAGCTAGGATGTCGAATGTCACTGAAAATACACTTCCCGCATTCCAGTAATCTGCTTATGGCTGTTTACTGTAATGTAGGGGCTTCTAAATTATCTAATTTGAGTTTTTATTCAATTTAATATACAATCTCTAAAAAAAAAGTTGATTCGATCAAATTTATAAAAATATACTTAATGGTAAAATAAATAAATAAAACAGTACTATTTTTCACGGGCAGCCAACCCGTACGAATATAAAAAACAGTATAATTGTCATTCATTTGATTTTTACGTGGTCACTTATTTACACAGATTCAGTTGTTTATGTTTGCACTCGTAATATAAATATAATGATCACCCTGGTTATTTGATCATACATTTGATAACGATATTATAAATTACTATTCAAAGTGGAGCGTGGTTGTTATTGCGACAGGATTTTGAGTACTTGGGCTTTCAGGTTGACGTGTGGAAAAGATTTGTGTGGGCTCTTGAGTGTAGGTTTCTTCTTGTTGTTTTGTATTTGTGTTTATATTTTTATTCTTATGATTGTGTGCGGTATATTGTGGGATGAATATTTTTGGTCTTTCTGGAGTGATGATGTGTGAGGAGTTTAATTTCGCATGATGTTTCCAGTTGTAATTGAGTGTCACTGTTTATCAGGTTGATGAGAATGTGCAACAACGGGGTTTTGTTTTTTGTGTAATCCAAAATCGGAAAGAAGTATCGATTAATTTTTTCATGCTAAATATCCTCAGTGAGATACAGGCGAAAGCCTAGTTTACTGGGGATACGACAAATGAAAGGCAACAAACCCAGATCCATTAAAATTGTATGTCCAAATTAAATTACCTGTTATCTTTTGGCAAATTATGTATATTTCTTGTCATGTGTAATAATAATAATATTAAAAAAAAAAAGTTTTTGACATTTTAATTTTCACAGGTGTGAAATTATTAAAAGTAAAATTTAAAAAAACTTAAAAGTACGAAATATGAAAAGAACACTCAAAAACCTCATACTTACGATAATAATGTTAAGATATTTCGATATTGAATCTTTGGATATAGGGGGAATCCCGAGAATTGAATTGCTTGCTGGCGCGTAATACACCATGTCCCCCTACTACCAGGGTCAACTACTATGTGGGTCTGTGATTTGCGAGGAAAATGATCAGAATTCAAATATACTTTTTGTTCAAAAACATTACGAATTACAAAATACGTCGTTTTTCATATTAATACTAGAATTTATTATAAAAAGTCGATTTCGAGACTTAGAAAATAGCGAAAAATACAAATTATCATTGTTCTAATTGATAAACTTTCACTATACCCACTATAGGCCCCGAAACCTGAGGTAAACACCGAAGTCTTATTTGTGAATTATGTTACCGAGTTACCTTATGTTACCGAGTATATTCACAAATAAGACTTCATTGTTTACCTCAGGTTTTGGGGCCATTGGCTTGAGTTTATCCCTTAACACCCTTAAAATAAACTAAAAACAACCATAGATTGCCTTGGAACTGGGTATGCCATGGCTTCGACACGGAAATTGCAGATATGTACTTACAACATAAGGACTTTGCAGTGGCCGGGCACAGATCTCCTCGCTGCCGGATTAGAAGTGGAGGATTGCAGACTGGGCATGTTAGGGATTAGCGAGGTTCTTTGACTGGGATCTGGCCAGAGAAGTGTAGAAGATTACACAATGATCTTCTATGGGTCAAGACCTTGAGGCAGTCTAACGTTGCGCTTTTCATATCCATGTTTATATATAACTGTCTGTCAGTCGGCTCCCAAAAAGAGACAATCATTGTCAATGCCCAGAAAGGCTGCGATTTCCCTTTTAGTCCAAACGTGATAGGTGGGTATATCTCTGGAATGTTGAATTAGACGGCATGCATAATTAAGTTTACAACTCGCATTGAATCCAATATCATCCACCATGATAAAGGTGACTCTCTCAAACATAGAAACTACTAAGGGATCACATTGCTAAGCATGCCCAAAAGTTATTGTCTCAGATGAACGTCATTCACGTCCAAATCCTCATTCTTGCTATCCTGTGGTAGCAGCAATGTGGAACATCTTCCAAAAAGAAAGTCAAAGGAACACTACAAAGTACGGCAGGGTTATGTCTAAGCTACATTTATTTTAATCATCCTTATGGATTTTCTTCTTAGAAAATCCATGAAGGCCATAAGATAATTTCCAATGCTACAAAGGTTAGAAATAGATGGTGCTGTGGAGGAGCTAGGCAACATTGAGTATGCAAATATCGCCGTGTTAAAAGCCTCTGCGAGTAGACCAGCAGCATATCCTATCAGCAGGTAAATAAAAAAAAATATCAAAGATTTCATTATCATAAAATATTCTAAACACCATCAATCCATTATGGTTCTAAATGAGGATGATCATCTTGTGTGTGAATTTCGTCCTCCTCAGAATGTCTTCAGTCTTAGGCTGGCTATATCTTATTCCCAATGTGAATTTATCCTTGGAGATACTGCCAAAAGGACGCGACCCAACTGCTACAAGTAACAGATTGGAAGGCCGCGGCGGGAGACAGAAGTTGGAGGCGAGGATTGATGGAAGCCAAGGCTCGATATGACTTGTAGAGCCATTGAAGAAGAAGATATTACCACTACGTTTGTACCACTCAACATTTAGGCTCATATTATCTCGTACTAGTTTGAAAAACAAATCTTCAAGGCTACTTTTACCCTTTAACAGTTTTTCTCTCATATGAAAATCTTTTAAAATATCACTCCTACTTATTATCGTTGCTGGGATAGTAGTGTGTCATTCGAACGGGATAGTACAGTGTGTCATTTGAATGGGATAGTACAGTGTGTCATTCGAACAGGTTAGTAATGTCATTCGAACTGGATAGTACAGTGTGTCATTCGAACGGGATAGTACGGTTCAAAATTGGCAGCCTTTTGCACGGAAGTCTAGTGCATTACTCTAACTACAGGGTTGATTAAGGCTTTTTGAAAGGTGCTTGTAATTTATAAAGAGAATTTCTAACTGTTGGTTTTATTAAATGAAATCAATAAATTACAATTGTTTTCTTTCGTTTAGGCAGTCCAACCTGCTTAGAGTGCTTTGCGACCTTTGTATGATTCATTCCACAAACAAGGGAATCTAATTTTTTCTTAAGTTCAAATATTGATATTGCTATCGGAAATAAATTTTGTAAATACGGCTAAAATATTTAGATTCATCATGCCGCGTAGCTCATGATTGAGCATCGTGACTCCCATGATAGTCCTTGATGACTCCCCTCCATCCATCCCTGAACTCTGAAGTTCGTAGGGAAGTTGCTAAAAGTTATCACATTTCAAATGCATCTATTCTATCTCACTCGCTTTCTCCCAGAATCCATGTCTCCGCGCCTTACATAAATATTGCAAAAATAAGGTGCATTTTTATGGTTTTGTTTTCATATCTTTTCTAGTTTTGAGATCATATTCTTCATCATTCCAGTTCTTCTTTTCACCTCAGCCTCGCATCTTCTATCAATGGTAATACTGGAGCATAAATAAATAAAGTCAGAAACCACTTTTAGACCATGATTGATATTTGCTGGCAATTTGTTACTGCGGTCTATTATCACTAACTTGGTTTCTGACCTATTCATTTAATTTTTTTTAATGAGCGTGTCCCTTTTTTCTGATTTGGCAAGTAAAATTGTATCACTTACATATCTCAAATTCGAGAGTTTTCTTTCACCAATAGATATCTCGCTGTTCCACTCTTCAAGTGCTCACCTCATAATATATTTTCCAACCAAATTAGAAGAGAGAATTCACCCTTGTTGTACACCTTTTTGCACTTCAACTGTTTGGACTTGATGTTATTGCTTAGCATGAATATTAACCATTAGACCGACATTTAATGATATCTATTGTAATAATTTAGCTTCTAAAAAGATATTTTTTGCTACTGATAGAGAGGGGTGCTTATCGGTGGGACAGGTTGACGTTTTCATTGGAGCTATAAAGATCCTTTTTTTAAAGTTAGATGTTAGATTTTTCATGTAAAAGGAAAAATAAGTAAATAAAACACTTATTTTATATTTTTGTGTTCACCACAGGTTTTCGAAAAACAAGTTAAGGAACATTTAAGATGCCTTAACAACAATAATTTTTCAGAGTTCGCTAACCACCTAATTAAAAATAACCATTCGTTCGATATCAATCGTGGTTTGAGGATTCTACACATAAGCCGAGGGAGATTACAGCTTGACAATTTGGAAATTCTCGAGATTAAAAAATATATAAAATTAAGCCTAAATATCATCAATAACCAAACCAATTTTAATAATAGCCCTCTGCTTAATATGTTTCTTATTTAAAATCCACCCCACTGGATATCCAGACCCTGGCCTGCCCGAAAGATTCATTTTCACTTTTTCCCCGCCCCATTTACATATCTCCCCCTACCTCATTCCTCTTATATTATTTAAACTTGTACAGGAAATGTAATTTTAGCAATTTAGTTTCTCTTCCCCTGACGATGAAGATGGTGGTTTTCGAGACCGGTAGTAAACCCAAAAAGAAACCTGTGGCAAAGACAAAAATATAAAATAAGTGTTTTATTTTTCTTATTTTTCCTTTTACATAAAACATGGCACCACAAAGTGAAACTACAGTCTTTTCGAAGATTCAAGAAATAAGTTCGACATTTTCAAATACCATCTAAATCTGTAAAAAATCCAGGGCGTGGTGCGCAATTATTCTTTACTTTCTGGAAGCGTCTAGTATATTGCTTTATCTTTTCGTGCATACAGAAATATCTACTGCCTTAGCCAAAAGATACAGGCTAGTCAGATTGAATTGTCAAGTAAAAAAACCTAAAAAGGTTATCAAAATTCATCCTAGTTTTCAGCTTTGAGTTTGTATATTTTTGTACTTAGAATATTTTTCAAGAACATAGTTTATTATTCCACACAGTTTTTTTAAACATAGTCAATTCCGCCCACATTGATAATTTATGACATCACTATTAAAACCAAAAATGCTGAGTCAATACAACAGTGAAATAGTAAAAAAAATTTTTTGACAATATAAATCTTTAACTGATTAAAATTAAATAAATTCATAATTTATGGTATGCAGCAAAGAAATAACATTAGGCTTCAATGGGTTAAATTGATTTATATCTAGAGCACTTATTTACACCAGTTATATCCCAATCCAACGCCATATGGAATAATAAAGTAATTTCTTGTAAAATATTCATTTTTATTATAATTTCATTAAGTGTTCTATCAATTCAAACACGAAGGAGCTATTTGAATTTATTTATTGCGAGAAATTAAAAAAATGAGCTGAATGAATATTAATAAGAAATAACAATATTTCATGTACATTATTTTAGAATTTCGGTGAGGTTTATTAATGCATGTAAACAGGCTTTTAATTTTATTTCAAATTACATACTTCAATACATTATTTATAGTTAAGGCATTAAACATTGTGGATGTTTAAAGACATTGTATAGTAGTTTGTTTTTATAAAACACTATTTATTCCACTTTATGTAACGGTATAACCCGAACAGTTTCAAGGCTTTCACTTCATCCTCAGGGGAGTACAAGCAAGACCCCTTGATGATGAGGTGCGTTATACCGATACAAAAAAGTGGAATAAACAGTGTTTGATAAAATAAATTACAATAGATACATTTGATTTGTGACGCTGGAGAATGCCATTAATTTCGTGGATAGCAAAAAAAACTAATGCCTCCACTCTTGAAAAACTGAGTCACTGATAGACTGTCGACAATACGAGTATGCCTATGACAGGTCTCCGATTCTTTGGACACATTACCCGTGATCAAGGAAACAGTTTGGGGAGGCTATTAGTCACCGGTAAAGTGAAAAGGCAACATACAAGAGGAAGTCCCAATGTGTCGGAGTGACCAAATCAGGGATGGAACAGGGCTACTGTCCACTGCTCTTCAGATTGCGGAGAGTAAGGATGGTCGGAGAGGAGTCATGGAAGTCACAATCTACACGAATGGAATAACTAAATATCTTAAAACTATAAGAAAGATTTGAAATATAACTTCATTGAATTTCTACTAGTTTTTAATTGTGTAAAATCTGTAATTTTTACATACAGATCTAATTCTATGAGAAGATAAGAGATCCACTCCGTATAAATCTGTTCCTCCTTTTTGGAGTCTGGGGCATTGAGAATATAAAACATTTCGGTGAGAAAATCTTTCAACGTACATATATTATATATCATCATACCATTTCCGAGTAGAGGTAAGCAAAGAGAGATCTAGACTTTCCTATTGCGATATACATAATTCACTTTTTCTACATCCATATACCTTCTCGTATACGAGGCGTATCCAGAAAGTAAGTGTACTGAGGCTCTCACGACCGGATGGATTTTATTTTCGACATGTTGGCTACACTTCCGTGTAGCCTGACCCTTCCCCTCCGCAACGAGACCGGTTCGAGGTCAGTACGTTGAGAAGTGTCGACGCGACAACACGTTTCGTGAGAAATGTCAAACCAATCTCCCGCCAAGTGCGAAATTTTGTAAAAAGGCAAGAGTTTTTGAGGCGCTGCAAACACCATGGAGATGAATTTCTCCGCTCCATCGTTACTGGAGATGAAACTTGGGTTGCACACTACACGCCTGAAACCAAAATGCAGTCTCAACAGTGGCGTCACACCTCTTCACCCTCCGCCAAAAAGTTCAAAACCACAATTTCAGCCAAGAAAATCATGGCATCCGTGTTTTGGGACTGTCAAGGCATAATTTTAATTGAATATATGCCTCAAGGGGAGACCATCAACTCTGCAAGATACTGTGAGACCCTAAAAAAATTGCGGAGGGCGATTCAGAACAAGAGGAGAGGCATGCTGACAAAGGGAGTCTGCCTGCTGCACGACAATGCAAGACCACACACGGCCAACGCCACGAAGAAACTGCTCGCCTCGTCTAAATGGGATGTCCTGAACCATCCCGCGTATTCCCCTGACCTAGCACCTTCAGATTACTATCTCTTTACCTCCCTGAAGCTGCACATGGGTGGAAAAAGGTTTTCAACCGACGAGGAGGTGAATGAGGAGGTGGAGAAGTGGACGGAGGGGTTGGCGGGAAACTACTTCGAGGAAGGCATCAAAAAGTTGATACCCTGCTTCACCACCTGCATTGAGAGGAATGGCGACTATGTCGAAAAATAGCTTACGGTAACCACGTAATTTTTTTGTTTAAATAAAAAAAATTGTAACCTACAAAAATTCAGTACACTTACTTTCTGGATATGTCTCGTAATTTCTATGATTTCTCTCTCTTCTTATACTTTTTTCTTTCAAAATATAATTCACTTGATCCAACCTTACTTTTCTTAGGCTAAGGCCACACCAAAGTGCTTCGTGGCTAATAGACTAGGTGACTTCATGCTTGGCCACACCAAAGTGCTTCGCACAAATTCATTTGACATTTGGGAGCGGTTGTTCTCGTTTTTCTTGAATATTTTTATAGCCCAATATAATTTTTCTCTCTTTTTAATACCTTTTGATATATTCGGACATATTGAAATGCGGAGATAATATCGTTTTCGGCCTCAGTAATCAAGCTTTCAGGTATAGAACCACTGGTGTAGACACGGAATTCGCGGTTCGTCATTGAATGTATTAGTAACACTACCGTACCGACACAAAAAACTCATACAAGTACTCAGCGAAACAGAGTGTTCTTAGCTAACAAACTCTTTTACCAGACAAGATCAATTTTTTTAATTTTTGGTTCCATGAGGAATCAAATCAAAATCCCCAAATAGAAGTCAATATCATATCAACTGGGTCACAGAGGTCATCTAACCTGATGAAAGAGCAACTATGAAAATTTGTTTTTAAAAGAATGACATTTGAAACTTTTTTCATGCCAAGGAAGGTTCTGGAATTGCAATTATCTATTGATGCGTTCAACTCATATTTTTCTGTAAATTGTATAAAAAAAATTTATCGTACAGCAATATATGAAATTCGTTTATATTGTTCACAAAAATATAGAAACCTATCGATAAATACACATTTTAAGACAGTTAACCCTTACAGGCTTAGTGGTACACGTTATGTACCACCTTTTTTTGACACTGTACTACACAGTGGTATACGCAATGTACCACTTATTAAACCTCTCTCTATTGCTACACGAACGCTTAGATTATGTGCCACTTCGTATAATATAATTCTTATGACTCCTATCCGCACAGCTGCAGGACTGGTCCTGTTCAAATGCATTTAACTTCTAATATTATTGACAGTTAGTTGTCCTTGGTATGCCAATATGTGTGTATAAAAGAAAACGTTATATATTTGTATTAAATTTTAATAAAAAATTGTTGTGTTGTAATAAAATTGACTTCAGTAATTGTGGTAAATTTATATTTAGGTTAAAAATTCATTTTACTTGGATGTATTTCGGCATTATTTGGTGGTACATTAGAAGTACCAGTGGAAATATGGACTAGTGGTACATAAGTTGTACCACCTCACCGGGAGTTCCTTGACCTACCGAGGAAGCGGAAATATGTTAATTTAGCATTTGTATGTATCATTTTTCAAACACATTAAAAAAAATAATGAGAAACTTGACTTTTTATTTTTTGTGCAGCCTGAGTAAAAATAAGTGAAGTTTACCTGTGCCTGTAAGGGTTAAATAAATTAAAATCTTTATTTATGTGTACATCATATTGATAGGCTAGTATCAAAGGGAAATAAGTTCATAAATCAATAAAATTAGTTAGTATCAAAACAAATATTGATTAGTAAGAAGATTTAAGTCCTAATTTGTAACATACTGTTATATTTATTTACCGTATTGGCTCGACTATAAGGCGGGCGACCCTGATTATAAAGCAACCTCTATTTTTTAATCTGCTTTTTGGAGAAAAAAACATTTCCCTCACCATTATAATTTCTTCGTTCAAGTTGTACGTCGCCGCAAACTCAACCCATATCGAACCATCATTCGCCTGCACCAACCCATGCTGGCTTTAAAATTGTCTTCTGGTATATTTTCGTTTCTTGCAATTTCGCGAGCTTTCAACTGCAATGCTTTTCTTGTTATGGGAACCCCTCTCGCGTATTTCCATGACGTAGTCTGCTACGTCCTGTCAATCGATTCAAATCCTCCTATCTTAGGCCCCCGGAATGCTTTTCTTCTTGAGGAATGTGCATTCATTAAACGTATTCGAATGTGCATTCATTAATTCGTTCTTGTAAACGCCAACGTCTAACATTATTTTCCGTGATACCAAATTGTTTGACAGCCGCACAGTTGTTGTTTGTTTCTGCAGCACGCAACACCATAACCTTAAAATTGGAATCATAGCTTCTGCGTATTCGTCAATTTTTTGGAGCTCCTCGTCTTTCAATATGGTCAGTCATAATATTTTTTTATGTAACAAAGATGCAAAACGAAGCACAGTACAAAAAAAACACCTCAAAAACTGTCAGAAATGACTACGCACAGGCTATGTGTAAACAATGACGCCTTTTGAACGCTCTCATTACAATGTTGCCATTTCGCTAATCGCGAGTAGTGAATTTATTGTTACCCACTATGTTTGTGACTCGAATATAAGGCGACCCCCCTATTTACGTGTCGCCTTTTTAAATAAAAACCTCGCCTTATAGTCGGGCTAATATGCTAATCTTCATTTTTCTTGTGAAATAAATAAAATAACATACACGCATATCATCACACTATTCCCTGTCGGGCAGGCAGAGAGGAAAAAGTGCCAGACTTTCTTATCGTGACACACTTCCGCCTCATCTAAATCCACACACCTCGTACAACTCTTACGATTTCCCTGACTTTTTACATTTCCTTCTTTAAAAATATCGTACATTTGATCCAACAATAATATTAAAAGAATAACATATATAACGTCGTGCAGAGAGCAAACTCTCAAGGGTGAAATCCACGGTTTTCCTCTACCACACCTTCCACTCACATTTGATCTGTATATTTGTTAGTATTTCTTCATTATACTATATACAGTTAAGGCATTAACATTGTGGAAGTTTAAAGACATTGTAATTTGTTTTATCAAACACTGTTTATTTCACTTTTTGTAACGGCTTTAACGGCTACCGGTTTCAAGGCTTTCTCCTCATCATCAGGGGAGCACAAAGAAGACTTCTTTGTGCTCCCCTGATGATGAGGTGTAAGCCTTGAAGCCGGTAGGGTTGTACTGTTACAAAAAGTGAAATTAACAGTGTTTGATAAAACAAATTACAATATTTCTTCATTCTTTCGTTATACATGCCCAAAATATCTCAGAGCGCTCTTCCTCATCTTACTGAACACATCAGCCTGAAGTGACACGGATTCTAATCACTAATCACTTGATTCCGTATTCTGTCATACATTGTCATTCCATGTATTATTTAGTGCATGTAGCGTATAGCATTTATTCGGCTCCCTTCAGTGTTTTTTCATGTCCATGTTTCATTTCCATACATTAAAGTTGGTACTATACTAAAGAAAATGTAGCATGGTCCCTGTGACGTTTCACAAATTTCTCCCAATTCCCTTGTAACGACGTTCAGTAATTTTAATTATTTTATCAACTTTAATATAAGTCTCGACTCTAACAAATAGCAAGTTATTTAGGTAAATACGAGTACATTACATAAAACTAACAATAATGACAAATTAATAAATCTTGTTACAAATTAGCAAAAATGTGGCAGTTTGTTAAAATAAAATAATATTTGGTGACGTTTGTCAAAAGTCACTACATAAGTCTGCATTGGCTAGGGATAGGGTATACAATAATTGGATTTTCGATTTTTTTTACACATAAAATTAAATGTTCATAATTAGTATTAATTCATTGTGGATCTTGGCCTTTTTAAAGATAGATACAAACCATACAACACATTAGAAAGTCAGTATAATGAAAATTAGGAATTAAAACGTCAGTTTAGAGAAAAACAATTTTTCGATTTATAAAAACTATTCGCTTTGTAAAAAAAAAACAATTTTACCCCACCCCTTTGAGACATGACATTTCAAACGTCACAGGGACCATGCTACATTTTCTTGAGTATAGAATACTACTATTATCTTAGCAAATTATGATCCACAACAGTTTTGTACTATAGTCATATATACATACCCGTATCATCACGCTGTATCCCTCGCAGATAACACAACTTTCGTCTCCTCCACATTCATACAACTTGTACAATCATATATTATTCATATTTCTCACTTTACCTTCTTTCAAAATCTGGTCCATTTGGTCCAGTCATGTTTTCTACTGTAGTACATCGCAGAATTGTCTATTAACCCTTTAACGAGCATAAGCAGAAATCGGTTGCATATGCGACCACCCTTATGGTTATACTTATAAGGATTAATTTCCTTAATGAAACGTTTTTAAGTAACACAAATGTCAAATTGGCAAATGTAGTGGACGGGCAGAGGTCTTATTTAAGACGGATCGTCGTGAAGTTAGCTGCATGTTCAGTAGCAACGATCTAAACATCCGGTCAATTCATTGTCAAATATGTAAATAGGTATTATAAATAAATCACCATTCATTATATCTCATATAAGAATTGTATTTCCTAAGACAACCTAAACTGAGATATTATTACCTAAACATTCATTGGTCACTTTTGCGGCCACTGACATGACTCCTGAAATGGGCACAGGTCTCATATGCGACCGCCTCATTTCAAATTTTTTTTTTCTTTAAAACACATTTTCGAAGACATAAAGTTGATTTGATACACATAATAATGATTTATTCAACACAAAACTAAAGTTCTCAAAAATAAAAACTTGCCCTATAAAGAGTTAATAAAACAGTATGGTGCAAAGTGGATTAAAACTTTTGTTGAATTGTTCGTATGAAAATAAATAACGTACGCAAAAATCAATATTTTACAACTAAAAATGTTGATTTCATATAAATATTAGATATTAATATTGATTTAGTTAAAACAATGATTTCGGAATAATTTCCCTTATATCATCGGCAATCACTGCAACTTTTCTGTGTAATCATCATGTCGAGGGTGGAAATGGCATATTCAACAAACACATACACTCATTTTCTTTTTCGTTTAATTAATTTAATGTTAAAATGTCTTTTCTCTCCCATTGTGGTTGTAATGGTCAAATTATCATCTCACTGATTTAAAAATAAACATAAATATTTATACCAATCTTAGATTGCACTGCTTACATATATACATTTACGGGCTTATTTTTTTAAACTGATTTCACTGTCAAACAGCTAAAGTAAATTAATCTTCACTTGTTTTATGTCACTGGGATATGAAATAATCAAACGTCACTGGGATATGGAAAGAAGTAAAATTTGCCGGGATCAATAAATATATGGGACATGCAATATATTTTAACTGGTATTAGGTAAAAGTATTTTTATAGTCTCAGGTCAGTCTATGTTGCTATATATGACATAACTTAAACACTATCGTTGACGCTACACCCTCTTTTTTGATTAAATCTGGTGACAAATATTTATGTTGCTTCCTTAGTATGTATATTCATATTTACATGTTTCCAGTTTGGGATATTGCTTTTTTAGCAATAAGTCTTAGGAATATGGCATAAATCAAACATCTTTTCTGATAGTAACCATACTTAAAATGTTAACTGAAAATTACCACTACAAATGTGTTTCGTACAGTTACTTTTAAGACATTTTGTAATTAGTCCCACTGTTTTTGTGTTCAATTCTTGTGTTAGATGAGATCTTCCATATCAAAATACAAACAACGTTGCCTCTTTCAATAATGTCGTCATTTTCAATTAATATAAATATAATTTGGAGGTGTGCGGGTGGTGATCACAAAATATTTATAACCACAAAGAGTAAGTCTCTCCAAGAAATTGACACAGAAAATACAAAACTAGTTTCTTTTCTTCTTTTTGGGAGTGTGTCTTGTTTCGCGCGGTTCTAGGAGACGTTGTCTTACGCGTTCTATTTGTAACATTAATCTGTGTTGGCCCTCTAGTCTTTGCAAGCATACTTTACATATAGTCTTTGGTAATGGGTCAGTGTGCGATACCTGGAAAACAAATCCCAATTTAATGTTTCATTAGCTAAAAAAACAAAAATATATTCAGGTAGATGAAGATTTTTTTGGTGTTACTTACATCAACAGGGAGATATTTGTTAATTTTTTCGGATAATCCAAGTCTTTGGCCCTCGTCGCCGTAAATGTGAATAACAACTTTGTGCATTTCAGAACATAGTCTGCATATAAATCCTGTCAACATTGCTTTATCGATACTACCCATATTGTGATTTTTTATTGAAACAGGTCTATAACAACGAGAAAATTAGATATGACACCAATAATAACAAAAAAATATATACATACGAAACTTCACTGTTCACTCACTGTGACAAATTTTTTTTTCAATGGTGCTGCCAGTAGAAACAAGTTAAAACTCTTTAAAAAAGAGTAAGCTTTTGAGTTATTGACCACAGACTTTTAATAAAGGATATTGTTAGAGTAAGTTGATTTATTTTATTTTATAAAAATATCGATATGCTTTCAATTTCCGAAGAAAAATTATTCATTCAAATACTTTTTCTTCAACTACGAAGTGTGTTTTTCCATTATCTCCCCTCCAGTTTCCCAGCCACAAAAACATTGTTATACATTTTCTTTCTTTCTATTGTTGTATTTTATGTTATTCTTCTTTACGCATTTAAATTTATAAGTTACTCAATACTTGTCCAGCCCCTGTGTCTTGATCGGCAAAATGCCTGTCTGTCAACCAGGGGGTTTCGGTTTTGATGCCATTAAAAAGAGTATTATTTAATTTTTCCTTTACATGCTTTTTAATATCGTTTTGTACGGCTTCCGTAAGAAGGCGTCAACTATGGCAGCTAAAGCTTCTTGTATTTCTCAATATTCTCATTTCTACAATTTTACCATATTTTGAATCCTTTTCAGGGTGTTCTTATTTATATCTTGAAAAAATACTTGAAAATTTGATATTCCCCCCAAAACTTATTCAGTTAATTTGCAACATTATCACGACAAAACCAATATCATGGAGGTTCCTTGCGAAATATTGGAGCGCAGGTTATTAAAGGCTTACCTCAATATTCAGTCCTTAGTCCGCTATTTACATTTATTAATATTTACAAAAGTGATCTAGGTCTGGTAATTCTTCCAAAGAGAATCGCCCATTTTTTGCTGATAACATACTTAAGACTTTGCTGACAACATGCCAAAGTTAAACAAGGGTTTAAATCATTAAAAACAATTGGTTGTTTGAGAATTGAATGAATCTGTTAGCATCCTAAACCAAGATAGTTACATTCATGCGTAATAGGAAAAATCAACCATTTTTAATTAAATATGGTAATGAAAATTATGAAGTTGTCAAAAAATGTATTTATTGTTTTGGTGCTAGATCATAAATTATCTTGGTCCTTTCATGTTGAACAAAATTCTACCAAATTTGAAAATGGTCTTAATATGACGCAATCAATTTCAAGAGCATGGTGGAGATCTCACCCAATCACTTTGAAACGAATGTACAATGTATTATTAATAGCTAAGACATTAACATTGTGCAGGTTTAAAGACCTTTAAATAAGAGTTTTATGTTCGAACTAGTGTTGACATACACATTTCTCCGACAGAAGTGTATATAAGATGTCACGTAACTCGACGTCAAGCCGGTATCGAGGAAAAGGCCAGCTTATGACGGTTCAGAGTTTAAAAAAAACTTGCAAAAGCCTTATATTTTTCGAGTTATAGGCATTTTATTGAAAATTGTGAAAGTAGCTACCCTGCGCCAAATGTTAATATGCTGTGACTACAAATTGCCATATTTTATGATTTTCATGGTTGTATCGCAATACTAGATAGCCCTGCTATTAGTCGGAGTCCGATATAAAACAAAAAAAAACCTTCACGTTCGAAAAAAAAATTGGTTTTGTCCGATCATAAAAATTAATATTTTTTATCTGCTAACTTTAACTCATCATACTGTAAAAATAATGTACTACGCGAACCACGCAAGTTACATCAAAAGATGACCTGTTTAGACAGGATTTCAAAACATTACAATACGTACCTACTACTCCTTTAAAAATAATAAAAAAATACTGTATTTAATGATGACACTTTTCAATGTAGCGTCATATTAACGTATGTCGAATGGTGACTATCTGTCTCACTGTAGTTCATGTCAAATTGCGAGACTTACTATCTTACTCTAACTCGTTCATGCGCTGTATCGTTTGTCTCGCTCAAACGTATTGAATTTGATCTTTTATTATTGAAAAGCGTTATCATTGTACATAAATGATTTTTTTAAAATTATTTTTAAAAAAGTATTAGATATGTATTGTACTATTTTGAAATCCTGTCTAAACAGGCCATCTTTTGATGTAACTTGTGTGGTTCGCGTAGTACATTATTTTTACAGTGTGATGAGTTAAAGTTAGCTGATAAAAAAAAATATTTTTATGATCGGACAAAAACAATTTTTTTTCGAACGCGAAGTTTTTTTTTGTTTTATATTGGACTCCGACTAATAGCAGGGCTATCTAGAATTGCGATACAACCATGAAAATCATAAAATATGGCAAGTTGTAGTCACAGCATATAAACATTTGGCGCAGGGTAGCTACTTTCACAATTTTCAAAGAAATACCTATAACTCGAAAAGTATAAGGCTTTTACAAGAATTTTTTTTAACTCTGAACCGTCATAAGCTGGCCTTTTCCTCGATACCGGCTTGACGTCGAGTTACGGGACACCCTGTATGTTAGTACCAGTTCGAACAAATTTCAGTTTTGTTTGTGCTCCTCCTGATGATGAGGTGAACACCTTGAAACCGGTAGGGTTAAACCGTCACATAAAGTGGAATAAACAGTGTTCGATAAAACAAATTAGAATGTACAATGCTTTGATTTGAAGTCACCTCGAATACAATACACTCTTCTTCGATCTTTTATCTGAATATTTGGACAAGAAACTTGAGATCATCCAATCCAAAACACCAAGAATTATACTAGGTGCAATGAAATCCTCTCCTATCAATATTCCCCAAGACGAACGTGTAGAACTTTCATTATACGCATATCAGAAGATAACGGATAAATTTCTCCAAACGAATAAATTTCTCTTTAAAGCTTACTCACGCCATCCGATGATGGCGAATAATATGTATAATCATTTCACATTGGCGAAAATCAAAGCCCTTGATAGCCCGATGTGCGGGTGTGATCTGGAGGAGGATATACTCGATCACAACTTTTTAACTGTTCAAAGAACTCATCCTCGAGCAACGTGTACAATCCTCTTCTTAAAATTATTCACTGTTACCCTTTCAATATTGCATATCTTTTGTCCCTTAAAAATCCAAACGTTTTAGTTGTATTTTCACAATTTATTCGCGATAAAATTAATATCTACGAGGTAGTTTGAAAAGTTCGATTCATTTCCGTGAGATAGCGCCACAATGAATTAAGTGATTCGCTGCTGGCAAGTATCATTTTTCAAGCTGCCTCAAGTGACTTCTGAGAGTGGCAACAGAGAAAATAAATAGTTGGCAGGGTGCCCATTGGTGGGACAGGATGACGTTTCCACTGGAACTTTGAAGATCCTTTTTTTTGTGTTGGGCTGTTAATTTTTTGTTTTTGCACAGGAACCACCTGTGTCTCCTCGCTGGATGATATTATTGTTAAAGCAGGCAATAATTATCTGGTGCGGTGGGACAAGGATTTTTAAAGTTGTGGAGAGGTTGTTTTCCCGCCGAGAGGATTTGTCGCTATTCTACAGAAAGAAGTAAACTCTCCGTAATGGAAGAAAACTACGAACCTGGCAAGAAGGATGCCATAAATTAAGTGACATCTGTCAAAATTTCGTTAAGATGTGACGTGTAGTTCAAGTTTGAAGTAATCACTTTGACATTTGTCACAACAATAAAAAAAACGTTTCGTATTGCAAAATATTTTTATTTGAAGAAGTTATCAGTCGTGCATATTAAAGCCGAGTTAGATGAAGCTCAGCATTTGCAAAACTATTTATTTCTGGATAAATAAGTTTAAACGTGGCCGGAACTCGTAAAACTTGAATTTTTTTTTAATTCTGCATTCACGACAATCATACAAAGGGCGCAAAGCACTCTCAGCAGAGTAAATTGCCTAAACAAAAAAAACTTTCTGGTCGGTTATAAACTTGCCAGGTTGAAAAATTTAATCCATTAAGTTGCAAACAGGGGCAGAACGATAGGTAGGCGAGAGGGACAGCTGTTCCGGGCGCAAAATTGGAGCTTCGTTAAATGCGCAAAAAATAAACATTGTAATTTCTTATGTTGAGAATTAGTGACAACGTAATATTTAGTACCACTAGTTTACGAAACTTTTTTCAGAAGAATATTTGTAACCTTCTGAAAAAAGCAAATGAGAGCACATTTTATATCTTTTGGAAATATCAAATAAAAAGCGACGCGAATAAGAAAAATCATTGCATGGTAAGCCATAAAATGTTTCAATACATGCCGTATATATAAATGCCAAAAATGTATATGGACCTACTTAAATACATGTTCTCTAAAAAATAAATAATATCAATAAAATATTTGTATTCCGTAGTTAGCGCATTTTTCTTAACTGCCCTGGGTACTCAAACACCGAGATAACCCCTGGTTGCAAATATGTGTTTAATAAATATTAACTTGAAAAGATAATATTTGCTCCATGTAGCGACCCATTTAAAAATAGTTATATGTAGGTATTTCTAAAATTACACACACACACACTATCACGCCATTTCCTTGTCGGGGTAGGTAGAGAGGACAGAGTACCATACTTTCCTAACTAGAGACACCCTTAGCCTCTTCTACATCCACCTTCTTATACAACTCGTCCATTTATCTTCTTTCAGAATATCATTCCTTGACCCAATAATACTTTCATTGGAAATTCTATTAAAAACGAGTAATATTTATGATTTGAAACATTTTCCAATTTTCTCTTACAACAAACTTGAAATTGAATTTTTCTGCAGGCTGAAAAGTTTATTTAGACTTTCTCAATACGAGCGTCACTTAAATAAGATGATATATGGAGAAAATTCTATACCTTTATCACCTGTTTTGTGAGCAGTGTTCAACATGAGACATTTTATTTTGATTTCCACTGTTCTCAAAATTGTTAATTTTAAAAACGAGGAAGTAATAAAAGGAAACTCTGAATGAAAATACACTGAATGAAAGGAAACAAGTGGTGACGGGAAGTCTGAGTGAAATGAAACGAGCAATGAAGGAAACTCTGAGTGAAAGTAAAACTAGCAGTGAAGGCAAGGCTGAGTGAAAGGAAACTCGGAGAGTCAGAAAACTAGCAGTGAAGGAAACTCAAGAGTGAAAGGAAACTAAGTGAGAGGAAACACTGTAATGTTTTTATTATGCGAAGGACTTATGGGATTTAAATAAAACAGTTTATATTTCATATACATCTGTATACAAAAAAGTACCTACAACAAATTCTTTTTTATTGTTGTTTTAAACAGTATTGAAAAAATAATTTTAAATAAAACAACCATCAAAATATCAATACTGCGAATTTAATGTTGAAAAAAATAAATCACAGTAAATTTACAACCAGTCAAACAAGTGATCTATTTTTCCAATAACAATTAAACAAAAAAAAAAAAACTAAAAGTGCATATTTTACAAGATAAATAAGATTTAAAGTATAATCAAAATTCCTTAAACTCCAATATCTCAAAGGAAAAATCATGGACTAAATAAACAGTTTTGAACAGAATAATTACACTGATAAAAAGTCAAATGCACAAAGTTCAAAGACTTCATTTTTAATGTACAAGCAAGAAGTAAAAATGTTCAAATTGTTTTCATGCTAAGTCAGAAACAATTAGTTTATTTTGAGTGTAGTTTTTAACATCCTTATGAAGAAAATTTTTTATATACTACAAAGTTCATATTATGATTTTATATTCCGTAATATAATCTGATTAGATCAAGTTGGAGGACCTTAATTTCTATTATGAACTTATCAATTGAAAAAAGACCACTTTTTCCATAAATTGAACGATATTCGCTTTCATGCAGTTTTCCTTTAGCAAATAAATAGTGAATTTGGAGAATTTTTCTATTTGCTCGACCAGTGACAATAATGCACATGTACAATATTCGAAAATTACCTTATATAAAACAGTTAAAAGAAAACTTTTATGAGACATTTTTACGCACAATTATTTACGTTATGTTTCTATCATTCAAAAATTACAGATAAGCGAAAGATTTTCGATACTACTATGCGTATCCAGAAAGTAAGTGTACTGAGGCTCTCACGACCGGATGGATTTTATTTTCGACATGTTGGCTACACTTCCGTGTAGCCTGACCCTTCCCCTCCGCAACGAGACCGGTTCGAGGTCAGTACGTTGAGAAGTGTGGACGCGACAACACGTTTCGTGAAAAATGTCAATCCAATCTCCCGCCAAGTGCGAAATACACGGCATCATCCGTTATCTCGTTTGGAAGGGAAAACCTCCGGTTGAGGTTTATAATGAGGTGAAAACTGCATATGGTGATAAAGCTATGAATCGTACGAGTGTGTACAAGTGGTGTCGCGAGTTTAAAAACGGTCACGTCACACCTCTTCACCCTCCGCCAAAAAGTTCAAAACCACAATTTCAGCCAAGAAAATCATGGCATCCGTGTTTTGGGACTGTCAAGGCATAATTTTAATTGAATATATGCCTCAATGGGAGACCATCAACTCTGCAAGATACTGTGAGACCCTAAAAAAATTGCGGAGGGCGATTCAGAACAAGAGGAGAGGCATGCTGACAAAGGGAGTCTGCCTGCTGCACGACAATGCCAGACCACACACGGCCAACGCCACGAAGGAACTGCTCGCCTCGTTTAAATGTGATGTCCTGAACTATCCCGCGCATTCCCCTGACCTAGCACCTTCAGATTACTATCTCTTTACCTCCCTGAAGCTGCACATGGGTGGAAAAAGGTTTTCAACCGACGAGGAGGTAAAGGAGACGGTGGAGAAGTGGACGGAGGGGTTGGCGGGAAACTACTTCGAGGAAGGCATCAAAAAGTTGATACCCCGCTTCACCACCTGCATTGAGAGGAATGGCGACTATGTCGAAAAATAGCTTACATATGTACTACGGTAACCACTTACTTTCTGGGTATGCCTCGTACATAGAAAAAAAATCTTTACATATTTTGGGCTTGCTGGTAGAAAAAATGAAGAAAATCTGGAGAACCTGGTGATCGCGGCGACAGTTTAAGGAAGGCGAGTGTACCGGATGTATGCGTCACCCTTTTATATGTGAATAATATTTGTAATTTGAAGTGTAAATTATTGATATATTTTGATTTGTATGTGTATAGGTTCTTGTTATATTTGTATGTAAATATTTATGTTTGTTTGGGTCCGCGCCGCATCGCGACCGCAGCGGAAATGTAGACTTATGGACGGGCGTCTAGACTAGATCGCTGGCTGGTTGGCCTAAGCATTGCGCAAAACTCTCGAAAATTGTGGTATTTCGCGAGGTGTGAGCGCTTGCGATGAGCGATTGACTGTTCATAAGAAGGGTCCCTTTCAAAATAAATTACCTACCTTATTCTCAGTACTCTACCTACTGTGTTTTACTTTAAACCTGTTACGACCTGCCATAAGAGGAATCTCTTCACCCCGCTACCTTCTCTCATCGATCTACGCCTTTGGAATTGACCTGAATTCTCTGAGCATTGCGCAGCAGCCATTTGCCTATGATACAGTTTTTTGTACCGGTACCGTACAGCGAGCAAGAGGAAGGTGTCTTATGAGATTGACGGATTAAATATAGAAGTTAACAAGACCCTTTTTCAGCGCTTTATTCAATATGGCTCAGGACTGGGAGAGATGGAGACAAGCGGTGCGCTTTTTCAGTTCGAGATATAGCAGAGTACTACGATGCTCAGCATTGACATTGAGCACGTGATGAAGAAGAGTCTGTTCATATGCACTATCTGAAAGAAAGCCACCCTTATAGAGAAATTTCGTTTTCCGCTAATGGCATCTCTTAAACTTATCTACTGCATAAATTGAGGGACGGGTTTAATATCATAAAAAATGATGTCTATATATACGAGGCATATCCAGAAAATAAGTGTACTGAATTTTTGTAGGTTACAATTTTTTTTATTTAAACAAAAAAATTACGTGGTTACCGTAGTACATATGTAAGCTATTTTTCGACATAGTCACCATTCCTCTCAATGCAGGTGGTGAAGCGGGGTATCAACTTTTTGATGCCTTCCTCAAAGTAGTTTCCCGCCAACCCCTCCATCCACTTCTCCACCTCCTCTTTTAGCTCCTCGTCGGTTGAAAACCTTTTTCCACCCATGTACAGCTTCAGGGAGGTAAAGAGATAGTAATCTGAAGGTGCTAGGTCAGGGGAATGGGCGGGATGGTTCAGGACATCCCATTTAAACGAGGCGAGCAGTTCCTTCGTGGTGTTGGCCGTGTGTGGTCTGGCATTGTCATGCAGCAGGCAGACTCCCTTTGTCAGCATGCCTCTCCTCTTGTTCTGAATCGCCCTCTGCAATTTTTTTAGGGTCTCACAGTATCTTGCAGAGTTGATGGTCTCCCCTTGAGGCATATATTCAATTAAAATTATGCCTTGACAGTCCCAAAACACGGATGCCATGATTTTCTTGGCTGAAATTGTGGTTTTGAACTTTTTGGCGGAGGGTGAAGAGGTGTGACGCCACTGTTGAGAATGCTTTTTGGTTTCAGACTTGTAGTGTGCAACCCAAGTTTCATCTCCAGTAACGATGGAGCGGAGAAATTCATCTCCATGGAGTTTGCAGCGCCTCAAAAACTCTTGCTTTTTTAAAAAATTTCGCAAATGGCGGGAGATTGGGTTGACATTTTTCACAAAACGTGTTGTCGCGTCGACACTTCACAACGTACTGACCTCGAACCGGTCTCGTTGCGGAGGGGAAGGGTCAGGCTACACGGAAGTGTAGCCAACATGTCGAAAATAAAATCCATCCGGTCGTGAGAGCCTCAGTACACTTATTTTCTGGATACGCCTCGTATATAATAATCTATAAAATTATGACTTTATATAATCGTATCAAATAAAACTCATGAATAATAATTTTTCAAATATTGATTTTGGTGAATTAATTTATTGCAGGAGTGGAAGGCGTGTAAATGTGAGTACTTTTACTGTATTGCAAGAGTTATAAGCCAAACCACATAGTACAGTACTCAGAAAGACCTTATACAACCAAGAGCTAACTGTTTTTATTGTTCACTAGAAACTTGACTAATTGAGATTCGCAATCTTGGCCAAACGTGGAAAGAAGTGGAGTGCCGGACTGTAGACCAACCCGGGTGATGGCGTTTTGAAGCATATAGTATTTACGTTTCTGATGATACTAAAAGAGTATTTAGTTAGTAATTAATAGTTATATCAAAGGAGTTTCATTTGTTGCTAAATATTTGTTATAACCAAATTGGGCAGTATTTAGAAAATTAACAAAAATTGATAAAAAATGTACAAAAGAAAGAAAAATGTGGAAAATCGTGTATTAATTAATATATTTTTTTGATTACCTGTTTTTGGTTGATAAGATATTTTTTTGATAACCAAAATCAATTTTGTATATTTAATATTTTACTACTTAACAATATGATGTGATTAAAAAAAATCTGTTTAATAATTCTACATTTTAAAATAACATTCAATAGGCCATAACCCATAATGCAGGTTTCAGTGAGGGTAGTACTGCACTAACGAATATCTTTATTTTTCAAGAGATAAAATGGGAGAATTTTCGAGCACACATCCTCGACATGCCTTGATAGATTCATCCAATAAAAGGGGTTTTCTGTCATAATCTCCATTAATTACCGTCAGAGCCATAAAGAGGAAGACCAAAAAAAAAATGGAGACAGGGTTACAAAAAAAAAGCTGTGCGTGTGGATGTATTTTCTCTGCTTTCCAGAAAACACCAAAGTGGTGATGGTGTGTGTATATTTTCCCTAGCCTTTGGTCTTCATTAATGTTTTTATTAATTTAACTACATAAAAAAATATTAAAACAAATTCACTCAACAATTCCTAATTTACAAACGCTCGCTTAGTAACAAACACAACAAAGCCTCTTTTGGCACTTGTGATTATTAACAATGGATTTATTTAGTGTGTATACAAATTGATCTAATAAAAACATTGTTGCTAATATACAAATAAACAATTAGAAATATACATACAAGTATTAAAAAAATTAATTATTTTAGAATAAAAAGTTGTTAAAATACACTCAATTAAATTGTTTTCAATGAATGGTGTTATTTTGACTGTACTGAACTTTTCTCTGCAGCATTCATAATTGAATTTTAAAACACCACATAATTGTTGAAAAATAATATCAGTACAGAATAAACCCAAAACGTTTACAACACATTCATAGCTTACGATAAACGAAGCTTTCATATCAGGTGACATAATTCCATTTTCATTACTGTCATTTTCTGTTATGTATTTTAAGTGCACATATAATTCGAAAATGTGGCAACAATTTTTTTTGCATTCAAATAAATTTTTTAGCGCTTTTTACGACATTTATAATTTTTTTTTAAATACTGTCTTATTTCGAAACATCACAAAGAAGAAAAATATTTGAAATTTAAAGAATATTCTGATAGTTATACAATTATCGAGGTCTTTAAAATATATAAACTAAGAAAAAAACATTATTATATAGTAAAAAAAATATCAGTCATAAAGGTATGTTACAGTACTAAAATTGATTCAAGTTATATTAAACTTTACACATAAAAGTAATGAGTAAAAATATTCAGAAGTCAGGAAATGAATAAACAACAATTGAATAGTTAAACTCATAAACTACTCAAGAGCCAAAAAATACGTAAAGAGTTATAAGAAAAATACTGTGCGATATTTGAGTAAACTGCTTGTGGATATGTGCCCAGTGACATCTTTGGTTGTAAAACAGAATCACTTTTAGTTTGAATTCACATATATGCCATTTATGGGTATATTGTCGCTTGTTGATAGACTGTTTTTCCATAAAAAAAATCAAAATATGGTTATGTGGTTTATGGGTTTAACTTTTCAATTACAGAACACTCGAATCTGGATAATTGAAAAACACAGTTAATCTAAATTAAGTTTTTATTGAGTTAAACATTTGAAGAGTTGAAATGCTAGATAAATTTTGCTACGCAAGATGAGTGCACGAACAAGCTTTCTCAATGTTTGACAGATACAACCACTGAACGCCGGTATAATACCGTGTCAATTACATTGAGAAGCACCGAATCAGCATATTTTTGTGTCGGTGTTGATGAGGGAAAACATAGCCAACTTACTAGCCTTAGTCAATTGGTATAATATAAACCATAGATTGAAAATGTATAACAGTTTAAGTCCTCGCTTTGTAATTTTCAAAATGTAGAAGTTCGTTAAAAATTGTACTACAGAGGAGAATGGTTAATCCAACTCACGGATAATTGAGCCCCACATAATCGGTACTCTACTGTATTTCATTTGCAACAGCTTTAAGAAATCGGAGTTTCATATTATTACTTCAACAGCTAAAAAATATATGAATAAAAAGTCATCTCAAATATTATTGTAATAAGGAAAAATCGTATAAAAAATAATAGGTCAACATTACTATAGAAGTGATTGGCACTTGATGGGACATATTGAAGAATGTAATACAGAAGGTTTAAAACAGCAAAAGTTCATATTGCTATTTATGGTTATTTCTCAGTTGATGAAAGAGTTACGAGGTATTTTGAACAGAGTGAAGCGAAAAGAAATAAAGTTGATTGGGCACTTAAAAAATGTATACTTGAACTGGACAGTATCAAAATCTGCCAAGATGATAGTCCAGTATTTTAGTACAAACTTTGAAGTATGGGAGTGAAACGTGGACATAGAAAAACACTTAAGAGGCGAATAAATGCTTTAGAAATGTGTGCATTGAGAAGAATACACTCTAATATGGTTTAGGATGTGGTCGAATGAATGAAGAAAGACTATAGTTCGGAAATTCTAGGATGAGTCCTGTGACAGCTCACAAATTTGCCTCAATACAACCTTGTAATGATGTTCAGTAATTTTAATATAAGCCTCAATTCTAATAAATAGCAAGTTATTTAGGTAAATACATTACATAAGGTTGTATTGAGGCAAATTTATGAGCTGTCACAGGACTCATCCTAGAATTTCCGAACTATAACAAAACAAATATATAGTGCAAATGTGAATGGAAGTCGTGTGAGAAGAAGACAAAAGAAAGTATGGTTGAATCAAGTGAATGATATTCTAAACGAAGGAATCATAGAAAGTGAGAGAAATGGTAGAGGCTAGGGATGTCTTGTCCTCTTGGCATGATGGTTTGTATGTATTAGGTGTTAACATAAGCTGTGTCTGTTTTTTTTTCAAATTTAAAAATGAGCACCAAAAGTAATACAAAATGGTAAAGGTTATACGTCATTCGAAAGAAAATTTTCTGCTCTACAAGATATTGTGTTTACTTTTACGTTACATATATTATTTTATTTGATTACAAGCCTTCAAAATGGAATGTCAAGTAGACGAAAGTGAACATTTTCGACACCTTCTGTTCGCATTCAATCGAGGGAATAAAGCTGCTCGCGATATTTGCGAAGTGTACGGTGAAGTTGCTATGAATGAAAGGACAGCTCGTCGATGGTTTTTGCGTTTCAAAGACGGTAATTTCGACCTGAAAGACATGGAGCGTTCCGGCTGACCAGTGGACTTCGATGAGGACCGCTTAAACCATATTATTCATGAAGATCCCCTTCAAACCACCGTAGAATTGACTGAGCAGATGAATTGTAGTCACATGACTGTATACCGAATTAAAGTTGAGAAAAAAATTAAAATTACTGAATGTCATTACAAGGTTGTAATGGGGCAAATTTGTGAAACGTCACAGGAACCGTGCTACATTTTCTTTAGCATTGTATATTCAATGGAAGAAAAATTAAAGATCTACTTTAAAGCATACCACGATCGATTGGTAGATCACGATCGACTGGTTAAGCACCCCTGGTTTAGAGGAACTTTCGCTTAACTTGTTACGGTTAGAATTTGATGTCAAATTCGTAAAATATGTTTTTTTCTTTCTTGTATTAAAACCTTACTTCATTATGTCAAATCGGGTGCCAGTCACATATAGTGTACACATCTAAAAATAATCAAATAGAAAACATTTTCTTGAAATTTCGTCTCATTCGAATATACATTTAAAAATCATTTTTATAAGCATACAAAAAGTAAATATCATCATATTGTTTATCGAAAAATAATACCAATTGAATTAATAAATATTAGAAAATACATAAATTATAAAATAAATTATGGAAATGTAAGTAAACAACTTTAATTTTGAATATTTAAAAATTAATTACTTTGTTATTCTATTAATTATATTAATACCCGCTACACGTGTTTCTGTCACCTATCCAGAGGTCCTCTTCAGTCAGAATAGGTCTATTCAAAATTTTTCTTGAAGATAACCTCGGAATAGAAGACAGAAATATGGGTAGCAGGGATTAATGTGACTAGAGGAATAATAAGGTAATTTTTTGTTTAATATTATAATATCGAGTTCCATAAAGTTAAAGCCAAAACCTTTGATAGATTTTCATTTGTTTTATAGTCATCGTTAACAGTTTAGTTGAATTCCAGTAAAAATATTGATTACAAATATACAAACCATCACGCTAGAAGACAGTGTCCGAATTTCTCTCGACACATTTCATTCTTGTCATCCACATTCATACAACTGCTACAATTTCTTTAAACTTTTACGTTTCCTTCTTTTAACCTTTCCCTTCTGGTGCTAAAAAAAATTCACGCGTTCCGGTGCTGTGTATTCAATACACATGTAAAAATGAGCGATTTAAAATCGGAAAAATAAGAATATTCATAGCCAATCGCTTAAATTAATTAAATTTGAAGTCAAAAGTGATAATAATTGAAATTGAATTGCTGAAAACATGAAAAAACATTAGCCGACGTTCACAAAACGGACGCAGAAACCACCTCGTATGAAAGTCCACTATCTACCGAGACAGAACTCGGAACACTAACACTGTGTATGTTATACCTCGAAGGAAGAAACAACTGCAAACTGAGATTCTATTTCTTGCGTTCCCATATACCAAAGTAGAGTGAGAGTGAGACGTCAATAGCGTCGCTTCCTCATTCATTGAGGTTTTTAGAATGACACACTGTCTCACGTTTGATTGTATTTGTGAATTTATTCCCGATTTTCACAAAATATCTCTGATGTGGTCGATAAGTGCTAATTATTATTTTTTTCATTCAATGCATAAATGTACGAGGCGTATCCAGAAAGTAAGTGTACTGAGGCTCTCACGACCGGATGGATTTTATTTTCGACATTTTGGCTACACTTCCGTGTAGCCTGACCCTTCCCCTCCGCAACGAGACCGGTTCGAGGTCAGTACGTTGAGAAGTGTCAACGCGACAACACGTTTCGTGAAAAATGTAAATCCAATCTACCGCCAAGTGCGAAATACGCGGCGTCATCAGTTATCTTGTTTAGAAGAGAAAACCTCCGGTTGAGGTTTATAATGAGGTGAAAACTGCATATGGTGATAAAGCTATGAATCGTACGAGTGTGTATAAGTGGTGTCGCGAGTTTAAAAACGGTCGTACATCTGTGCATGATGATCAGAGGAGCGGAAGACCTTCAATTGTGACTGACGAAATTGTTTTGGGACTGTCAAGGCATAATTTTAATTGAATATATGCCTCAAGGGGAGACCATCAACTCTGCAAGATACTGTGAGACCCTAAAAAAATTGCGGAGGGCGATTCAGAACAAGAGGAGAGGCATGCTGACAAAGGGAGTCTGCCTGCTGCACGACAATGCCAGACCACACACGGCCAACGCCACGAAGGAACTGCTCGCCTCGTTTAAATGGGATGTCCTGAACCATCCCGCGCATTCCCCTGACCTAGCACCTTCAGATTACTATCTCTTTACCTCCCTGAAGCTGCACATGGGTGGAAAAAGATTTTCAACCGACGATGAGGTAAAGTAGGAGGTGGAGAAGTGGACGGAGGGGTTGGCGGGAAACTACTTCGAGGAAGGCATCAAAAAGTTGATACCCCGCTTCCCCACCTGCATTGAGAGGAATGGCGACTATGTCGAAAAATAGCTTACATATGTACAACGGTAACCACGTAATTTTTTTGTTTAAATAAAAAAAATTGTAACCTACAAAAATTCAGTACACTTATTTTCTGGAGTTACCTAGTATTACGGAGGAATACCTAAAATCTGAACCCAATATTTATTATATTTATAGAGATATTAAAGATTTTAGAAGCAATGGGTACTAGTTACACATCACAGGACAGGAAGGGTTAAAATATAATTTGATCCAATCATGTTTTTTGGTCTTCTTCTCACATTTGCACAATATATTTGTTTTGTTAATCTTTCTTCACCACCTTCCAAATCATCTCTGAGTGCTCTTCTTCATCTTACTCAACAAATCAGTCTTAAGTTCACATTCATCCCTAATCAATTCATTCTGTATCCTGTCACCCGCGTATTCTTCTCAGTACACACGTTTCTATAGCTCCCTTCAATCTTTTTCCCACATTTCCCTCCTATACATCAAAGTTGGTACTTAAAATACTGTTATGGACAATTATCTCAGCAGATTTTGATAGTTCTGTCCTGTTCGAGTATAAATACGTGATTAATAAATTTCATATCGCATTTAATTTGTAAAAGAAAAATTAGATCATAAATTCTTAAAAAGAAATAAAAAATGTAAATTTTAAAATAAATAAAAACAGCATCGTGATATATACAAAAAAAAAGTACAATAAAAATTAAATTTCTCTAAAAAAAGATTTTCTTCCAAGATATTCAATTTTTGTTTAAATTATTAAAAAAGAAGTACTTTTTTCTGGGAATCTATTCATGATTCAATAAATAAGAATGTAATTTTTTTATTTAAATTAAACATGATTTAAAAAGTTAAGTTTTTAAATAATAAATATTTCTAAGATTTTAATAATCCCAGAATATTTTTAAATATTAATAATATCAAAATAAAAATACATTCTTTATAAATAAACGATAAAAAATTGACAGACAGCATATAATAATTTATTAAAGTGTGTATTAGGTAACCAAAAAAGTTCGTGTTGTTGTCAACTACGAGTTTCTCAACACAGACCAAACAATTACGGGTGAGATATACTCTACGCAGCTCAAGCGTGTACAGGAGGCGTTACTTCAGATACAGTCAGGATAAGGTTAATCAAAAGAAAATTCCGATAACGAAAAAGATACATAATTAATTCTTCATTATAAATAGCGCAAGGTAGTCAAGTGACTTATCGCCAGAAAAAAAAATTATAAACCACTTCTGCGAAGTACGTTATTTTACCACATCTTTTCCAAATGCCACAGATATATTACGGCACACTTCAGCAGCTTTTGAACCATGTTTAATTTCATGAAAAAAACATGTTTAAAATACAATTTTAAAAGGGTTTAAAATAACAATACAAAAGTACATACTTAGTCAACGCGTACTGATTGACTGATTCATATCAGTGTTAAATGATACACACAAAAAATTTGGGCTCTGCAAGTAACGACAAGATACAAGTCCTTGCAGCGGACTCGATTGAAAACTGCACGATTTTTTTTAGTTACCTAATAATTCGTTCAACATAAAGATATGCACTTTCAATATAACACAAGGTTTATAGAGTATTATTTAATATACACACATTTTGATTGACAAATTGATTTCATGCGTCAAAAAAAAATTGATTCGAATGAAATTTAGATTAATATTTCCAAAAACAAAAAAAATTACATAATAAAGATTCAATATTAATATAGGTTGCAATTACGCCAACTGTAAAATGAGAATCTCAAATGTATGACAAAGATCAAATTGCATTTTTTTGTGATACACACTTTTTGAGATTCGATGTTCGTGAACTAGCCTATAACACGAGCCATAGACTTGCTCACATGATACATGAGTAAAAATTGGTTAATGTTTTTATAAGATAAATAGGACTGAAAACCAGAGATAATAATATCATAAAAAAATAAATGAGTTTAAAATATAGATATAAAAATTTAATTAATAATGTTTGTATAAAATTATATTTATAATATAAAATTAAAACACAGTTACTTTGTTATACTTCACTTTATTTATTGCAATTCACAATGCATTTCAACAATTACAGCGTCGTAATTTATTAATTACAGTGTTGTTGTGTTGTTCATGATAAAATAGAATAAAAGTGTCTATACAAAACAAAAATATCATAAATAATCAATTAAATTTATTCTCTTCTCTACTTCTAGCTCTATTCTTCCTTAGTACCATAAACAATAAATAGTAAAGACACTTTTACTCTATTTTATCATATGAACAACACACGTAATGGTGTAATTAACATATACTCCAGTTCTTGACAACTCACCTGATGACACAGCGAGTGTTGAAATGCGTTGTGAGTTGTAATAAGTAAAGTGGAATTAAACAAAGTAACCGTGCTTTAATTACGGAGTTCCACAAAGTGGCGCCAGAGTTATTTAAAACTAACTATAATATTTATAAAATCATATGAAGATCATTGGCCATAATAAAGGAAATGGCTTTTTAAATATTTCAATAATCAGTTTTTTATTTTTTGAAGTATTTTATTTTGCATTGTATTACACTTTAGTCATACAACAGTACAACATGGCGAGCTTATCGCCATGTGTTAATCTCTTCCAACTGACCACAAAGAAGTTTAAGTCATATTGCTCAGAGAGATACAGGCAAAAGCCTAGTTTATTGAGGACACGACAAATGAAAGGTAACAAACCCAGATCCATTAAAATTGTGGGTCCTAATTAAATTATCGGTTGTTTTTTCGCAAATTGTACATTCATAAAATTTCTTGTTGTGTATAAATAAAAAAAAAAGTTTTTTTTAATCTATCGAAATATGACCATGTTTCAAAGTTTCGAAACAAACTTCAATGACTTAAGATCAGGCAGTAAAGGAACTTTGACATTCTGTCAACATTATTTTGAGTGCTTCATGATTCCAATTTATCTTCACGAAAAATAACAGTTTCTTTCCGAACATGAATTTTCTCTTCATCAGGCGATAAGAGACTCTTTTGCATATCAACACATACCACGACATTTTCAATTGTTGTTCTCATTTAATGAATTCCTTTTCTCTAGTTCTATCATTAGTCATTTGTTAGTTTTTTACTTAAATTTAAACGAATATACGTGTATATGTAATTTTTTCTTTTTGGAAAAGCTGTCATGGATTGAACAGTAGAATATATCCAAGATTTAACCAACTTGCATCGACTAGTATTACCAACTTGACCATGGAAGTCATAATTGTTGTATGAGTTTTATTATACAAAATATAATGTATTTTATTTATTTGAACCTATGGTAGATTTGGACCATAAAAATAATTAACTATATTCAAATTAAAATTCAGAATTTTCAATTGAATGATTTATAGTTGTTGATAAATAATTTAAAATGGTCAAAAAACATCCTTACATAGAATGTATCGAGTTATTAAAAATATGTCCAATGGTTCAATCAACTTCTTTACATCTTCTTTTATTTACATTTTAATTTTATTGAGATCTTACTAATTTTAATGTAATAAGCTTGTCTTACAAACTCAACTGACATTTACAGATAATATTTTCATCTCAAAGAAAGGTAAGTATATATATTCGTATATTATTTTTTACATTCTTCATATTGAACAGCTGTCATGTACAAGTGATAAATCATAACGAATATTGAACAGCTGTCATGTGCAAGTGATAAATCATAACGAATATTGAACAGCTGTCATGCGCAAGTGATAAATCATAACGAATATTGAACAGCTGTCATGTGCAAGTGATAAATCATAACGAATATTGAAATCAATCTGATTTTCAGTCCCAATAACAAAGCTAGTCGAACAACGACCATAAACAAACCAAGATGATACGAAAATTGGACAACTTGACAAAAACGTTCCTAAATATATAACTGATAACATTTTTTTAATAGATTTTATTGCTTTTATAGTATGTTCTAAACTTTTTTATGAACCGCCCACTTTACAATCCAGTCTGATTATTGAATTGATTCAATTGTCTCAATTCAAGTCACAATTATTTAGAAACAAGTCTACCGATAGATAAAATACGCTTCAACTTCCATTGGACATAATGCCTGTGGTTTGTAAGGCTCCACCTGGTGACCGAGATGAAGGAAGGACAAAGACGAATTCCGCAAATCATCAATTTCGCTTATAGGAACTATTTCACCAACTTTGATCTGAAAAAGAAAATTATATAGACATTTTAATTTATTTTTATCAAACACTGTTTATTCCACTTTTTTGTAACGCTATAACCCTACCGGTTTCAAGGCTTTCACCTCATCTTCAGGGGAGCACAAACAAGACTAAATTCTGTTCGAACTGGTACCGATATACACGGTTGGGGACTGAGGGGTAAGGGAGGCATGGGACGATTTCGGCCAAGAGCGGAGAGATTTTTGGGTTATAATTGTTTACCAGATGTTCGGATCGATGTACTGACTTAGAAATTTCTAGGGCCTCTAATCTGTTGGCGAGCAAAAAAGTGGAATAACGAACAAAAAAGTGGAATAAACAGTGTTTGATAAAAATAAATTACAATGTCCTTAAACCTCTACAACGTTAAAGCCTTAACTATAAACAACAAAATTATAAAGTTATAATAATATATTAAAAAGCCATAAAGTATACTGTCCTCAGCAAGATACAGGCAAAAACCTAGTTTACTGGGGACACGACAAATGAAAGGGAACACACCCAGATCCATTAAAATTGTACACATTATATTACCTGTCGTTTTTTCACAAATTATGTGTTTATATAAATTTCTTGTCATACGAGGGGAGGTCAATAAATTCGCGGAATGAAGGGGTTAAGGGAGGGGGCGGTAGTGCGCCCATAACATGACTCATTATTAGTATATTCACCAAGTTTTAGTCTAATTTTGACAGCATTGTTTAAGATGTCGTCAGGTAAGTATGTCAAACGTTAATAACATCCCATGTATGGAAAAAAATTGAGTATCGTGCCGTCATTGAGTGTCTCACAAAACAAAGGAAAACACCTCAAATCATTTTGGAAGACATGTTAGCGGTGTACGTGGACTGTTGTCCTGGAAAAATGATGGTGTACAAGTGGCATAGTCTTTTTAAGCAAGGGAGAGAATCTTTTGAAGATGACCTCCGACCAGGACAGCCTGTTGAGGCTACTTCTACAAACATCGTCAAAAAAGTAGAAAAACTTGTGTTGGAAGATACCCGCCTAAACAAACAACAGCTTGCAGAGATGGAGTAACAGCTAAAACCATTTTGAATATCCTCAATCAGCATCTAGGGATGTCAAAAGTCAGTGCAACTACCCAGAATGCTCGCGCTACTTCAAAAACAACAATGTGTCGAATGTTTGGACCTCTGCAGAAGGTAGTAGTGTTTACACTATTTTGCATGAACATTTGGTCTTAAAAAAGCTTTTTTCCAAATGGGTGAAGCGTTTGCTCACAATGGAACAGAAACAACAACGCATCGATGATTCAGAGCGAAATAAACAGGAGTTTTTGCGTCGGTATGTGACAATGGATGAAACTTAGATCCACCACTATACTCCGGAATCAAATCGGCAGTCAGCTGAGTGGAGAGCAGCCGGTGAAAGTTGTCCGAAGCGACCTAAAACTCAACAGTCGGCCGGGAAGGTTATGGCCTCCGTATTTTGGAATGCCCATGGTATAATATTCATCGATCACCTTGAAAAAGGATCTCTTTCACCGTGTCATAAGTCGATGGTAACGAAGGGCAAATTGCATTAGTTGAGCTTCGAATTGCTTCCGCACCCACCGTATTCTCCAGATTTGGCCCTCAGCGACTATTGGCTGTTCGCAGACCTCAAAAAGATGTTCCAGATTTTGGTTCTAACTGTACAAAAGTGAAATATACAAATGAAGCACAAATTACCTGTCCGTCACCTATTGGGAATACTTTCTTTTGCTTTTCATCAGCATAACAGGTATCCAGATACTGTCTGTGTAAGACGAGGCCGCGTCCACTCTGAGTCTTACCATTCGGAAGCTGAAATTATATTGAAAAGATTAAAAAATTAATATTCATATATTATACAAATTGAAAAAAGGGAAAGCAAAGTTTCTTTGTTACAATAAATGGAACAAAATAAATTAATGGCAAAACAAATATTCAGTTAAGCTCATCAATGGTGTTTAAGCATTTATTTCAATTTAGTAAAAACTTAAGTGAAAAAAATATTTGTCCATATTTTTTAACTTTTCTAAATCATCGATTTTTTAACTTTTCAAGTAATCGATATAATAGGGTTTTTATCAGGTCTGTAAATATGAAACCGGATTTTTTTATAGAAAATACACATTTATTGTATGAAAATGGTGAAAAATATTTTTTTCAAAGTATTGCCCATCGCTAGCTACACATTTTTCCCATCTCTCTGGCAATTTGTGAATGCCACGCCAAGAAAACTGTTGCTCTTTTGAGGCAAACCAATCAGCCATTTTCGTAAGAAGTGAAGCGCTGCTCAGCAAGTGCGTGTCCCATCGATGCAAATAAGTTGTAATCGGATGGGGCCAAGTCTGGTGAGTAAGCCGCATGCGAAAGTATTTGCCAACTAAACGCCTCAATCGTTTCCTTGACCGGTTTTGCTGTGTGCGATGGTGCATTATCTTCTCGTGTAACATTTAATTGATCCGCGAGTTGTTGTTGCGTTTGAGCGTCATCCTCATCCAACAATGCTTGCAATTCGGCGTCTTCAAACTTTCTCGATGGTCTTCCACGTTCATCGTTTCTCACGTCAAAATCGCCACTTTTGAATATTTTAAACCACTTAAAGCAGCACTGTGATTTACATAGAGCATGCTCACCGTAAGCTTCGACAAGCATTCGATGCGATTCTGCAGCAGTTTTCTTCAAATGGTAACAGAAAATCAATGCTGTCCGCACATCGTAGTTTTCAGACACAAAAACAGACATGTTCAACGCTATGAAAACATATGTAGTTGTATAAAACTTGTATTGTTGTGAGTTAAAAGTCTTTGACAAATATAAACACAAGAAAAAGGCGCCAATGACGCGGTTTGACAGTCACTACATTGACAACTAGAGCCATCTATGGGCAAATTCTGGTTTCATATTTACAGACCTGGTAACCTCGTCTATGGTGTTTAAGTATTTATTTCAATTTGGTAAAAACTTAAGTGAAAAAAATTATTATTTTTTCATATTTTTCAACTTTTCTAAATCCAAAGTAATCAGTATACCTATAATAGGGCTTTTAGGATTATTATCATGGAGGTTTTTCTGTTGCTGTTCCTGTGGCGAAGAATGGTCTATATTTTAGTGTTATAGGTATGCGTGGTGTTTGTAGCTTTAGGAAGCATTTGAAGATCACCGCTTTTTGGGTGGTGTTATCAAAATTTATGATAGTATATGAACACTACATTACAACTAAATCTGCAAAGGTTTTTTTGTAGTTCATCTTACTTAAGTAAATTTTCTGCAGTTTTATTACAAAATATGTTTTTCTGAAGATGCAAGTAGCTAATCTAATGACCACACCCAATACTTTCCTATTCTTATATTGGGCGTAAAAATTAGTTTGGTCCGTTTCCAAAAGATGGCTCTGGCTGTTATGAATGGTTCATAGTGACAGCCGATTTTGGCGGTTTTTAGAGAGGTTAGACATCTGCCAATAATATTCAGTTTATATCGCTTTGAGTTTCATGCAAAAACCTTGTTTTGTACAGTGTTTAAAATGTCGAATTTTGTGTTAACCAAGCAGCATTTGGGGGAGGTTTTAATTTTCTGCTTTAATTGGAAGAAAAGTGCAGCTGAAGCCCATCGATTGCTTGTCGAAGTTTATGGTGACGCTGCTCTTATACTGATAAATCATGTAGGGAATGGTTTCGACGTTTCAAGGACGGAGATTTCAGCGTCAAAGACAAGCCTCGCTCTGGACAGCCAAAAAAATTCGAGGACAAAGAATTAGAGGCATTACTCGAAGAAGATCAAAGTCAAACGCAAGAGGAGCTTGCAGAATCATTGGGAGTGACTCAACAAGCCGTTTCCATACGATTGAGAGCCATGGGAATGATTCAAAAACAAGAAAATTGGGTGCCTTATGAACTGAAACCGAGAGACGTTGAACGGCGATTTTTCACTTGCGAACAGCTGATTCAAAGGCAACAAAGAAAAGGTTTTTTGCATCGGATCGTAACTGAAGATGAGAAGTGGATATTCTACGACAACCCCAAGAAGAAAAAATACTACGCTAAGCCCGGTCAATCGTTGCCATCGACATCAACATCAACACCAAAACCGAACATACATGGTTCGAAGATCATGCTCTGTATCTGGTGGGACCAAAGGGGTGTTGTTTACTATGAGGTGCTGAAACCTGGCGATTCCATTACGGGCGATCGGTATCGGCTACAATTAATTCATTTGAGCCGTGCATTGCGAGAAAAACGTCCAGAATACGAGCAAAGACATGATAAAGTTATTCTTCTTCATAACAACGCTCGGCCTCATGTTGCAAAAGTCGTAAAAAAATATTTGGAAACGCTCAAATAGGATGTTTTACGCACCCGCCGTATTCCCCGGACATCGCTCCTTCTGATTACTGGTTGTTCCGAAGGATGCAGCACAATTTGGCAGGTCACCGGTTCACTTCTTTCGTAGAAACCGATAATTGGCTCCAAACTTGGATCGCCTCAAAAGACGAGAAATTTTTTCGAGATGTAATTCGAAAATTGCCTGAGAGATGGGAAAAAGCAGTAGCCAGCGATGGACAATACTTTAATTGATCTGTTTATTAATTTTGTTTAGAAATAAATGCATTTTTTAACACAAAAAAACGGACCGAACTAATTTGTACAACCCAATATATATTTATTTTGTGATATTTCTAATCTGACAATAATAATGGGTCTGAGTCCTAAGTTAGACTGCTCTTGAGGATAGTTGCTCACTATTATTATTATTATTATTATCATAGTGATGAAAGGAAAAGTAAATATGATGTATGAATAGGTAAGTAACAAAAGATTAAAGCTAAAATTGAAGAAATTTTATATTAATATACTCGTAGTATTTTTCCAGATGATAGAAGAGTTACGAGCGATATCGAATGGCATGTAGTGATAAGAAACAAAGTTAATAGGATATAATATCAAAATCTTCTAAAATGATAGTCTACAACAGTATTTTGGTACCAACTTTGATGTATACGAGAAAAATATGTACTTGAACATGATTGAAAAGAACCGATTAAATGTTCTAAAAATGTGTGTACTCGGAATACATGAGGTGACAATGTATGACAGAATACGAGTGAACTTAAGGCCGATGTATTAAGAAATATGAAGAAGAACCTTCTGAGATGGTTTAGGCATGTGAAACGAATGAATGAAGTCACAGAAATCGTAGGAGTTGTTCGAGATGTATGGATGTAAAGTAGCTTGAGAAGTAAGTGTTGAGATGTATGGATGTAAAGTAGCTTGAGAAGTAAGTGTTGAGATGTATGGATGTAAAGTAGCTTGAGAAGTAAGTGTTGAGATGTATGGATGTAAAGTAGCTTGAGAAGTAAGTGTTGAGATGTATGGATGTAAAGTAGCTTGAGAAGTAAGTGTTGAGATGTATGGATGTAAAGTAGCTTAAGAAGTAAGTGTTAAGATGTATGGATGTAAAGTAGATTGAGAAGTAAGTGTTGAGATGTATGGATGTAAAGTAGCTTGAGAAGTAAGTGTTGAGATGTATGAGTGTAAAGTAGCTTGAGAAGTAAGTGTTGAGATGTATGGATGTAAAGTAGCTTGAGAAGTAAGTGTTGAGATGTATGGATGTAAAGTAGCTTAAGAAGTAAGTGTTAAGATGTATGGATGTAAAGTAGATTGAGAAGTAAGTGTTGAGATGTATGGATGTAAAGTAGCTTGAGAAGTAAGTGTTGAGATGTATGGATGTAAAGTAGCTTGAGAAGTAAGTGTTGAGATGTATGGATGTAAGGTAGCTTGAGAAGTAAGTGTTGAGATGTATGGATGTAAAGTAGCTTGAGAAGTAAGTGTTTAGATGTATGGATGTAAAGTAGCTTGAGAAGTAAGTGTTGAGATGTATGGATGTAAAGTAGCTTGAGAAGTAAGTGTTGAGATGTATGGATGTAAGGTAGCTTGAGAAGTAAGTGTTGAGATGTATGGATGTAAAGTAGCTTGAGAAGTAAGTGTTGAGATGTATGGATGTAAAGTAGCTTGAGAAGTAAGTGTTGAGATGTATGGATGTAAGGTAGCTTGAGAAGTAAGTGTTGAGATGTATGGATGTAAAGTAGCTTGAGAAGTAAGTGTTGAGATGTATGGATGTAAAGCAGCTTGAGAAGTAAGTGTTGAGATGTATGGATGTAAAGTAGCTTGAGAAGTAATTGTTGAGATGTATGGATGTAAAGTAGCTTGAGAAGTAAGTGTTGAGATGTATGGATGTAAAGTAGCTTGAGAAGTAAGTGTTGAGATGTATAGATGTAAAGTAGCTTAAGAAGTAAGTGTTGAGATGTATGGATGTAAAGTAGCTTGAGAAGTAAGTGTTGAGATGTATGGATGTCAAGTAGCTTGAGAAGTAAGTGTTGAGATGTATGGATGTAAAGTAGCTTGAGAAGTAAGTGTTGAGATGTATGGATGTAAAGTAGCTTGAGAAGTAAGTGTTGAGATGTATGGATGTAAAGTAGCTTGAGAAGTAAGTGTTGAGATGTATGGATGTTTAGCGAAATGCTTCTTGTCTGAAGAGATGATGATAGTAGTTGTTGGTAAATAAATAAAATACGTCAATTAGCAATGCGGAAGCAGAGAGTGAATAAATTAATGTTTTATTTATCAGTAAGTGGGTATTTATACATTTCAGAATGGGCGCGGGAGTGCACCCGCGATATATTTTTATCTCGCTTCTGTGCGTGCCGAAATGGTCGATTGCAGTATTGCAGACATCGCAAATAGTATTGTGGGTAGACAATTTGTTTGCAGGACCGGCGAGACAGCGTGATGCGTTCTCTTTCTACTGTGGAATGATCGTAAATAGTATTGTGGGTAAACCATTTGTTTACAAAAACGGCGAGATGTCCGGCCGCGTCAATGTTTTGGTATGTGACCTTTGGACATATCCAAAGGTCGTTCGTCGGTCGTTGACCGTATGTGTTGACAATATTCAGCGACGACCGTGGTTGCCACAGATGTAAAGTAGCTTGAGAAGTAAGTGTTGAGATCTATGGATGTAAAGTAGCTTGAGAAGTAAGTGTTGATGGATTACTATTATATGGTTAACAGGAAGATTAATAACAAGCAGTCAATATGGGCGACCGCGCGCTAGGCAGCCGAAATTTTGAGCAGCCAGCCGATGGTCGACCGTTGAATCGAGCGAGATGGACATGAAATGTGTTATAAATGTTTACTTTTTGTCTCGTAAGAAACGCTAAGGAAAAAGAAGGCATTGGATTCATCCTTTACTTCTGGAGCGGCACTCAAAGGGCTTATTTCAAAATTATTTTAAGGATCTTTGAAAGTACTCGGATAATTGTTTTAACTATACAATAATGTCAATGCAATCATTTGATAACCTATTGGAAAATATAAAAAAATTCAATTATGGGTACTAATAGTCGTATGTGAGCTTGTATAACTCCAGAAAAAAAATTGATAATTACTTTGAGGTGTGTACCATAGACAAAACCAAAATGTTACGTTTACTTTTAATAATATCGCGAAAGTCGTTTAGGAACGAAAGATACGTCTGGCTGCTGTGACAAGTGCACAGATACTTGAGGCAGCCACATACATTCGCCTTGTCCCACTCTGACTGCGCGCAGCCAGTTGGCTGCCGTGCAAGCGTACACGTTTTAATGGCTGCCGCAGCCAGGAATTCTTGGCTGCCTAGTGCACGCGCTCCAATGAGCCGCCATAGGTCGGATTGGTTGCCGCAGCCAGGCTGCCTAGTGACGAATTTTTCGTTCCTAAACGAAAAGAATTTCGTTTAGGAACGAAAAATACGTCTGGCTGCTGTGACAAGTGCGCAGATACTTGAGGCAGCCACATACATTCGCCTTGTCTCACTCTGGCTGCGCGCAGCCAGTTGGCTGCCGTGCAAGCGTACACGTTTTAATGGCTGCCGCAGCCAGGAATTCTTGGCTGCCTAGTGCACGCGCTCCAATGAGCCGCTATAGGTCGGATTGGTTGCCGCAGCCAGGCTGCCAAGTGACGAATTTTTCGTTTCTAAATGAAAAGAATTTCGTTTAGGAACGAAAAATACGTCTGGCTGCTGTGACAAGTGCGCAGATACTTGAGGCAGCCACATACATTCGCCTTGTCTCACTCTGGCTGCGCGCAGTCAGTTGGCTGCCGTGCAAGCGCACACGTTCTAATGGCTGCTGCAGCCAGGAATTCTTGGCTGCCTAGTCCACGCGCTCCAATGAGCCGCCATAGGTCGGATTGGTTGCCGCAGCCAGGCTGCCTAGTGACGAATTTTTCGTTCCTAAATGAAAAGAATTTAGTTTAGAAACGAAAAATACGTCTGGCTACTGTGACAAGTGCGCAGATACTTGAGGCAGCCACATACATTCGCCTTGTCTCACTCTGGCTGCGCGCAGCCAGTTGGCTGCCGTGCAAGCGTACACATTCTAATGGCTGCTGCAGTCAGGAATTCTTGGCTGCCTAGTCCACGCGCTCCAATGAGCCGCCATAGGTCGGATTGGTTGCCGCAGCCAGGCTGCCTAGTGACGAATTTTTCGTTCCTAAACGAAAAGAATTTCGTTTAGGAACGAAAAATACGTCTGGCTGCTGTGACAAGTGCGCAGATACTTGAGGTAGCCACATACATTCGCCTTGTCTCACTCTGTCTGCGCGCAGCCAGTTGGCTGCCGTGCAAGCGTACACGTTCTAATGGCTGCTGCAGTCAGGAATTCTTGGCTGCCTAGTGCACGTGCTCCAATGAGCCGCCATAGGTCGGATTGGCTGCCGCAGCCAGGCTGTCTAGTGCGCGGGCGCCCTAAAGGATACCATAGATCGAAAGGGTACTATTAACTAATCACAGATATAGTAAAATAAATTAAACTTACGGTAGACAAAACATTGTCTCGATACGAAGCTATTGTAATGTCAACACCTGGTTCTGAGCCCATGGGACTGTAACCAGGAATGAGATTGGTTCCCTGAGGTTCCTCTGGACCAGCTCTATAAAAAGAAATTCAATCATAACATAGCGAAGTACATGTTTTGCATAATATCACTGTATCGTAACAAAATATAGCCTGCATGTCCTAGTTGGTAGGACACTTGTCTCGCAACCCGGAGGGTATGGGTTAGATTCTTGTTGAAGATTTAAAAAAAAAGGATTCCAGTCTATTTTCCACTTATGGCCTCTTTAACATCTTTCTGGTTGGTTGGGAGATATTGCCATATGGCAATAAGCCACCCACCAAGTTGTACTGCACACAATGAAAGTATAAAACAATACAGTAAAATATAACTCCGGCATCATTTAGTGGAACTCCATAAAAACACCGTCACTTTGTTTTATTTTGACATTTACAATATCACCATTAGGTGAGTTCTGGTCAACTTTCTAGACTTCCACCCGGAGGGGTTTCAGGTTCGATTTCTGATGGTGCCGAAAGAATGCTAGTCTGGTACAAGAGAATGTTTGGTAACAGTACTTGCAGGCGCTGAGTGGAAGTGTTACCAACACGTTCAATGATGAAAACCATGAGTTCCGTGCCTAATCCAGAGGTTCTAAACCCGAAGGCTCATTTACTAGGGCGGAAGATAATATTGCTTCCTGACCACACTCTTCAATATGTCCGAAACAATAATTTGAATATATTGAGGGGTACCATATGAAAAAAAACCATGCGGTTTTCTAGTCACAAAATTGTCCTAGAACCAATTAATTGCATAAAGTAAGGAAAATTTTCTTAGAACCAATTGATCGCATAAAGTAAGGAAAATTTTCTTAGAACCAATTGATCGCGTAAAGTAAGGAAAATTTTCTTAGAACCAATTGATCGCGTAAAGTAAGGAAAATTTTCCTAGAACCAATTGATCGCATTAAGTAAGGAATATTTTTTTAGAACCAATTAATCGCATAATGTGTATTACTCTTTTGTTGTATACCATACAATTGTACGGGTTTATCGTCAATGTTAATGTTGTCTATATGACTTAAAATAATATTTCTGTAAATTGAACATTGTTCATCTATCATAGGGGTCTCCAAACTTTTTAGCCTATGAGCCACACTGACTCCTCCACTAAGTCCCAAGGGCCAAGACCTAGCTAGCTCATCATAACAACATACTGTAGCTTTGAATTACGCGCAAATTTTCGTATTGAGACTAGCTGGCGAGTGAGATATCTATGGTGCATGGTGCGGGGGTGGACTCCACTCCGTAATGTTTAATTTCATGATGTGAATTACCTACGAGGGCGGTCCGATAAGTACTTAGCCTCACCACCCGATGGCACCACTATCGCAAGAGAATTTTTTTATCGCGTAGTACATTCTCGTTGACAGCTACTGTCAAAATTTCAGCCGAATCGGATGCGTAATTTTATTTTGACGGCGTGTGGAAACGATCGTGTCCACGGATTTGAGAAAAATGGAAAAAGAGCAATATCGGTCGGTGATTCGATTCTTGTTTTTGAAAGGGAAATCGCGCAGCGAAATCAAAGAGCGCTTGGATGCTGTGTACGGTGACTCTTCTCCTTCGATGGCGACCGTCAAAAATTGGTTTAACAAGTTTCAACGTGGTCGTACATCGGTTTTTGATGAGCCACGCCCAGGTGCCCCGAAAACGGCTACCACGAAGGATAACGTGACAAAAATCCACGATCTCGTATTGGCAGACCGCCGATTGAAGGTGCGCGAGATAGCTGAGACAGTAGGCATCTCAAAAGACCGCGTGGGTCATATCCTGCATGAAGTATTGGGCATGAGAAAGCTGTCGGCGCAATGGGTGCCGCGTTTGCTCACTCCGGACAACAAGCGCAACCGTGAGACCACTTCAGAGCAGTGTTTGACGATGTTTAAGCGCAATCCGAAGGAGTTTCTGCGTCGTTTCGTGACCGTCGACGAAACATGGATACACTGGTACACACCCGAGACCAAGGAACAGTCGAAACAGTGGACTTCACCCGGTGAACGTGCTCCGAAGAAGGCGAAGACTGTCCTATCGGCCGGAAAGGTGATGGCCGCCGTTTTCTGGGATTCAAAAGGTGTGATCTACATCGACTTCCTGGAGAAGGGCAAAACGGTCACAGGGCTCTACTATGCCGAATTATTGGGCCGATTCGACGCTGAATTGCAGAAAAAACGGCCCCATTTGCCGAAGAAAAAAGTGCTCTTCCATCATGACAATGGACCGGCTCACACCTCTGCCGTCGCCACGGCCAAATTGGTAGAATTAGGCTACGAACTGCTGCCCCATCCACCGTATTCTCCGGATTTGGCCCCGTGCGACTTCTTTTTGTTTCCAAATTTGAAAAAGTCACTCGCCGGGCAGAAATTTGAGTCGAATGAGGAGTTTATCGCCGCCACGGAGGCCTAGTACTTATCGGACCACCCTCGTATGTATCTCACTTATTGTTAGTTTTTAGGATAAATCTCATATCATTAATTACAGTTAAAATGTTCAATTTCATTATGTATGTCAGTTATTGTGTTTCTTATTTGGTTGTTAAATGAAAACATCTGATTATTATTTTGTATGATTTATTTACATTGTAAATTTTACAATGTAATCAAAATAAACTATGATGGGCCGGTGTTGGCCCGTGGCTGTAGTTTGGAGACCCCTGATCTATCACATCAATTTCCATTGCACCATCATAGATTGAAATTGAATCATTTTCATTTGGTTCCGTTATTATAAATATAGTAGAATTGAATATGAGAAATACGGTATTTAAAAAAAAATTATATTCTAGATTTTTTTTATAAAGGAATTTACCTTTCGGAACTACCATCACCAGAGTAAAATAGTGGAACGAACGGATGAAGCAGTGACTGCGAACTGAGGTATGCCGCTAAGGAAAGAGCCCCTGAAGGGTGTTCTTCAGAAACCCCCTAAAATCAGAAATAAATTAGTAAAATACTGAAATAGGAAGAATATTTTTAATATCTACCAGGTCTGTAAATATGAAACTGGAATTTGCTCATAGATGGCTCTAGTTGGCAATGTAGTGACTGTCATTGGCGCCTTTTTCTTGTTTTTACCGCATCATTGGCGCCTTTTTCTTGTGTTTACATTTGTCAAAGGTTTTTAACTCGCAACAATACAAGTTTAATACAACTGCATATGTTTTCGTATTGTTGAACATGTCTGCTTTTGTGCCTGAAAACTACGATTTGCGGACAGCATTGATTTTCTGTTACCATTTGAAGAAAACTGCTGCAGAATCGCATCAAATGCTTGTCGAAGCTTGCGGTGAGCATGCTCTTGGTAAATCACAGTGCTTTGACTGGTTTAAAAAATTCAAAAGTGGCGAATTTGACGTGAGAAACGAAGAACGTGGAAGACCACCGAGAAAGTTTGACGCCGAATTATAAGCATTGTTGGATGAGGATGACGCTCAAACGCAACAGCAACTCGCGGATCAATTAAATGTGAAACGAGAAGCCGTCTCCATATGTTTAAAAGCCATGGGAAATATCCAGAAGGTGGGAAAATGGGTTCCACATGAACTGAATGATAGACAGCAGGAAAACTGAAAAACCACTTGAGAAATGCTACTCGCCAAGTACAAAAGAAAATCCTTTCTCCATCGAATTGTGACTGAAAAATGGATATATTTCGAGAATCCTAAGCGTAAAAGATCATGGGTAACTCCAAGCAAACCAGCGACATCGACTGCAAGGCCAAATCGCTATGGACGGAAGACAATGCTCTGTGTTTGCTGGGATCAGAAGGGTGTTATCTATTATGAGCTGCTAAAACCTGGCGAAACCGTTAATACTGAACGCTACCGACAACAAATGATGCATTTGAACCAAGTACTGCGTGAAAAACGACCAGAATATCAAAAGAGAGGCAACACAAAGTGATTTTGCTTCATGATAATGCGCCATCGCACACAGCAAAACCGGTCAAGGAAACGATTGAGGCGTTTAGTTAGCAAATACTTTCGCATGCGGCTTACTCACCAGACTTGGCTCCATCCGATTACTACTTATTTGCATCGATGGGACACGCACTTGCTGAGCAGCGCTTCACTTCTTATGAAAATGTACGAAAATGGCTCGATGATTGGTTTGCCTCAAAACAGCAACAGTTTTTTTTGGCGTGACATCCACAAATTGCCAGAGAGATGGGGAAAATGTGTAGCTAGCGATGGGCAATACTTTGAATAAAATATTTTTTACCATTTTCATACAATAAATGTGTATTTTATATTAAAAAAATTCCGGTTTCATATTTACAGACCTTATGAAATATAGTATAAATTTATGATGAAGTATAAATTTATGAAATTAATAATGATCTAAACTTAGTTTAATTAGTATAAAATTAAAACATTGTTATCAATCATAAAAAATAAAAATGTATAACAAAATTATTTTTAAATGTCTGAAGAATACCGCGAGCAAGCGTATGAACTTCAGAACAATCCACCTATGGTCATAAAAGCTGCAGGCAGGAATCTCAATAGCTTACTACTGTTAAATCGACCCAAAAGTAGTTCACAGTATGACCTCAGTCAAGCGGGAATTCATCAGTAAAAAATATCTAGTTTTGAAATAAAAAAGTCCACGTAAAGCAGTAAATTAATGGTGCATGTTGTACATACTTGGCATTTAATATCAGATTTAGTTTCGAATAATATTCTGAAGATGTGTTGAGTAGGATGATTATCTAGCACTCCCTGCGCCATTCCTCGGTTGTCGTCTTGGTTCAGCCTACGGTCCTGCATCACCTGTGAAACCAAATAATCACATTTGAATATTGTTCGAAAGAAATCGTCTCCTATGTTTTCATATGATATTTCTTCCACCTAAGAAGTTGAGTTGTCTGGAAATTAATTTTGAACACCCTGGAAGGCCGATTACAACTGATGGCGATCAAATCAAGACTTTGATTGAGAACAATCATCAAGCTAAGACACAAACGATTGCTGAAATATTGTTGATATCTTAAACTTATGTCTATGAGCACTTGGTGAAGGTTGGTTACATGAATCTCAATGATATTTGGGTACTACACTTGGTGAAGGTTGGTTACATGAATCTCAATGATATTTGGGTACTACACTTGGTGAAGGTTGGTTACATGAATCTCAATGATATTTGGGTACTACACTTGGTGAAGGTTGGTTACATGAATCTCAATGATATTTGGGTACTACACTTGGTGAAGGTTGGTTACATGAATCTCAATGATATTTGGATACTACACTTGGTGAAGGTTGGTTACATGAATCTCAATGATATTTGGGTACTACACTTGGAGAAGGTTGGTTACATGAATCTCAATGATATTTGGGTACTACACTTGGAGAAGGTTGGTTACATGAATCTCAATGATATTTGGGTACTACACTTGGTGAAGGTTGGTTACATTAATCTCAATGATATTTGGGTACTACACTTGGTGAAGGTTGGTTACATTAATCTCAACGATATTTGGGTACTACACTTGGTGAAGGTTGGTTACATGAATCTCAATGATATTTGGGTACTACACTTGGTGAAGGTTGGTTACATTAATCTCAATGATATTTGGGTACTACACTTGGTGAAGGTTGGTTACATTAATCTCAACGATATTTGGGTACTACACTTGGTGAAGGTTGGTTATATGAATCTCAATGATATTTGGGTACTACATGGTTTAAAGTTAATGGGTGGAGCGATAAGCGATTCACTGCAAAAATTAAAATTAACCATTTTTTAAATGAATAGTGACAATGACCTACAACAACAAGAACCCTAAAGGCTGGTCTTCATCCGAAAAAGTCATGCTATATATTTGGTTGGATTGAAAGAAAATCATTTACTATCAGCTGCTCCCACACAACTAAAAGATTAATTCGGAGAAATATTGCTGACAATTGGACCAATTGCAGGCATAATTAGTCAGTAGGAAGGGTGTCATATTTCATCAGGACAATGCCAAACTTCATGTCTCTTTGCAGAGCTGGCAATAATTGGTACAGCTGGACTGGGATGTCCTATCCGATGTATTAACCGGACCTATAAACCTGACGACCACACAAAACACCCTGACGGTCCATAACCCGCTTATTGGCCATGCTTGGATTAACTGTTGGTACTTTGGATAATATCCAATATGTGATTACCTCTATTTGTCCCGGAGCCAGGGCTGAGACTCCGAGTGACGTAGAAGTCAATAGAGTGAGGCGACTTCTTTCATCTTGGATGTACCCAGCTGTGGGAAGTGGGTAGTAATTTGCTTGCAATGGGAGTTTTTGAAACCTCTTTCGCTTGATCATCTATAAAAAATAATGAAACAATTAATTTGCATTTGCTAACAGGCAAACAATATACAGAGTTGCATTTGCTAACAGGCAAATCAAGACATTTGCCTAGGGGTACCCCAGGGACTCATAAATAAATAGGTTATAAAAATATTGTGTTTTTCAGACCATAAAATGCACCATTTTACTTAGAAAAATCGACTTGAAATTGAGTTTGTGTCTTATGGTCTGAAATGCGTTTTATGGTCCAAAGGTAGGTGATACGTGGTACCCAGTGCTTTTTAAAAAAAAAAAAAAAAAGGTGCCAGAGCTCACTTCTTGTCAAGTTTTTTGTAAACCATAAAAAAGGTGGTGGAGTGCCACTCCATTGCGCTCCACCGCAAAAAAGCATTGACCGTGCTTTCTTTTTAAAAAAAAAGGTACGGGGAGCTCACTTCTTGTCAAGCTTTTTGTATACCGTAAAAAAGGTGGTGGAGGGCCGCTCCACTGCACTCCACCGTAAAAAAAGGACTGGAGGTACCTAATAGGTCCCTGGAGAAAAAACATTATACACGCATTTCTTTTTATACCTATGCATGTATTTAATTTTAATACCTAAGTATAAATAGCGTGTTGGATATGATTTAGTTTTTGAAGACAGTGACTACAATAGTTCAGACAATAATATGAAAAGCAACAGTAACGAGACGAGTGACAGTGCCGAGACAAATGAAGAAAAACTGAATGCTGCTAGTATAAGTTCTTCTTCTTCCAGGCACTGTCCCAACTTATTTCCTAGGTAGGCTGTTGGAGTCGGCTCTTCTCGTTCTCAGGCTGTATATTCTTCGGCTCTGGGTGTCGCTTTCATCTAGGCCGTTTCTTTGCAGGATTTTGGAGCATTGAGTCATCCATTCTTCTGGATGGCTGTCGAGGAAGATCCACAGACATTGCCTGATTTACTGTATAGTCTGGTACTCTCCGTCTTATGTGGCCGGACTCCCAGGCTACCACGAATGCGTGAGCTCTTAATTTTATCTTTCAGTGATACTCCTGCCGACCACCTAAGCATTAGCATTTCTGCTGTTTCAAGTTGCCTAGAGTAGGAGCTGTACATAGTCCAGCATTCTGAGCCATACATAATCGCGGGTCTAACGATAGTCTGGTATACATTTCCTTTTAGTTTTATAGGCATTTTTGGGTCACACAAGGCTGCTAGTATAAATTATGGTAATAATAATTTAAAATTACGAGTTCATAAAAAGTTTTGTCTTATCCGAAAAATATATTTAAAAAATAAACCTACATGGGTCGATGTGATATATGTACATGAAATCAGCACGTGGTCACGTGATGATCACCCGTAAACCATGACCAAGGGATACCTATACTGCTACAACCTATATAGGCAATATTATTTGTGTCAGATATAACAGTGAATATTATTATTATTATAATTATTATTATTATTACACATGACAAGAAATATACACAATTTGAGAAAAAACAACAGGTAATTTGATTTGGACATATAATTTTAATGGATCTGGGTTTGTTGCCTTTCATTTGTCGTATCCCCAGTAAACTAGGCTTTTGCCTGTATCTCACTGAGGATATTTAGCATGAAAAAATAAATCGATACTTCTTTCCGATTTTTGATAACACAAAACAACCCCGTTGCACGCTCTCATCAACCTGACAAACAGTGACACTCAACTACAACTGGAAACATCTTGCGAAACTCAACTCCTCACACATCATCACTCCAGAAAGACCAAAAATATTCATCCCACAATATACCGCACACAATCATAAGAATAAAAATCAAAACAAATTCAAAACAAAAAAAAAAGAAGAAAAAAAGAAAGAAAAACACACAGAAACACAAATACAAAAACAACCAAAATTAAAACAACAAGAAGAGACCCACACTCACGAGCTCACATAAATCCTTTCCACTCGTCATTCATCCTGAAAGCCCAAGTACTCAAAATCCTGTCGCAATAACAACCACGCTCCAATCGACTGTCTAAATGGTTAATAATATGGACTTCAATGACACTGTAGATGTATTTATGAAGAAGGATGCAAGGCGTAAACTGTTGTAGTTTGTTGTGTGGCGCGAAATACATCAACATCTAATGTTAACATCCGAAATGGAAAGGGTAAGCATTTTTTAATTACATATTGTAGGCTAGGGGGGGGGGGGGGGGCGCAAGGTGCAAACTGCCCAGGGGTGCTGTCTATACAAATGCTGCACTGGGAATATATTAGGTGTTAACATAAGTTGTGTCCGTTTTTTTCCAAATTTAAAAATGACCACTAAAAGTAAAAGAAATGGTAAATGTTATACGTCATTCGAAAGAAAATTTTCTGCTCTACAAGGTATTTTGTTTGCTTTTACGTTACATATTTTATTTTATTCAATTACAAGCCTTCAAAATGGAATGTCAAGTAGATGAAAGTAAGCATTTTCGACACCTCCTTCTGTTCGCGTTCGAGGGAATTAAGCTGCCAAAGCTGCTCGCGATATTTGCGAAGTGTACGGTGAAGATGCTATGAATTAAAGGACAGCTCGTCGATGGTTTTTGCGTTTCAAAGACGGTAATTTCGACCTGAAAGATATGGAGTGTTCCGGACGACCAGTGGACTTCGATGAAAACCGCTTAAACCATATTATTCATGAAGATCGCCTTCAAATATTTTTCATCACCATTTTCAAACCATTTTTCATCACCAGTAATGATGCGGTAAATGAACCTTTGCTTGTGGCCATGCGTAGCTCGATGACGCACGAGCAAACCAGCAGAAATTGTCGAACGTTGATTTTTGTTTTCACTCAAAACATGTGGAACCCAAGCGCCGAACTTCTGGACTTTTCCCATTGATTTAAGATGGCGGTATACAGTTATGTGACTACAATTCAACTGCTCAGCCAATTGTACGGTGGTTTGAAGGGGATCTTCATGAATAATATGGTTTAAGCGGTCCTCATCGAAGTCCACTGGAGGTGTCGAAAATGTTCACTTTCGTCTACTTGACATTCCTTTTTGAAGGCTTGTAATCAAATAAAATAATATATGTAACGTAAAAGCAAACACAATATCTTGTAGAGCAGAAAATTTTCTTTCGAATGACGTATAACATTTACTATTTTGTTTTACTTATAGTGCTCATTTTTAACTTATGTTAACACCTAATATATAACAATTCTCATAATTAAAGGGGGGCTTGGGGGACTTAGACTACGTGCCACATAAATATTTTATGGAGATAATCGTTTTTGAAAATGATCAAATCTTCAAATCACACTGTACGCCACTGGTACAAAGAACTGTAGCACTAGGTGTTGTTTCCGCCCGTGCACGCAGCCAAACCTTTTTTTTGGGATTTTGCCTGCATGGTCCGGCCGGCTCGCGATACTGTCTCACGATGGCTGTGCATAAGGCACATTTGCATTATGCTCGCGACACAGCGCGGACCCCAACAAATATAAAACTTACAAATATCCAAGAAATACACATACAAATATTTTACAAAATCTTAACAGGAATTGATACATGTAAACAAGAAAACAAATGTCAATATTATAGGTGACGCATACGTCCGATACACACAGAGAGTTCTAATTTTATTTTATATTAATATGATGTTGGAGGCGGATGGCAAATATAAATATATTTTAACTTGATTACCTGAAAACCGTTAATATCTGTGAAGAATTCATCCTCATTTTTAATGTTTGTAGATAGCCTCATTGCCAGCTCCATGTTGTGAGAAGTTGAGACGTCCACTACATTTATCACTTCAACTCCGAGAGCATCAGCACCGTTTCCAGCATATAATGCTACCTGCAAAGCCAATGGAATTATATCATTAGTAATTGTATTTATCCACGAGGGATGTTGGTTTATTCAAGAAAGTGAAAGAAAGTCAAGGGACTAACTACTAAAACAATATTTGTTTGCCAAAATTCTTCTTTACTCATCAACATAGTCGCCTTCAAGAGCGATACATTCATTCCAACGCTTTCCTAACTTTTCCATGCCAGCCGTGTTGAACGATTTATCTTTGGTTTCAAAATAGGCGTTAGTTTCGGCAATCACTTCTTCATTGGAGCCAAATCTCTTTCCCTGGAGCATCTTTTTGAGGTCTGCGAACAGCAAATAGTCGCTGGAAACCAAATCTGGAGAATACGGTGGGTGCGGAAGCAATTCCAAGTTCAACTCATGCAATTTGGCCATCGTTACCATCGACTTGTGACACGGTGCCTTGTCCTGATGAAAAAGAACTTTTTTCTTCTTCATATGGGGCTGTTTTTTTGCAATTTCTGCCTTCAAACGCTCCAATAACGCTATGTAATATTCACTATTGATGGTTTTTCCTTTTCCAAGGTGATCTATGGTTTTTTTCATTGTTTTGAAAATAGCAAAAGTAGCATCACTAAAAGCACTGTAACTCAATGACACAATGTCGGAATGTCATGAAAGTTTGACACGTAGCTTCTAAAGGTTGACACTAACTGATAATGGTATGGATTTGTTATTAAAGTCGCCATCTGTTGGTTAGCCCCGGGACTTATTGATCGATGGGTTAGGTCATTGTTTGCTATGATTTAAAATTTATTATACTAAAGAATTTTATTTTTTGCAAAACCATGTGTTGACGACCCCTTATGATGCAAATAATTACATAAAAATAACAAATTTTTTTTAAATTTTGAAATGCTTATTTGAAATTTACTCACATTTTGAAAAATGTAATTAAAAAAAAGCGTATTTTAAGTACACACAGAAAAAAACCTAAAGGTAAAGGGATTAAAAATATCTGGGTTCCAATGGGAATCGAATCCACAACCTCCAAATTGGGAGACATGCATGACTAAGGTGAAGTGCCCTGCTACATTTTTCGCACTATGTCTCTTGTGATGATTCACTCAGATAGGCGCCTTCCTTCCGAGATCCGAATGAGAAACCTGGTCACGCTCCCGGTTCAACTTGAGCTGCAGGTCTATGGTGGTTATCCTATAGCACAGAATAACTGAGACGACAAGGGCATTCACAGAGATCGAGCTGCCGTAGAAGAAGTCATTTCCTTCTCGTTTTATGTGGAATGTCGAAAAAGATTAATATTTCTATACCTCGAATAGTTGTACAACAATAAACCACATATTTTCCAACATAGTTAGACAAAATGTTGCTTCTGTAAGCAACTTAAATATACGAAAAGATATCCTTGAATTCTTCCCCACGTTTAGAAGATAGCATCCCAACATACCTAGAAGAAACCTTGTAGGATAGATTCACGGGTAGAAACCACAATACGTAAGTATAGGGTCTTTCAAATTGAGCGGTTTTTTTAGAAGATAGTATCCCATAATGCCTAGAAGAAACCTTGTAGGATAGATTCACGGGTAGAAACCACAATACCTAGAAGAAACCTTGTAGGATAGATTCACGGGTAGAAACCACAATACGTAAGTATAGGGTCTTTCAAATTGAGCGGTTTTTTTAGAAGATAGTATCCCATAATACCTAGAAGAAACCTTGTAGGATAGATTCACGGGTAGAAACCACAATACCTAGAAGAAACCTTGTAGGATAGATTCACGGGTAGAAACCACAATACGTAAGTATAGGGTCTTTCAAATTGAGCGGTTTTTTTAGAAGATAGTATCCCATAATACCTAGAAGAAACCTTGTAGGATAGATTCACAGGTAGAAACCACAATACCTAGAAGAAACCTTGTAGGATAGATTCACGGGTAGGAACCACAATACGTAAGTATAGGGTCTTTCAAATTGAGCGGTTTTTTTAGAAGATAGTATCCCATAATACCTAGAAGAAACCTTGTAGGATAGATTCACGGGTAGAAACCACAATACGTAAGTATAGGGTCTTTCAAATTGAGCGGTTTTTTTAGAAGATAGTATCCCATAATACCTAGAAGAAACCTTGTAGGATAGATTCACGGGTAGAAACCACAATACCTAGAAGAAACCTTGTAGGATAGATTCACGGGTAGAAACCACAATACGTAAGTATAGGGTCTTTCAAATTGAGCGGTTTTTTTAGAAGATAGTATCCCATAATACCTAGAAGAAACCTTGTAGGATAGATTCACGGGTAGAAACCACAATACGTAAGTATAGGGTCTTTCAAATTGAGCGGTTTTTTTAATTCTTGAATAAAACACACAATTTGATTTGATTTCAAAAAACTTTTTATTGGTCATTGAAGTATAATGTATGCCATTTAAACACAATAAACAATATCCGCCAAATGTCCACCTCTTGCAGCTCCACAGGTGTCCACTCTTTTGTCAAAATTTTCGATGATATTTTGGCATAATTGCGGTTCTAACTCACCGATAACGTGAATAATTTCGTCCTTCAGCTCAGGAATTGATCGGGGGTCATTCTTATAGACCTGGATTTTCACGTAATCCCAGAGAAAATAGTCCAACGGTGTCAGATCACATGATCTTGGTGGCCAATTAACATCACAGTTTCCTGAGATTACAATAGATACAATAATTTTCAATTTGAACGCGTTGTTATATTGTATACGACTCCATTTTTATAAATGCTATACATTACACTGCTCAAATGTCACAAGACCCAGGCAAGTTCGCGACGCCATCTGTGTTTTATCCAAGAATTAAAAAAACCGCTCAATTTGAAAGACTCTATAGATAGATATCTTCAAAAAAAATTTTGGTATTTCTTCATTTGAGAGTAATGAATCCCCCGTGGGTTCCACACCGATGCTCTACATTCAAACTTAACGTGTTCCCCGCGGGAAGTACAAACGCCTGTGATCTGACGACAATCCAAGTTTCAAATCACAAATACTTAAAAAAAATTACACAAAACCTGAATTAAAATTGAACTAAAATTTAAAATAATCTTTATTCTAGCGATATCTCTGAAAACCTTGTCAAATAATATATTAGTTTATGAGATAGTGTTGAATAAACAGAGCGCCGAATTTTTTTGGTTTCTCAATATTTCCAGCATTAACGACCTGTCGCGCGGATCGAGTCCTGCGATGAGTCTCTCTTACGTAAATAAACATTACTAAGTCTCTCTTACGTAAATAAACATTACTAGTGCTATATGCATTTGATTGGGTGAGTGTCATGAAGCATTGATTTGATCGTACCATTCCTTTGTTTATTTTACGTAATGTTTAGTTTATCTCCTTTATTTAATGAGTCTCCTTAAAAGTAATGACTATTATTTATTATCAGAAAATTACTTAAGTGTCATGTTTACTTGGTGTTGTAATCAAATATCAGTGGTTCTAAACAAAATATGTGTTTAAACTTAGAAATTAAAAAACGCTGAAATTGTGCCGCGCACAGGATTCGTGGAATATGATTTTTAACGCGGTGAACAGGTTAAAGGACTAATTAATGTTAGATTCCACCATTCGATATACTGCCGATACTCGGTCGCCAGGGCTTCGTCTGTTGTCAGCAGGTGCACCATGCACATGTAAGGTAGACTTTTGGGCTGCTGGGATGGTGGTGCAGCCCCTTACCAACTAGGCCACAGAGTTCGTCATTGTCTTATGTGAAGAGAAAAAGTACTCTTAAAGTAAACTTACAGTATGATGGACGTACGGCAATTGAACTTGCATCCTGGACATAATACTCCCTTCTATGACAGAGATGACGGGCGCGGGATTGTCATTCTTTATGATTACACTTTGGGATCCGGGGAGGAAAAGATATGCGCCACTCCTGTCTCCACTAGGCTTTGTTCCATATCTGTAGGAAGAGTTTTTTTCATTAATTATCTCAGAAATACGAAAAAAAAAGGAAATACATTATTATTATTTGAGTAGTTTTATTTAATCAGTCTGGTACACACAGTCAAGTGGAAATCTAGCCTAACATTATGTAGGAACTACGGTCGTCCCTGAATATTGTCAACGGCCGACGAAACGACCTTCGGATATGTCCAAAGGTCGCATACCAGAACATTAATATTGTTTACCCGCAAATACTATTTACGATACATTCCACAGTAGAAAGAGAACGCATCACGCTGTCTCGCTGTTTTCGCCAACAAATTATCTACCCACAATATTATTCGCGACGTCTGCAATATTTCGATCGACCACCTCGGCACGCACAGAGGGAGATAAAAATATATTGCGGGCGCACTCACGCGCCCCGTTCTGAATATGTATAAATACCTACTTACCGATAAATAAAGAATCATTAGTCATTTGACCATTCGTCACTGTTTACTATTCATTGATTATTCACTCTCACTTTCCGCATTGCTAATCGACGTATTTTATTTTAAATACCAAACAATCAAAATCGTCAGCACGTCCCACACGAACATCCGCTAAAATTATATGACTTACGGCATATTCAAATAAAATATGTTTTGACTACTGAAATACAAAATATTATTTATATTCCGTCTAAGTAATGCCTTGTGTTACCATATACGAACAAAAAAAGCTTTATTTTAGAATATTTAACACCTTAAAGACCGCATGTAAATGTATGAGATATATAGTACGCCTAGGACCGCACGTTTTTGCGCAAAATTGTACTTTTCCCAAAATTTATTAAAATCATTTTTTCTTTTTTATTTATGAATCAATTTTTATGAATCTTTCAGGAATTGTAAAACATGATTTATTCTTTGTAGTTTTGAATAAAAAAATCCTTTTTCATTGTGTTTTTACATTTATATATTTAATCAAATTAATATTTTATAAATAATTATTAAATACGGTTGACAGCCACTGTCAAAATAATACTATTGGTTTAAGGGGGTATTCTAGTGTAGAGACATGAATTTCGCCCGGTTTTTGAAGCGCTGTAAAAAGGAAACAAAAAATATTTTTATAATCAATTTTTTTATCATTTGTTTATTGATTTGTTGTTCATACATAAAAAAATTAATAAAAAAAAAAAATTAAAATTAACAAAGTTACAAGCAGTCAAAGTGGAGGGTCTAAATAAAAGAGGGTGTCCTGGCGTGCATCCTACCAACCCTCCTGGTGATCTGAAAAACAAAAACCAGACGGATTCTTAATTATTATAGATGTCGCTATCGTTTCACCTTTGGATAAGTTAAAAAAAAACTTTTTTACAAAATGGCGGCAGTTTGAAAAAAAAAATTTTCTTGTTGTATATTTTTTAACAATTCCGAATTTTTTAAAAATACTAAATGAAAAGTTATATTTTTGGGCAAGGACCACACGATGAAGAGATGTATAAAGAACATCCTCTCCAAATTTGAAGTAAATCGGTTTATTAGAACTCGATATGTCCTTACCGCCAGCTCGAAAAAAGAAGTTTCGAGAAAAACGCGTTCAAAGTTTTAAGACAAGTTTTCGACAATTTTACTTATAGAATGATACAGAATACTTACATATTTTTAATCAGCGATTCCTGCTCCATATAAAAATCCTTCCTCTACTTCAAAATACTCATTCTCCGATGTTCTCTGATGAAGACGAGCAGTTCTACCCTCCTTTGACGCCTCTGAAGTCCGGAATTCCGAGCGTTCGATACGCGCTTCGTCCCGTCTCGCTGCAAAAGCATTAGCTTCTGGGCCAATCGTGATTCCCATCACAGCTAAGATTTTTAATATGGGTATATAACCTTCATTAAAAATACTAACTGCGAAGAAAGTGGCAATTTCAATCGTCTTCAGTCCAGCGTGAATGTGCTTCGGAGCAAAAGTCCAAATCAATGAATTCAACGATTCGTTATTATTTTGGGTTTCAGAACCCAAACATCGTTCCAATAAAGAATCAGCTGATAACAAAACCAGTTTCTATGACCTTCAATTAAATATAGATAAGGAATACAATAGATAAGGAATATAGAGAAGGAATACAATACAATAGAAAAGGACACTCATAAGTAAGGGGCTCGGGAACGCCCAGCGTCTTTTGTCAACTTGTAGCAATCGGACCGGAGCCGATGCCACGTCACTAAAACGGCTATAACTTGTGAAATAATAGGAATATTGAAAAATCCTTGTAAACGCATATTCTTGAATGTCTAAACTTTGGAAATATGAAAAAAAAAATTTTTGATTTTTTCAAAATTCTACACTAGAATACCCCCTTAATGGTTCAAAGATAAGAATACAAACGTAAAACAACTCCGCTTGACGGCTCATTTTACGAAAACAGATGTGAACGAACAAATCTTACGCGTCCCTGACATGTCTTAAAATATAAAATTTATTATGTTCAAAAGTGTTACGTTGATTTTTTTAAGCTCAGCTAAAATAAAAATAAACAAATCACCCATGAGATAAGTGTTTTTATAGAAAAAAAAATATCTTTGCATTTCGACATACGATATTGAAATATTTTCACTTGATTATTTATTTTCTTGCATTAATTTTCATTGATGCAAGAAAATAAATATTAATGAAATTATTTTTCAATTTGCCCGAGATATGGTGTAGAGTTCGACTAAAAACAAAAAAAATATCCAAACGAATTCGGTCGGACCACAAAAAATATCACAGACACTCGAGATAAGATTTGAAAAGGGCGAATCCAGGTCCAATTTCACAGTCGTAAAATCTTAGAAATGAGATACTAATGTTCATGAAATCGACTCATAGCTATGACACGAATCTTTTTAAGTGGCATGAATTTATTTTCGAATAAACACTTGTTTTGCTTTACTCAATAGATGGCATTGAGTTTGACTACTTATAAACTTGCGATAACGCGGGACCGGTTCTTAACGGTTGGATAAAAATTTCCGCGCCAGCGCGGGACCGGTCATTAAGGTGTTAACAGTGTATAGTTTGACAAGATCTTCCAAAAGAGGCTGTCTAAAATGCATACTAAAGTTGTATACGCCATCCATATCTTTAATAATAAGAGGTAGACCAGTCCATACCACAAGACCAGTGAAAGCAAAAGCTCTATCATTAAACAGGTAGTTGCCGACTTACGACGTATGCGACTTACGACTGTTTGACTTTACGACCACAATTCGCTATCTGTATTTATAAGCATTTTAAGCCCTTCCGAGATGTCTACAAAAAGAAAAATGTCAATTTCTCAACCTGCCAGAAAGCAAAGAAAGGATATTGATTTGAAAACAAAAATGATGGTAATTAAGCAGTACGAAGGAGGAAAAAAAGTGCGAGTGATTTGATGCTATCACACTCTACTGTGTCGACAATTCCAAAGGACAAAGAAAGGATTCGTGAAGCTGTGATTGGTTCTGCACCTATGCAGTCGACAGTTATAATCAATCAACGAATCGGTTCCATCCACAGAATGGAGAAACTGTTGCATATTTGAATGGAAGATCAAATTCAAAAATGCGCAATGTTATCCCTTTTTACTGTGCAGACGAAAGCTAGAAGTTTATTTGAGACTGAAGGAGCGTGCCGGAGACAACTATAGTTAAGAATTTGTAGCAAGTACTGGCTGGTTCAAGAGATTCAAGAAAAGATTCCAGTTGCACAATGTTCGACTGACTGGAGAAGCAGCGTGTGCAGACAAAGAAGGAGCCTGGAACTTTGTTGATAGTCTTGATAAAATAATAACGGATGAAGGGTATCTATCGGAGCAAATTTTTAATGTCAATGAAACGGGATTATTTTAGAAACGAATGCCAACACGCACTTACATCCACAAAGAAGCCAAAAGCATGCTTGGATTAAAAATTAAAAATAGGCTGACTCTGCTGCTTGGCGGAAATATAGCGTGTTTCCATCTCAAGCCTTAAGTAATTTATCAATCAGAAAATCCAACTTACGGTCTGTTTATCAGAACCACTGTCAGGACAAAAAGCATGCTAAGGACAACGGAAATGAGAACTCTACACGCTATTGCTGGGAAGACTTTGCGTGATCGTGTAAGGAACACCACAATCCGAAGATGTGGTCAGATGGGGACGACAGCGTCGACGATACTGGTACCAACATGTACAGAGAATGAATTCCACAAGAATCCCATACATAGCTCTGCATGGGGTGCCGGATGGACGGCGTCCACCAGGGAGACCCCCGAAACGATGGAGAGATAGCTGGAGCTCAGCATCACAGGAGGACAATCCTGCAGTAACAGACTCTTGAGTCTATAGAAAGTTTAAGAAGAAGAAGATTGTGGTCGTAAGTCGACGACTACCTGTACCCCACCCTATTGGATCGATTTGGAACAACTTATTTATTACATGAAGAAAAAATTGACCTTAAAGTTCTACTTCTTTCTGAAGGAACAGCTTTCAGACACAGATTGGAAAGATATAATGGAGGCATCCTATTAACTTCTAAGCGAGTGAGATTTTGTAAGGAAAATAAAAAAATGATTTTGTAAGTAATATAAATAACGTAATTGCGGCGGTAACCATATACAAAATAATAGAATAGATAAAAACATTTGAGCCATGTCCGTTTTATGGATAAATTCATGTATTCGGGAATAAAAACATTGGACGTACCGTGTACGTCCATACTCTCTTGAGGTAAAAATTCGCTCGCCGTACGGCCATACTCGTTTAGAGGTTAAGCGACCTGGTGAAGAATGTCTTGCGTCTATTTTCCACAGAGGGAGGCTTGGAGAAGAATGTGCACAATATAAAATAGTTGCAGTATGGATCACATCCCTCAACATTGAGGTCACGACGCAAAAGAAGTTACAGCTACTTTTCAATCTAAAATAGCATCCTACTCAAGCAGCTAAGGAAAATTATTATTGACAGGACGAAGTCTGCTACTCGCACACTACTTAAAAGTAATATGTATGGCCGTGCGGTAACGCACTGGAATTCCGTGCGGAACGTTGCTAGTCTGAAGCCCACCCTGTGCGTACTTACTCTCTTCAAATGACCCACATTTTTTTTCCGCCTAGTACTCATCTATTTTTCAAAAAAAAAAAAAAAAAGAAAGTAAAACCCCAATCGTCTTATTTCCGTGTGGCATTGGATACAGTACAGCGGTGTGGCCGTTAAGTTTGCTGGTGTGCAACGGCCACTCACTTAAATCTTCTTCTTCTTCCTGGCACTGTCACCAACTCATTGCCTAGGTAGTCTGCTGGGGTCGGCTCTTCTCGTTCTCAGACTGTATATTCTTCGGTTCTGGGTGTCGCTTTCATCTAGGCCGTTTCTCTGCAGGATTTTGGAGCATTGAGTCATCCATTCCTCTGGACGGCTGTCGAGGAAGATCCACAGACATTGCCTGATTTACAGTATGGTATGGTGGTCTCCGTCTTATGTGCCCGTACCATCTCAGCTGTCGCTCTTCCCACTTACTATTTATGTCAGTGACCCCCAGGCTACCACGAATGATTGAGCACTTCATTTTAACTTTTACTCCTGCCGACCACTTAAGCATTAGCATTTCTGCTGTTTCAAGTTGCCTAGAGTAGGAGCTGTACACAGTCCAACATTCTGAGCCATACATAATTGCGGGTCTAACGATAGTCTGGTATACCTTTCCTTTCAGTTTTATAGGCATTTTTGGATCACACAAGACTCCTGTTACCGATCTGAATTTCATGGCCACTCACTTAAAGTCATCGGCCACTCACTTAAAGTCATCGGCCACTCACTCAAAGTCATCGGCCACTCACTTAAAGAAAAGAAAACACAGAACTCAATGGTTTCAGTTTCACTTTTCAACTGAATTGAAGTTGGAATGATGAAGGGATCCTCGACTACGAAGCCCAGCAACGACGATGACTTAATAACACTGACTTTAGCAACAATTAAATAAGAAATATTGAAGAATACATTAATATGATTTACCTAATAAAGTCGAGGTGTACTGGAATAGTTTCCCCTTTCGTTGTGATCGCTTTGAGAAGTCCCGTTTTAGTGAACGCTGCTCCAACCTGAGTTTGGTCCGGTGATCCGACTTTGAGGGCAAATTCAACTCCCTCTGGTCCTGCATTCTCATAACTTGATAAAGTGAATGCTCGGTGCAAGCGAATATCACCATTGTAGTTTATGGTACGAACATTTGCGAATTTCGTAGCGCTGAAAAAAAAAAATTATATATTAACATATTGTTTGCGGGAAACGCTTAAAAGCGTCTTTTACATACTGTTGGTAGAGAGCAGGAGACGCTTAAAAGCGTTGTATTTGCTTACTGTTGTTAGAGCGCGGGAGACGCCAAAAAACGTTGTACATAACGGAATTGGGTTTGCGGTTACTTGTGAAGCGAAGCGATTAGTATAGTGAGGGTCGGGTGGCAGCCTGTCTTAGTATAATTAGGGTCGGGTGGCAGACTGTCCTCATATAACATGCACTCGAATTACAATAGTTGTAAGATAAACATTTCCTTTTTATCTTTATAATTCTTCAGTATTGAGGCGATATTGTTTAGTTCAAGACGTTCTCCATTTTCGTTTCTGCCTACATTCCGCTATTGCAAAGAAATATTACAAAATACCTATCATTGTATCATATAGTATAGTGGATATAGATCGCTGTTGTGTTTGAAAAGTTATTTGTTCCGTATTTTTGTACAATAATAAATGAATATTTTTTTCATAAAAAATACCCAATAAAAATGGATATGATAGTAATGAGAGCAAAGGGATGGAGAATTGTGTGCTGATAATTTGTCAGATTATTCTTGTGTTGACGATGGCACGATGGCATGATGACAGATGGCGAATTTGAAACTAGTGATAATGAAGTTACCACGCGTCCTCGGACATTTTTCCGACTAACAATTTCAAGCGATTACGGATTCAGACTCGGACGAAGGCGAAGAAGAATGGTCATCAGCAGACAATCCACCAGTCCAGGAAGAGTTTTTAGGTCGACCAGGTTTAACTACCGGTAGTGTTTTGAATAGTGTAATGGAAGCGGTAAATTTATTCATAGGAGATGATTTTTTTACATTCCTTGTACAAGTATCTAACAGATATTATTATCAAAATAAGCACAAATTTTAAATATATAAGAAAAGTCTCAAATGGAAAGACATTACAATACAAGAAATGAAGAAATTTTTGGGACTTATCCTTCTTATGGGACAAGGTCCGTATACTAAACAGAGTTACTAAAGTATTGTAAACAAATATACTACAATATTTTTAATATTCACTTAGATATAGCAATTTTAGTAAACCCTTCACAAAAATCATAATTCCTCAAAAACAATCCGAGGACTGGGAAAGGTTGCCATCATTTGATCAAGTCTTAAAGTGTTAATATAGGGTCTTTCAAATTGAGCATTTTTTAAATTCTTGGATAAAACACAGATGGCGTCGCGAACTTGCCTGGGTGTTGAGACATTTGAGAAGTGTAATTTATGCATTTATAAAAATGGAGTCGTATACAATACAACAACTCGTTTAAATTGAGAATTATTTTATGTATTGTAATCTCTGGGAACGGTGATGTTAATTTGCCACCAAGATCATGTGATCTGACACCGTTGGGCTATTTTCTCTGGGGTTAAGTAAAAAACCAGGTATATAGGAATGACCCCCGATCAATTCCTGGTGGCCAATTAAAATCACCGTTTCCTGAGATTACAATAGATACAATAATTTTCAATTTGAATGCGTTGTTATATTGTATACGACTCCATTTTTATAAATGCTATACATTACACTGCTCAAATGTCACAAGACCCAGGCAAGTTCGCGACGCCATCTATGTTTAATCCAAGAATTAAAAAAACCGCTCAATTTGAAAGACTCTATAGATAGATATCTTCAAAAAAAATTTTGGTATTTCTTCATTTGAGAGTAATGAATCCCCCGTGGGTTCCACACCGATGCTCTACATTCAAACTTAACGTGTTCCCCGCGGGAAGTACAAACGCTTGTGATCTGACGACAATCCAAGTTTCAAATCACAAATACTTAAAAAAAACTACACAAAACCGGAATTAAAATTGAACTAAAATTTAAAATAATCTTTATTCTAGCGATATCTCTGAAAACCTTGTTTGGAGAGATATCGCTAGAAACCTATTTTCTCTGGGGTTAAGTAAAAAACCAGGTATATAGGAATGACCCCCGATCAATTCCTGAGCTGAAGGACGAAATTATTCGCGTTATTGGTGAGTTAGAACCGTAATTATGCCTAAATATCATCGAAAATTTTGACAAAAGAGTGGGCATCTGTGGAGCTGCAAGAGGTGGACATTTGGCGGATATTGTTTTTTGTGTTTAAATGTCATACATTATACTTCAATGATCAATAAAAAGTTTTTTGAAATTAAAGCAAATTGTGTGTTTTATTCAAGAATTACAATAAAAAAAATTGAATTAAAAAGACCGCTCAATTTGAAAGACACTATAGTATAAGGATATATAAAATTTAAAAAATAATGTAAAAAATTCACAATCATCCAATAACATAAAAATCATCCAATAACATATAAAAAATTCACAATCATCCAATAACATAAAAACATTGTTTTTTTTTTTATATTTAAGGTGTTAAGCAAGACATTGTAATGGTTTTTTGAATCTTCGAAAAGACTTTAGTTTCACTTTGTGGCACCATGTTTTAAGTAAGAAGAAATAAAATAAATAAATAAAACACTTATTATATATTTTTTGTGCACCACTGGTTTATTTTGAGTTTAATACCGGTTTCGAAAACCTCCGTTTTCATCGTCAGGTGAAGATAAACTTGTTTATCGATGATGATGAAGACGGAGGGAGGTGTACGAAACCGGTAACAAACTCAAAATAAACCAGTGTTGAACACAAAAATATAAAATAAGTGTTTTATTTCTTCTTACATTGTAATGCGTTTAATAAAATACATTTTTTTCCACTTGAGATATTATTGGTATTACCCTACCGGGTTCTTCACCTTATCATCAGGGGGGCATAAAAAGAATTGTGTCCCAATTAGTTTATTTCTGAATTGAAATCGGTGACTTGAAAATTTTTGTAATTTATTTTTATCAAACACTGTTTATTCCACTTTTTTGTGATGGTATAACCCTACCGGTTTCAAGGCTTTCACCTCATCTTAAGGGGAGCGCAAATAAGACTAAATGCTGTTCGAACTGGTACCGATATACACGCTTTAACAGTTGGGGGCTGAGGGGTGAGGGAGGCATGGGACAATTTCGATCAAGAGCGGAGATTTTTGGTATATAACTGTTCAACAGATGTTCGGATCGGTGAATCTGAAAACAAATATTTTGATGAATATTAATTAAAACTTACACAGATATGGACAGTTCCTCCACAGCTGTAACTACATAAGAAGCCAGACCCATTCCAGGAACCTGAACTCTGAAGTCAAGCAAATACTTGGATTGAGAGACGGACGTCTCAGATATGAAAAGCGGACTGATCTGGCATTCCACTGGGAGACCATCGGCGTCTACAACCTATAAACAAATTATATTAAAATTCAACCGGTTTATTTATATAAAATATTTTTACTAATCTATTAAACTAAATCTTTCTGTCAATAGACCAAACACACTTTAGATGTCGGTGGTCTATAGAAACATGGCAACAGTCCGATATAAACACTGCTCTCAAAAACTGGGATTATTCCATCTGAAGAGAGCGTCGGGATAGAAGGTAGAAACACGTGTAGTGGGGATTAATGTAAATCTTCTCCCTGGCTCCATCCCAACCCACTGTCTGCGAAGACTGTTGGGGTCAGCTCTCCTCGTCCTCAGGTTGTATGCTCTTCTGTCCCGGACTACGTCCCCCAGGCCGTGCCTCTGCATCAGGTTAGCTTTATGCACCACCCACGAATTCTTTGGTCTTCCTCTGGTTGTTATTCGAGGAAGATCCATGGAGATTGCCTGGTTCACAATGTGATAGGGTGCTCTGCGTCCAACGTGCCCATACCATCTCAATCGCCTCTCCTTCATCTTACTGTTGATGTCTGTAACACCTAGGCTTCTACGAATGCGTGAGAATTTTATTTTGTCTTTAAGAGACACAACGCGTTAAAGCGCCCGAGAGAATGTCATGAAAAAATCGAAGACGGCTCTGATGGACATACCAAAAATTGAGTACCAGCGGTGTTTCGAGGAATGGATCAAGCACTGGCGTAAGTGCGTTGCAGTCGATGGGGAGTACTTTGAAGGGGACCATATCGATTTTGATGAATAAACTTGTATTTTCGATTTTATGAATAAGTAACATTCACAAATATAAATTAAAAAGATTTCTAATTATAAATAGTAAATCAACACCACTTACCGTGATATATGGTGTGGATACATGAATTGTGACCACCTCTTCACGAGTATATGCCAAAGAATTGAAAAACACCACTTTTCTCGAAGGGGCCTAAAAATTGATTCAAAATACATTTATAATTGATTATTAATATTTATAAGGTTAACACTTTCGTTATTGATATTGTACAGTGTATGTACATATATCCTGAAATTACATATACGTGTATATTTTAAGATAATGTTGAATAAAATACATTTAAGAGAGAAGCTATCAAAATGTCTGGGCTTATCCAATAACATTCCCTCAGTCGAGATGCACCCCCACCAATAGAGGGCGAAGACATCACGGCCGCCACGAGCACATCAGTTCAGCCCACGTATTAATTGCTTTTTAAAACAATTCCAATCAAACAGTTTTAGTTTCATAATTATTATTGGTATACATAACCGTGTCTTTAATGAAATTTATGAAAACGATATTTGATAAAAACTAATAAAGCAGTTAACGTAGGTACCGTATTTTACAGACTATAAGACGCACCTTAATTTTTAGGCAATTTGTTAAAAAAAATAACATTTTCACCATTTTTATTATTAGATTGCAAAGCCAGGCTAAAAAAAAATTCTTAGTTTATAAAACCGAACTGACCTTTAATTTTTCCCATTGCGAAACTAGCTACTAGGTTAGTCAAAAAGTTTTGAAAGCGGAAATGAAAATACATTTTTTTTGGGGGGAAATCACTTTTGTTGCTCAGTATAGTCTCCCATAAGATCAATACACTTGGTCCAACGATCTTCCAACTTTGTTGTCCCATCACGGAAGTGACTTTCTGGAAGGCCTGCAAAATACTCCTCTATGACGGCTATAACCTCTTCGTTTGATGAAAAATGCTTTCCACGAAGGAATTTTTTGAGGTGTGAGAACAGCCAGAAGTCAGAGGGAGCTAAATCTGGCGAATAGGGTGGATGCTGCAACAATTCGTACCCCAATTCACTGATTTTCGCTATGGTTTTTTGAGCTGTGTGAGCAGGTGCATTGTCTTGATGAAAAATGATTTTTTTCTTCTGCAAACTGGGTCTTTTTTCACAAATTTTTTCATCCAACTGGTCCAAAAGGTCACAATAATAATCAGAGTTGATTGTCTTACGAGTTTGGAGATAATCTATCAATAAAATTCCTTTTGCATCTCAAAAAACTGACGCTAACACCTTCTTGGCCGATTTCTGGACACGAACTCGCTTCAGAGCCAAAGACCCTGGTTCACACCACTACTTAGCCTCTTGTTTTGATTCAGGATCATGGTGGTAGACCCAAGTCTCATCCATAGTGATGAATCGACGCAGAAAATCCTTTTTATCCTTTCGAAATTGCTCCAAATGTTGCTCAGAAAGTCGCATCGAACGTGTTTTTGTTGCATTGTAATCAAATGCGGCACCCATTGTGCACACAGTTTTTTGAAACCCAAAACTTCTGCCAAAATATGCCATGTTGTTCCATGTGAGATGCCTATGGTGTCAGCTATCACATCCACAGTTGATCGATGATCTTCCAAAACCATATCCTGTATTTTCGCTATGATTTCTGGTGTTGATGCACTTTTTGGACGTCCTGAGCGTGGATCGTCTTCAACGCTTGTACGGCCACGCTTAAACTCCAAAACCCATCGGTGAACGGTTGGAAACGAAGGAGAAGACTCCTTTAATACTTTCACCATCTTTGCATGGATCTCAGTAGCCGATAAACCTTCCAAAACAAAGAATTTAATCACTGCACGATATTCGGATTTTTCCATTGTTAAAAAATACACTGACACGTCAACTTCAAATGGCTTGTAAACAAAGAATGAATTGACAGATCGAAATGAAATTTTGAGTACGTTCTTATGAAAGATGAAATATTAAAATGGCGTAGAAATTTTGGTTTTTCTACTGCTCCATAGATGTCGCTTTCAAAACTTATTGACTAACCTATTACTAACAAAAAAATTGTACTGTTACCAATAACACAAATCACTTTCAATTCAAGTTCACTGGCACCGTAGACTGCAATGACGCATCATAGCATAGGCTAGACAATGTTCTGGGTTTGTGATGGCGGGGCGGGAGGGAGACAGTGTTAGCAAGTTTGTGAATCCCCGCAACTCATGTCCGTCGCATAATTTTTAAGACTGTCGGGAATTTTAAATCGAACACTGGACATTTTTATATTAATTTCGAGTATAAGACGCACCTGAATTTTGGAGGCAATTTTTTGAAGAAAAAAGTGCGTTTATAGTCCGTAAAATACGGTAGGTAGAACCAAAGAATAGAAAATGCAATACAAGACAAAATGCGGGTGCTAAATATATAGTGCCCAGTTCCACTTCGTGGTGGTGTGCTTTGTCCAGTTCCAGATCTGTGCAGTGTATCCAGCCACCTGGTGTGTCCTGCCCAGTTCCACCTCTGTGTGGTGTGCCCTGCCCAGTTCCACCTTTGGGTGGGATGTCAGGAGATAGTTGAAAATTCATATCTTAAAATTATCATTTTGAAAATGTTTATAGATCTTACTTCTGGTCCAACGGTAATAGTCAGCTTTTCAGGAAGAGAATTAATACCTCGTCTCATATCATCAATTTCAAAATAAGCTTGCATTGATTCTGCATGGAAGAACTGAAAAAAAGTGTTATATTTATAGTATTTGATTTATGGTGACGATTATAATATTGCTTCTCTCATTATATCAAAACAGGTTATTTGGAGTTGTCTGAGTAATGAACTGGACGATCGATGTCTATTATGAAGAAAATTAAATACATTTAAGTAAAAAGAATTCAATGTACCTCTGGCTGAATCAAAAGATGATACACAGACTGCTGAATAACATGTTGGCAGCCTGAAATTGCACCAAACAATCTGAAAAGTTATAATTTTACAAGAATTATTGCTCAATTGGTAAGTGCACCAGCCCTAGCAACATATAACGGCTGTTAAATGGATCAATGGAGAGTGATAAAAAATATTCATAATCTTCTACACAGATGGCAGTATCTGTACTGATTGAAAAATATAGCATATGTTAAATTGGTAATATAAATTCAACTATCACACTTGGCCTACATGGTTTGAATGAATTATGCGGATAATTCCATATGTACGGCACCGGTACAAAGACTGTAGAAATAGGTGGATGCTCGGAGATTTCGGCTCACGATGAAAAGGTCGGTGAAAAGTAGCTGGGTGAAGAGATTCACCTTTGACAGGTAGTAGATCGTCGCAAGTAAAAGGCAGTAGACTGGAGTGAACTGAGAATGTATTTTTTACGTTTGACGCTCCTTATGTGCGGTTAATCGCTCATCGCAAGCTCATCTCAATCGCTCATCACACCTGTTTTCGCCCGTGTATGCCATCATGACTTGCGAAATATCACAATTCTAGCAAGTTTTCGCATGCATGGGCCGGCCGACATTTGATACTGTCTCGCGCGATGACCGCGCATAAGGAACATTTCAGTTACGGCCGTGACACAGCGCGGACCTCAACAAACATAAAAATATACATACAACACATCAAAATATAACCAAGAATTTATACATGTAAACGTAAAACAAGCAAACATCTATCCATCATATTTTAGGTGACGCATACATCCGATACACCATCCTTGGTATAAATGGTTAATTCAAAGTGATATCACTGCAACTGTACAATCTAATACTCGTCTTCTTGCTGAGAAAGTACATTAAACTATAGAAATCTCAGATGCAGCACAAAGGATAGACCCAACTGAAGGGTGATGTTGAAGTCAACTTTAGAACTACATAGTTAGTAAAGCCAACAAAGTAACTGAATAGCGATTTGATAACACCTACGATCTCTTCAAGAATTTATATTAGGCAACTAATAAGCACCCGTAAAAAATTCAGATTAAAAAATACTTAAAACAAAAGGAAAAAAAAAACATCGTAATTTGTTTCATCAAACACTGTTTATTCCACTTTTTGTAACAGTATAACCCTACCGGTTTCAAAGTGTTCACCTCATCATCAGGGAGCACAAACAAGACTGAATTCTGTTCGAACTGGTACCGAGATACACGCCTCTAACGGTAAACATTTGGGTTAGGGACTGGTGGCTGGAGGAGGCATGGGACGACCTCGGCGAGCAACGGAGAGATTCTTGGTATATATGTGTTTTCCAGATGTTCACCTCGATACACCGACTTAGAAATTTCTAGGGCTTCTAATCTGTCCAATTTATTTCCGTTACTACTGATATGTAAGAAATTGGCATCATCGATAGAAAAAGTATGGTTTTCACGGTGACAATGATTAGCCATTTCAGAATAAATTAGAGGATGTGTTAAGGCAGATTTGTGTTCCCGAAATCTCTTTTCAAAAGATCTTCCTGTCTTTCCTATGTAGAAATTATCACAGTCAGCACATATCATAAAAGTTTATACACACCACTGTTGCTAAGTATTCCATTTTTGCCTTTCCCATTAAATAAGAGTTTCCGGAGATTAAAATTAATGTAAAAAGCTGGCTTTATGTGACTTGGAATCTTTTGGCTATTTCGTATGATACCGTTATATAAAGTGGAATAAACAGTGTTTGATAAAACAAAATTAAAATTACTTACAGAGAATGCTCACAAAGTTTGATGAATCCTGCTCAAATTACAATATGATTATCTCCGTAGCAAAAATTAAGTGTATGACATTCTCCGAAGACCCGCTAGAGTGCAGAATTTCAGTAGATGACGAGCCAATTGAACAAGCAACCCAGTTCAGATATCTTGGCAGTGAACTGCTCAGCTCTCATGACCTCCCTGAGGCCTTACTTCTCATGACCAGAGAAGTAAGGCCTCAGGTAGATAAAGCTGTAGTTGTGGCGGGCTGCCTCAGAGATGTCACATGGAGGAATAAAGATATTAGAACGGATAGCAAGGTACGCATTTATAAGACCTGTGTGCGACCTATCCTCACATATGGCATCGAAGTGAGGGCGGACACTGTCAGGACAAAAAGTATGCTAAGGACAATGGAAATGAGAACTCTACGCGCTATTGCTGGGAAGACTCTGCGTGATCGTGTAAGGAACACCACAATCCGAGAGGTCTGTGAGGTCCAAGATGTGGTCAGATGGGGACGACAGCGTCGACGATACTGGTACCAACATGTATAGAGAATTCCACAAGAATCCCATACATAGTTCTGCATGGGGTACCTGATGGACGGCGTCCACCAGGGAGACCCCCGAAACGATGGAGAGATAGCTGGAGCTCAGCATCACAGGAGGACAATCCTGCAGTAACAGACTCTTGAGTCTATTGAAAGTTTAAGAAGAAGAAGACTGAAATGTTACATTCTCACAATTGATAAATTACAATGTGTAACTGTCTTTGAAAGGTTTTGATACAATATTGAAAGTTAGTGGAAATAAGATAGATGTCTGGATTCGAAACATCCAGAACTAAACCGAAGAACAGGAAATTAGGGAGTTTTTATATCTAACCCAATAGGTTTATATATTAACTACAACTGGGTGTCCAAAAAAAAAGTATATACACTTTAAGTAATTATAAATTCAGTAATGATTAAGGTATATCTAAAATTAAAACTCCAAATCAAAGAAGACAGAAATGAATTTTTTTTAGCTATCACAAGTGTTCAAATTCAAGGCTGTTCTAGTCCATGCAAATTATTTTGGTATTTGGGAGCATTATATTTCAATGGCTGCTCTCAATTCATTGACTGTTGTCATTTTAGTGCCATAAACTTTAATTTTGAAAAAGTCCTTTGGTGTGATGTCTGGGAACCGCGGGGAGTATTCAATGCAACATCTATGTCGAATTTATCTGATTGGTAAATTTTCATCAAGATAGGTCCTCACATCACTATGGTAGTGGGAAGGTGCACCATCTAGCTAGAAATAAAAGTCCTCTTCGTCCTTAACAATAATAATAAAAGGACAATTTATATAGTGCTGTTTAGAGAGCAAACTCTCCTCAAGGGCACTCCAAATTAATGCATGGTATGACAAATTCCTATAGCAAGTTCAAGTAAATGGCATAATGTAAAAGTGTATACACATTTTTTTGGGACAGAGGCGTTTGCTCCGGTGATCGCCATCGTAGAAATAACTCACTTGTTTCCATAATCAACAACGACCGGGTCCCTAGAAGTGCCAGTGACTCCATCATGATGCTGGAACAGGGCAAAAGCCTCCCGAGCCAACTGCAGTGTACTAGTGAGGCGGCCCTCTCTGCTCACTAGAGCATCAGGAATATCTTGCCTCGACCTCGCCAGGGTGAGGATCATCTCCGCAGCTCTGTAAAATACTTTCTTATTAATATTGTATTCCGCTTTCATTATACTTTCGTATACAGTACTTTTAAACAACCCGAAAGGTGTGTATACAAGACAAGACTGGAATCGTTTTAAAAAAAGTTATTACAGTCTATATAAATCTTAATACAGTAAATATTCATTAATCAAAACAAAGGCCTTCGAGTCAACGCTGGTAAAACAGAATACATGTGCAACGATGCACATCCGGATGGAGGCACGCCGATGATGATTAACGGCAACCGGATACCCCAGGTGAATAAATTCAGATACCTGGGTGCCACCATCACCTCCAATGGACGGAGCTGCCCAACCGCATCGGAGCTGCCAGCGGGGCGTTCAACAACATGGATAGGATTTGGAAAGCGACTGGATTCAGCGTCACCACAAAATGCCGCCTGTTTAATGCATGTGTCATCCCGGTCCTCCTGTACGGCTGTGAATCTTGGCATCTCACCAAGGCTCAGGAGCGCAAAATACTTAGTTTTGAAAACAGGTGTCTCAGGAGGATATTGGGAATCAGGTGGTATGACCACATAACAAATGACGCTGTACGTCAGCGCACCCGGCAGGGGTCTGTCGTCTCTGTAATTCGGGAGAGGTGATGGTCCTGACTGGCACATGTTCTGAGAATGCCCGATGATAGTTGGCCGAATAGAGCGCTGTTTTTCTGTCTATTGGGGTCCCGATGGCCTGGAAAACCCTCTCTGACGGTGTACCGTTCCTACGACAAGGAAGTCAGAGCGTTAGGAATGTCGTGGAGGGAGATTATCAACACCGCCCAAAACCGTTCTGAATCGAGAAGACTGATGGCTTCCCTATGTTCCCTTGTGGAGCTTTAAAAACAGGGTGAATTGATTGAATTGAATTAAAACGACGATTATTAAGTATTTTTCAGAAATTTTAGGTCCGAAAATCGACAATTCATAAAAAATGTACTGTTAATTCGAAAAACCGTGTATTCCGTAATGTTTTTTACCATAAAGTATTTAAGAATTCTGACTATTTGAAATTCTCCGCGCAAATCTCAAGTCCACGTAGTAATCGACCTTTGCTCTCCCTATGTCCAAACATTCAATTTTAAAAATATCTCAAAGCTATTATCGTAAATAAGGGGGAAGCCCTCCAAGAATCAAACGTTAAGATCCACGTGCTAAGGAATACCTATTGACAAAAGACCGATAAAATAAGGAAACAATATAAATAGGATATAATAGAAATATGATTGTAGACTTTTTTGTGCACACGTTATTTAACCTTTCCATAAATTAGCAAATTTTCTCTATAACGAAATTCGAATTCTGAGATAAAATTCAAGCGGCGTGCAGTTTTATGTTGACATACATGAGAATTATTTTGTTTGTATTCAGTAAGAAGTGTTTTAGAATTCTCAACATAGGTTACGCATAAATTATTCATCTTTCTAAGTTTTTTTTATGATTTGAAATAATATTTTATTATTCATAAATATTAGTGTGTTTATACTCAAGAAAATGTAGCGTGGTCCCTGTGACGTTTGAAACGTCATGTCTCAAAGGGATGGGGTAAAATCGTTTTTTTTACAAATCGAATAGTTTTTTCATAAATTGAAAAATTGTTTTTCTCTAAACTGACATTTTAATTCCTAATTATCATTATACTGACTTTCTAATGTATTGTATGATTTGTATCTATCTTTAAATAGGCCAACATCTACTATGAATTAATACTAATTACGAACATTTAATTTTAGGTATAAAAAAATCGAAAATCCAATTATCGTATACCCCATCCCTAGCCAATGCAGACTAACGTAGTGACTTTTGACAAACGTCGCCAAATATTATTTGATTTTAACAAACTGACATATTTTGGCTAATTTGTGACAAGATGTATTAATTTGTCATTATTGTCAGTTTTATGTAATGTATTTACCTAAATAACTTGCTATTTATTAGAATTGAGGCTTATATTAAAGTTTATTTATTTATTTAACACTTTTTTTGCAAATACAATCTGGCGGGATTATTGCCAAGCAGCAATCTCTTCCAACCAATAAGACAAAAGTTGATAAAATAATTAAAATTACTGAACGTCGTTACAAGGTCGTTTATGTATAAAAAAAATCGAAAACCCAATTATCGTATACCCCATACCTAGCCAATGCAGACTAACGTAGTGACTTTTGACAAACGTAGTCTAATATTATTTGATTTTAACAAACTGCCATATTTTGGCTAATTTGTAACAAGATGTATTCATTTGTCATCATTATTGTTAGTTTTATGTAACGCATTTACCTAAATAACTTGCTATTTATTAGAATCGAGGCTTATATTAAAGTTGACAAAATAATAAAAATTACTGAACGTCGTTACAAGGTCGTATTGGGGCGAATTTGTGAAACGTCACAGGGACCATGCTACATTTTATTTAGTGTAATAAAAAATTATGATATTCTTCACAGGATTTTTACATAATAAGATCTTACATAATAAGACCTACTTCTATTTGGTAATACATCTAAAAAATATTTATACCTGACGTAAGCCATAAGCACTCGGTCCATTCTTTTGTAATAGGGACGAGAAGTGTAGTAGCCACTCCAATAGTGGTCGTCCCTATCCGCATATGTGAAGAAGTCTCCAGACAGTATCGGGAACTCTTCGGTGGCTAGTTCAGCTTTCACCGCAGAAAAGTAATCTGAGAGTGTACCAAAGTTAACCTACAAAAATAAATTTATTTAAGTTAAGTACTTGAGAACATTAAGCAATTTTACATTCAATTTATTACGGATTACGTACAATAAGATTGGATGCCAAAAAATAGCACTATATGTGTACATCAGATTGCTTTAATTGTTTTGATTTCGAGCGTCTCAGACCCATACGTACCAATATTCATCGAGTTCGTTGCATGACGATTAGTCATCGAGTGAATCTCCTAGCGAACAGACGTGATGGTTAATTTACAAGATGGTGGAAGTTTTAATAACAGCTGTGTATAAAAGGGAGCCTTTGTGGAACCCATCGAGCAAATTATAGAAAAATGTACCTGTAATAAAATCATTTTGGAATGAAGTTGCACAGGAAGTAAATAAAGATGGTAAGTTATAATGAAATTGGTTAGTTTTGAGAGTGACATCGTGTGTTGACTCAACCGCTCCTAACTGTCAAATGTATTTGTGCGTAGCACTTTGGTGTGGCCAGGCATGAAGTCACCTAGTATATGAGTCACGTAAAACCTAGCTTAGCACCTAACGAAGCAATTTGGTGTGGTCTCGGTCTTAGGTGCAAAATATCTTATCATCTAAACCAGTGCTCCGCAACCGGTGTGCCGTGGCACACTGGTGTGCCGTGAGCCGGATACAGGTGTGCCGTGGTCAAATTCAATGTACGAGTATTTGACATTTTACAATTTTTCATTATGTATTTAATACACAATAACTGGTGCCAACTTTTGAAAACTGCGTAGTGTGCTTTGTACACACCATGGCCGCACCAAATTAGTCATAGACAAAGAAAAATGACCCTTATGCGCGTCGCTGAAGACTCATGCCTAATTTAATACCTATATATTTTAGCTTTTGGTGTGCCGCGGAATTCTAGGAAGAATTTTGGTGTGTTGTAGGTGAGAAAAGGTTGCAGAGCACTGATCTAAACTACAGAGGTAATTTTAACGATGAACAATATACATGGTGAAAGTAAAAGTGAGATATCATCCACCAATGGAAAAGGAAGAGGCAGTGAAGAGGAAAGAAAAATCAGGGATGAAACACGTTATATGTATAAGAAGTTTAAGATTTGAAAATAAGAGTTTTTTCAGTTGCTTTTAAGGTACGTGTTATACGAAGAGAGTCTAATATTGGTTTGTTACTGGTTCCAAAGTCTCACTGCATGAACAGCAAAGGATGACGTAAAAACAAGAAGAGCGGTGAACTGGGAAGGCCAATAAACAGTCTCTGTTTGAGTGTAGCGCAAGTCCATAATCGGAAAGACGCTGAACATTTTCAGCAAGATAAGAGGGGGCAGCAGACCAGTTAAGGATATACGAGGGTCATCTATAAAGTAAGGTTACAAGGGCTCCTGAGGCCGGGGGAATTTTTTTGTTTCAAAAGTTGGCGATCCTAACGGTCAATTTGTTTGGTCCCGCGTGTTTGTCGGCCATTTTGTTTGGTTACAGTGAATTCTTCCCATGGGGAGGTCTTCACCTCCCGTCTGTGCGAGATCCGCGCGGTCATCCATTTTTTGACTTTGCAGAACATTTTTTAACTTTGACGACCTCCGTGGCCTGGTGGTAAGACACTTGTCTGCCGATCCGGAGGTTGCGGGTTCGATCCCCGCTGGAACCCAGATTTTTTTAAATAGGATTCCAGTCTGGTTAACACTTAGGGCCTATAAAAACATCTTTGTGGTTGGTTGGAGGGGATTGCCACATGGCAATATACTCGCTAGGTAAAAAAAAAAAAAAAAAAAAAAAAAAACAATACCGCTGCGAATATCCATCGGAAGCTCGTGAAAGTTTATGGTAGTGATGTGATGAGTCGACAACATGTCACGAAGTGGGTTAGGTTGTTCAGAGAAGGCCGTACTGATACGACGAGGCAAGGCAGTGATTTCTGACGAACTTGTGCAAAAAAATTGAAGGACAAGTGCGAAATGACCGCCGTGTGACACTTGACGACCTTCACGAAGAATTTCCTGACATTTCTCAAAGTCTCCTTGGTGATATTGTGTCGGAAAAACTTGGTTACAAGAAATTGTGTGCGAGATGGGTGCCCAGAATGCTCACACCGGAGCACGGTCAAAGTCGCGTGATTGCCGCGCGTGAATTTTTTAATCGTTTTGCACAGGAGGGAGAAGCTTTTCTGGACCTATCGTGACAGGGGATGAGACGTGTGTGTGTCACTACACCCCAAAAAATTTCCAATGATCAGTAGGTCGAGGAAGCTATGAAGAAGTGCCTGAAAGAGCTAGCGGCGGAGGTCTATGACATTGGCATACAAAAGCTGGTGCCCCGACTACAGAAAGTCTCGATCTCGACGGCGATTACGTTGAAAAATAGTTTAATATATTTGTGAAGTATCCTGTGAATTTCAATTAAATACATGCATTTTTCGATCCTACATAAATGTTGTAACCTTACTTTCTGGATGAACCTCGTACAATAATGACTATGTGAATTTTGCGTGTATTTCTCACGTTCAACCAGTTCAGCCCCTTCTTGTCAGAAGTAATGTGATCATACATACTTCCTCAGGTTAAAAATAAATATAATCATCCCATATTGAGTTTTCTCACCTTGATATATAATTTTTCATTGTTGTTAAGATAGTCAATCAATCTTTCATAGTTCTCAAATTGAGCATCCCACTCGGTAGAATGGTCCCACCGAAAATCATCCCCCAGAGGATAGAGCACCACTCTGCTTTTATACAATTGTGATTTCTTACGCCACTGGTCTAGTAATAATTCAGCCCTGGAAATAAAAATATTATAATCTTTATAAATATTCAGCCCTGGAAATAAAAATATTATAATCTTTATAAATATTAGGTGTTAACATAAGTTGTGTCCGTTTTTTTCCAATTTAAAAATGAGCACCAAAAGTATAACAGAATGGTAAATGTTATACGTCATTCGAAAGATAATTTTCTGCTCTACAAGATGTTGTGTTTGCTTTTACGTTACATATATTATTTGATTTGATTACAAGCCTTCAAAATGGAATGTCAAGTAGACTAAAGTGAGCATTTTCGACACCTCCAGTGGACTTCGATGAGGACCGCTTAAACCATATTATTCATGAAGATCCCCTTCAAACCACCGCAGAATTGGCTGGGCAGATGAATTTTAGTCACATGACTGTATACCGTCATCTTAAATCAATGGGAAAAGTCCAGAAGTTTGGCGCTTGGGTTTCACATGTTTTGAGTGAAAACAACAAAAATCAACATTTGACAATTTCTGCTGGTTTGCTCGCGCGTCATCGAGCTACGTATGGCCACAAGCAAAGGTTTCTTTACCGTATCATTACTGGTGATGAAAAATGGTTTAAAAATGGTGATAAAAAATGTTTGAAGGGGATCTTCATGAATAATGTGGTTTAAGCGGTCCTCATCGAAGCCCACTGGTCGTCCGGAATGCTCCATGTCTTTCAGGTCGAAATTACCGTCTTTGAAATGCAAAAACCATCGACGAGCTGTCCTTTCATTCGTAGCATCTTCACCGTACATTTCGTAAATATCCCGAGCAGCTTTGGCAGCTTTATTCCCTTGATTGAACGCAAACAGAAGGAGGTGTTGAAAATCCTCACTTTCGTCTACTTGACATTCCATTTTGAAGGCTTGTAATCAAATAAAATAATATATGTAACGTAAAAGCAAACACAATATCTTGTACAGCAGAAAATTTTCTTTCTAATTACGTATAACCTTAACATTTTGTTTATTTTTGGTGCTCATTTTCAAATTGGAAAAACACTTACACAACTTATGTTAAAAACAATACTATTTCAATATTATAACAATAAATACTCACTTGAAATTAACATTTTTTGGAGTTATAACCTGAGGGGCAACTTTCCATGGACATACCAGGCCATAGCCAGGAAGTCTTTTAAAATCAAATTGGCAGCAGATCTAAAAAAAAACATTGTATCTAAGTAAACACAAATAAAAATGTTGTTGTTTTATCCCCCACTAGAACAGGGCTCAGCAAACCTTTTCCTCTCGTGGCCAGCAGCAATAACTATAAGGCCATATTTTACGACTATATATTATTTATAAACGGCATTAACACTGTGGAGGTGTAAAGACATCGTAATTTGTTTAATAAAACACTATATTTTCACTTAAGATAATAGTATAACCCTACAGATTTCAAGGTTTTCATCTCATTATCAGGGGAGCACAGACAAGATTGAATTATGCCTGGGCTGAACTGAGACTACACCAGTGATGGGTAACCTATGACACGCGTGTCAGAAGTGACACGCCAAGACATTTTGGGTGACACGCATCGTTTAAGGACATCTTCGCCCAAGAACGAGCGATGCCCTCAAGCACGACAAACAATTAAAATAATTAAATATCCGGATGTAGTAGTCTACAGTACTTTGAAATTAAATGGTTTCGAATGGATGCAATGTGATGATTTGGAGTCGCAACTTGCAGAATTACAAGACAGCATCTGGGCTCAAGAGTTCGTCGACTGAATGAAGACGAGTGCCACTACGAACAAGATATTTTGAATGCTTGGAACCGATTACCAAACACTTTTGCCACTCTGAAAAAATCTAGCGATGGCTTTACTCACAATATTTCCCTCAACGTACTTTTGTGAGACCTTATTCTCGGAGTTGAATAATATAAAAACAAATAAAAGAAACTGGCTGACTGATGAAGTTTGTAACGCTTGCTTGTGTTTAAAATGTACGAAATACGAACCTTCAATTGAAGATTTAGCAAATGCAATTCAGCAACAAAAAAGTCACTAATGTAAATAATTATTTGTTTTTGCTTTTAATAATAAATAAATATGTTGTTTATAGTCACCGTGAAAACCATAATATCTCTATCGATGATGCCAAATTCTTACATATCAGTATTAACGGAAATAAATTGGACAGATTAGAGGCCCTAGAAATTTCTAAGTCAGTACATCAATCCGAATATCTGGTGAACAGTTATATCCCAAAAATCTCTCCGCTCTTGGCCGAAATTGTTCCATGCCTCCCTCACCTCTCAGCCCCCAACCGTTGAAGCGTGTATATCGGTGCCAGTTCGAACAGAATTTAGTCTCGTTTGTGCTCCCCTGAAGATGAGGTGAAAGCCTTGAAACCGGTAGGGTTATACCGTTACAAAAAAGTGGAATAAACAGTGTTTGATAAAAATAAATTACAAAAAATAAATAAATAATTCAAAAACAAAACTCTCATTTACTAGGGCTGCAAAAATTATTAATATTCTTAGATGTGACACGGCACCCGGGTCAAACCAGGTTTTTTCAGAATTTTGACACGCCGAGCTAAAAAGGTTACCCATAACTGAACTACACCCATCTAACGGTAAAAATTCGGCAGGGGTGGTGGGTGAAGAGCGGCAGATGACTTTGGCAAACAGCGGTGAGACCTTGGGAATGAATACTACCTTGATCAAAAAGTTTTAGGACTTTATTGGTAAAATCGAAAATACAAGTTTATTCATCAAAATTGATATGGTCCCCTTCAAAGTACTCCCCATCGACTGCAACACACTTACGCCAGCGCTTGATCCAATCCTCGAAACACCGCTGGCACTCAATTTTCGGTATGTCCATCAGAGCCGTCTTCGATTTTTTCATGACATCCTCTCGGATGCCGTAACGCGTTCCGCGAAGCGGTTTTTTAAGTCGGTTGAACAGAAAAAAGTCGCAGGGGGCCAGATCAGGTGAACTCAAAGGCTGCTGGATAGTAATTGTGTTGTTTTTGGTCAAAAACTCATGGAAATCATGTCGTTGCGATTTCAACGCGGTCCTTTTTTGCATGAAATTGAGGTCTTTCGGCACCAGTTTTGCAGGGACACGTCTGAGGCCCAAATCACTAACCAAAATGTCTTGAGCGGATCCATAAGCGATGTTCAAGTCCTCTGCCAGCTCTCTGATGGTCAATTTGCCGTTTTCGGTCAATATTTCTTCGATTTTATCGATGTTTTCATCGGTTTTCGACTGCCACTGCGTTCGTCATCCTCGACCGACTCACAACCACTTCAGAACCGTTCGTGCCACCGAAAAACCCTTCTCCAACATTTCCAAGGTCTGCGGACCGTTAAATCCGTTTTTCACACAACATTTAATGCAAACTCGTTGATGCACAGTTGATGCCATTTTCAAACTTGTAAAAAATCGAAAACACACACAAAGGTAGATGTACTCAGTACAGCGTGACTTTTACAAATGTCAAGCTATGACGCTGTCAGTTGCGTGTCAATGATAGATGAGTGTCAATGATAGATGTGGTAACCAAACAAAAAAAAAAGAATTACAATCGGGTGACTGACAGCACCACACGGTGGCCTGTCCTAAAACTTTTTGATCAAGGTAGTATGTCTATCAGGTGTTCATTCCAATGTATTGACAGGTATTTTCATATTGGTTTTATAGATTTATATAAGGCAGATGAGAAGCGCCACTAAACAAATTCAGGTGATCATAATATGTATTATTTAATAAGTATTTTGAATACTTTGGATATAAAAAAAAACATGCATTTCAGATAAAAACATGATACTAAACTGATACAACATGTACATGCTTGTTTAAAGGGAATATCTACCATGTCGTTCTTCAATCCATGGAAATAACTTAAAATATGACTTTACCTTCGGATCAGGTCCACAGGAATGCGGAATATCATAAGAATAGAAAGGCATCATGTGAGTAAACATGTCAGTCGAGCCGGTAGCATCTAGAAGCATAAAATTATTGAATATCATAAGAATAGAAAGGCATCATGTGAGTAAACATGTCAGTCGAGCCGGTAGCATCTAGAAGCATAAAATTATTGAATATCATAAGAATAGAAAGGCATCATGTGAGTAAACATGTCAGTCGAGCCGGTAGCATCTAGAAGCATAAAATTATTGAATATCATAAGAATAGAAAGGCATCATGTGAGTAAACATGTCAGTCGAGCCGGTAGCATCTAGAAGCATAAAATTATTGAATATCATAAGAATAGAAAGGCATCATGTGAGTAAACATGTCAGTCGAGCCGGTAGCATCTAGAAGCATAAAATTATTGAATATCATAAGAATAGAAAGGCATCATGTGAGTAAACATGTCAGTCGAGCCGGTAGCATCTAGAAGCATAAAATTATTGAAATGCATAAAAAGAAATTAGAAAAACATTTTATAACGGACCACAAAAGCAGAGAATCAGATATCGAACAGTTAGGCCGAGGCCACACCAAAGTGCTTCGTTAGGTGCTAAGTTAGGTTTTACGTGACTTCATGCTTGGCCACACCAAAGTGCTACGCACATATTCATTTGACATTTGGGAGCGGTTGAGTCAACAAACGATGCAACTCTCAAAACTAACCAATTTCATTACAAGTTACCATCTTTATTTACTTCCTGTGCAACTTCATTCCGCAGTGATTTTATTACGGGTACATTTTTGTATAATTTGCTCGATGGGTTCCACAAAGGTTCCTTTTTATACACAGCTGTTATTAAAACTTCCGAGATCTTGTACAATTACGGTGACACAATAAAATTAACTAACACGTCTGTTCGCTAGGAGATTCACTCTGTGACTAATCGTCATGTGGTGTGGCGTGAAGCGTGCAGTGTGGCCATTGCGATAGTATGCGGTGCGTTGGTTCGCTAGGATATATCACCTAGCTCGCAGCGTAGCTCTAAGCACCAAGCGAGGCTCCTACCTGTGGCCTAAGTGAGTTTTGCAAGTCGATTCCAATAGTAATTTAATTTTGTTCTCTGTTTGTTATTATGTTCATACATGAATAAAATTAACCAACACGTCTGTTCGCTAGGAGATTCACTCGGTGACTAATCATTATGCAACGTGGCGCGAAGCGTGCAGTGTGGCCACTGCGATAGTATGCGGTGCGTTGGTTCGCTAGGATATGTCGTCTAACTAACAGTGTAGCTCTAAGCATCAAGCGAGGCTCCTACCTGTGTGGCCGAGGCCTTAAAGTTCGTTAATTAGAACAATGATAATTCGTAATTTATATTTTCCGCTATTTTCTAGGTTACGAAATCATTAGGTTATAAAAAAAAGTATTTACGAATTCTAATAATTCGAAATTATCCACGCAAACTAAGAAGTCACACAGTACTCGGCCCTGGCTGCGGGACGATTATGCGTGTTACGTGCTGACAAGTGGTTAAATTCGCAGGGCTCCACCTATACCCAAAAAAGAGAGGTGCTGAATAAATGTGTGCATTGAGAAGAATAGATGGGATGACAATGTATGAGATAATACAGAATGAAGTGATTAGGGATAAATGTGAACGTACCGTTGATGTGTTGAGTAAGATGAAGAAGAGCACTGAGATGGTTTTGTAGGAACTACGGTCGTCCCTGAATATTGTCAACACGCACGGTCAACTACCGACGAAACGACCTTCGGATATGTCCAAAGGTCGCATACCAGAACATTAATATTGTTTACCAGCAAATACTATTTACGATACATTCCACAGTAGAAAGAGAACGCATCGCGCTGTCTCGCCGTTTTCGCCAACAAATTATCTACCCACAATATTATTCGCGACGTCTGCGACCATCTCTGCACGCACAGGAGTGAGATAAAAATATATTGCGGGCGCACTCACGCGTCTCGTTCTGAATTGTATAAATACCTACTTATCGATAAATAAAGCATCATTAATCATTTGACCATTCGTCACTGTTTACTATTCATTGATTATTCACTCTCACTTTCCGCATTGCTAATCGACGTATTTTATTTTAAATACCAAACAATCAAAACCATCAGCACGTCCATCAAGGACATCCGCTAAAGTTTGATGGAAATGGTTTCATGTGGAACGATAAAATTAAGAAAGACTAACAAAACAAATATATAGTGCAAATGTGAGTGAAACGTGTGTGGGAGGAAGACCAAGGAAATTATGGTTGGATAAGTGAATGATATTCTAAAAGAAGGAAACATAGTCAACAGGAAATCGGAGAAAATTTATAATGTAGAAGAGACTAAGGATGCATCGAGATAAGAAAGTCTGGTGTTCTGTCCTCTCTGCCTACCCCGACAGGGATATGACGCGATGGTGTGTATCTCTTGAAACTGTTGCTTTTATTATTTTAATATATTACCTTAACCCTTTGTAGTCCACAATTATTTTTATTATACCAGGTCTATAAAAAATTTACACGATTCTATGAAAAATTATGATTTACTAAGTTTTTTTTTTTTTTTTTAAATAAAACAATATTTGGACATTTCTTTTTTTATTTTAATGACTATTATTGATAAAAAATCTTTAATTACGAGTGTAACTCGTAATTAAAGATTTTTAGACATAAGACCAACAGGAATAAAATATATGTTGACTCAGACTCGACATAAGACAGTAAAGTAAAGTCTTTCTTAAAATATAGTGTCTGATCTATACACGTATGAACATGATAACAAACAGATAACAAAATTAAATTACTATTGGAATCAGCTTGCAAAATTCACTTATAAATGGCTATAAAATTCAAAACAATTATTTCATTGCAGACCTGTGTATAATTGATTTCAACATCTGATTCAGATCTTAAGTGGTGTATATGTTAGTCAAAATAGATGGTCAGTGAATGTATGCTATAAGGATGTAATCTATACACACTTTTACACCGTACCGGTTACTTGAACTTGCGGTAGTCATACCACGCATTCATGAGGAGTGTAGATATGAGGAATGTAGAGATGAGTGTAGAGATGAAGAGTGTAGAGATGACGAGTGTAGAGATGAGTGTAGAGATGACGAGTGTAGAGATGACGAGTGTAGAGATGACGAGTGTAGAGATGACGAGTGTAGAGGTGACGAGTGTAGAGGTGACGAGTGTAGAGGTGAGAAGTGTAGAGGTGAGAAGTGTAGAGATGAGGTCTATCTTGATAAAAATTTACCAAAAAGATGGACGGGACAAAGATAGCATCAAATACCCCCGACACTCAATAGTCCTGCACAAAAATATCTTGCACTGAATCGTTCTACACATAATCGAACTGGCTCAGAAACGCCAACTCTGAACTCGTCCATTCCACAAAGAACTAGACGAATCGGGCAACCAGCCTATACCATATATCGGTGTTACGATCGACAGATTAACAGTTTCACCCTTAGAAATTATTAATTTTATTCATAAAAAGACTAAGGAAAAATAAACCAACCCCACAATTGCCTCCAGCGGAATTCCAATTGCTTCTTTTGTGCCAGCTCTTTCTTAACGCTATAATGTGTTCTTTGGATCAGCGAAGACTCTAGCCCCGCTAGTTTCAATAGGTAGGGTTGCGTGGCTGAGTGGCCGAAGGGATCGATGGCCCAGCCAGACACAGGGGTAACATTCAGGTTCTCTTTCAGCCACTGGTGGCCTGTAGTTAACTGCTGTGCTATTGACAACCAGTGGGAGGTGGCTTCGTCGTTCATCACCCATCCACCAGTCACTATTTCTAGCTGTCCTGCTTTGATCAGCCTAAAAAGACAAATTAACAAACTATTAAAAATACACTATAATAAATTATGCATAATCGTGCGGTAACACACTGGACTTTCGTGCGAAAGGTCGCCGGTTCGAAGCTCGCACTGTGCTACTCCCCTTGAATAACACTGGCATTTTTTCACCTAACATTCAGTGGTATAAGGATACGTATGACCGAAGTCATAGGTATCTTTATACCCCCGAAGAGAAGAAAAAAAACATGCCGGTATGATCCGATCATCTTACGTCAGTGTGCCATCGGATCCAGTACAGTGGTATGGCCGGTGAGTTTGCTGGTGTGAAACGGCTCACTCACTTAAAACAAACTCCACGGCACAGTTTCCCTTTCCAACTGAATTGACATTGGAATGGTGGAGGGATTCTCGACTACGAGGCCCCAGCAACGACAATATGTTATGGAAAAATCGGTAAAAAAATTCGACAATTGCTATGAAAAACGTTGAAAATTGTTTACTTTATCAAAATTAAATTATCCTCAGTGAGATACAGGCAAAAGCCTAGTTTACTGGAGACACGACAAATTAAAGGCAACAAACCCAGATCTATTAAAATTGTGTGTCCAAATTAAATTACCTGTTGTCTTTTGGAAAATTGTGTATATTTCTTGTCATGTGTAAAATAAATAAAATAAAATATTTAAGTACATTGGAATAACAAGAATAATCACTGTGGTGAATGATATTTCCTATGCGAGCATTTCAAAGCATAATCATTGTGATGAATGATATTTCCTATGCGAGCATTTCAAAGCATAATCATTGTGATGAATGATATTTCCTATGCGAGCATTTCAAAGCATAATCATTGTGATGAATGATATTTCCTATGCGAGCGTTTCAAAGCATAATCATTGTGATGAATGATATTTCCTATGCGAGCATTTCAAAGCATAATCATTGTGATGAATGATATTTCCTATGCGAGCATTTCAAAGCATAATCATTGTGATGAATGATATTTCCTATGCGAGCGTTTCAAAGCATAATCATTGTGATGAATGATATTTCCTATGCGAGCGTTTCAAAGCATAATCATTGTGATGAATGATATTTCCTATGCGAGCGTTTCAAAGCATAATCATTGTGATGAATGATATTTCCTATGCGAGCATTTCAAAGCATAATCATTGTGATGAATGATATTTCCTATGCGAGCGTTTCAAAGCATAATCATTGTGCTGAATGATATTTCCTATGCGAGCATTTCAAAGTGTAATCATTGTGCTGAATGATATTTCCTATGCGAGCATTTCAAAGTGTAATCATTGTGCTGAATGATATTTCTTATGCGAGCATTTCAAAGTGTAATCATTGTGCTGAATGATATTTCCTATGCGAGCATTTCAAAGTGTAATCATTGTGCTGAATGATATTTCCTATGCGAGCATTTCAAAGTGTAATCATTGTGATGAATGATATTTCCTATGCGAGCATTTCAAAGTGTAATCATTGTGATGAATGATATTTCCTATGCGAGCATTTCAAAGCATAATCATTGTGATGAATGATATTTCCTATGCGAGCATTTCAAAGCATAATCATTGTGATGAATGATATTTCCTATGCGAGCGTTTCAAAGCATAATCATTGTGATGAATGATATTTCCTATGCGAGCATTTCAAAGCATAATCATTGTGATGAATGATATTTCCTATGCGAGCATTTCAAAGCATAATCATTGTGATGAATGATATTTCCTATGCGAGCGTTTCAAAGCATAATCATTGTGATGAATGATATTTCCTATGCGAGCGTTTCAAAGCATAATCATTGTGATGAATGATATTTCCTATGCGAGCGTTTCAAAGCATAATCATTGTGATGAATGATATTTCCTATGCGAGCATTTCAAAGCATAATCATTGTGATGAATGATATTTCCTATGCGAGCGTTTCAAAGCATAATCATTGTGCTGAATGATATTTCCTATGCGAGCATTTCAAAGTGTAATCATTGTGCTGAATGATATTTCCTATGCGAGCATTTCAAAGTGTAATCATTGTGATGAATGATATTTCCTATGCGAGCATTTCAAAGTGTAATCATTGTGATGAATGATATTTCCTATGCGAGCATTTCAAAGTGTAATCATTGTGCTGAATGATATTTCCTATGCGAGCATTTCAAAGTGTAATCATTGTGATGAATGATATTTCCTATGCGAGCATTTCAAAGCAAAATTAAAACATGTTAAAAAGAAAGAGAAATTTAAGGAGTTGGCGAATATGACATTGAAGCATTTATTAACATTTGAATTTCATAATTAAAGATAGTGCATTATCAAATTATGCGATTAAAATAAACACATTCTGAAACAATTTAAGTAAACACTCTTATCACACTGCAAAATATGCGATGGCAGGTAAACAAGATATTCAGGTTATACAGGTTGGCCACTAAAAGTCTTAACCGTTCACCAAAAATTTCTCGCAGGAGGTCCATCATCGCCCTGGCAGTGTGCGCGCAGTAGCTCCATCCTGTTGGAACCATACCTTCTGATTATCTTCGATTGCTGGACGTAAATTTTTTTCAAGCATTGTCCTATATTGCCCTCATAAGCAAAAACACAGCTAATGGCAAAAGTTAAGTTTTGAGAAAACTCCACTCTTATGTTTTTCTCATAAACAAAAAAGCAGTAAAATGTGATTCATATGCAAAAACGCAGCAAACGCACAGGCACTTGTTGTCTTTTTGCTTATGAATCACATTTTATTGTTTTTTTGCTTAGAAAACCCTAGTATTTTGTAAAATTAAAAAATACATTACGTCGATTTTTGTGTTGAAATAAATGGTTTTCAGTATTTTTTTTTTATGGATTATGGTTCAGAATTTGATATGGAATATACTTATACTTGTTAAATTTCAGATTTTTTTCCGTTAGCTGCGTTTTTGCTTATGACGGCAGTATACAGGGTCCCGTTGATTCTTTCTGGCTGATCTTCATCATTTTCAAAGAAATATGGGGCTGATAACTCTTTCAGCCCTAACACTACACCAAACAGTGCATTTTTGGGGATATAATTTTTTTTTTTTTTTTTTTTTTTTTTATCCACTTTGCACGGATTTCTCCTGTTACACAAAGAGGGTTTGCTTCTAGCGTTAGCTTATTCGTTAGGAAGAATATCAGCCAGGATTCTTCTCATACTGCTAGACGGTACCGAGAATATATCAACCGTGTCATTCAGTTGGTTCAATATCTCTATACCACGGGTGACTGAGTGTTTAGCCATGATATTCGTCCTGTAAGTTGGTATGTAGAACAGAGGGTGATTCCTTGCACGGATATATTTATTGGGTACATATAAACTTAGTGCTTCTAGAATCGCGGGATGTTATTCCCTGGGATTCTCAGTACCCCGAAATCTGCAGTTTTGTTTGTTGATGTACCCGTTTAAATGAAAATGGACCTCATCACATATTATCAAGTAGTTCAAAAACTTTTTGAACTTGATACTTTTACTGGAATAGAAAAACCCAATGAGTTTAACTCGATGCAGGACATTATACGTAACCATTTTAATTTTCAAGGGGTGTTCTATAGCCCGTAAAAAAATAAAATAAAAAATAAACAAGTTATGATTTTTTAAACCCTTTAGTCTTTCAGTGGCCACCCTATATTTATAAGAATAAGTATTTATATCTCTAATATGTCAGTAAAAATTGTTTTAATGTACTTGAACTTAAGTCAGTCATGCATAAATTAAAAGAAAATTTGTCGACATTATTCATTTTCAAAATGACAATCAACTGATAAAGTGACATCTTTTTAACCCTTCTCTTACGGTGTTAAAATTGAAACGCGTGCTCCGGTGTTAGGTAGTGAGTACGCGATCAAAAATTAGCGATTTTAAATCGGAAAAATAAGAACATTCATAGATAATCCCCTTAACTAATTATAATTGAAGTTAAAAATTATAATAATTGAGATTTATTTGCTGAAAACATTAAAAAACCATCTGGCAACGCTCACGGAACGGGCGTACGTCTAATCTATTTGCAAGTCCAGAAGATACTGCGGCGCAGAGCGGTACCCCGGCGTGGTTTACGTTTGCGACGATTGAGACAATTGAGCTCCTCGCAATTCAGTGGAGTATGCAAGAGTGAGATGCGAATATAGTGTCGCGCTTCCCGCATACTATTCACCTATCGTCAAGACGAGGCACTCGCAGCGTTTAAATGCGAATTTGTTTTCGATCTTTACAAAACACTTCGACGATGTAGTCGATAAATTCTGATTATTATTAATATTATTTTTTAAATCAATGCGTAAATATATTATGGAGGAATACCTAAAATCTTAACCTTGTATTTATTATATTTATAGAGATATTGATGGTTATTAGAAGCAACGTGTAGAAGATACCCAACACAGGGAAGGAAAGGTTAAAGAAACGATCTGTCAATACTCAAAGAGCAAAAAGACCACTCATTAACACAATTCAAGCGGGGTCATTCTGCCTGAAGAGAGCCTCGGAATAGAAGGTAGAAACACATGTAGCTGGGATTAATGTAATTAGTAATTTGTTATTTATGTGTTCCCTCGATGATGAGGTGAAAACATTGAAACCGGTAGGGTTATACTATTATATCGTTAGCCTAACTATAAGAACACGTAACTCCATATGTGTAACTTTACAGGAGAGAGAAAATACGTCAGTTTGTCCAATGTAAACTTAAATATTGTTTTTTTTTAAATATATCTGATTGATAAAGACATTGGTTTTTTTATCAATCAGATATATTTAAAAAACAATGTTTAAGTTTACATAGGACAAACTGTGGCATTTTTGCTCTCTCCTGTAAAGTTACACATATGGAGTTACGTGTTCTTATAGTTACGCCAATTATATGTATAAAGTGGAATTAACAGTGTTTGATTAAACAAATTACAATAATTAGTAATTAGTGGAACAACAAAGTAGTTTTTGTTAAATGTTTTAATATGGAGTTCCACAAACTTAAAGCCGAAACCTTTGATAAATCAATAAAAATAAATAGAAAGATCACTTATTTCAAGGGTCGCAACAGAGGTAAATTATTCCAACTGGGATAAAAACCTTTTGCAATAACAGCTTTGCGAATGAGAATTTTCTACCCTGATGAACTTAAAAACAAAGTACAGAAATCAGCTGTACCCTGAAGACAGCATCAAAGAACTCTGGAATCAGTATTATTTTACTAAAAAATGAAACAACACCATTCGAAAAGCAAAGTCTGCTAGACGTGCAAATACTGTGGTTTACCACTTCATAAAGGCGAGTGTTTTCAGCTGTATCATGCCATGAAACATTATTAATGTTTAGAAAAAGACTGAGAGGATTCGAATAAATGCTGTAAAAACACACACATTGAGAAGAATATATGGAGTGACAATGTATGACAATACGGAATGAAGTGAATAGGGATGGGTATGGGCTGATGTGTTAACACATTCAATGCGATCAAATTATTAAGGCAATTCACGTATGGCTGAAAATAAAAAAAAGATGTAAAATTACGTGCGATTTAATTTGGTGTTGTCTAGTAGTACCCCCCCCCCATCCATTTGAAACGAAACTTTGGTTTGCATACGAAAATGCGTCAGGCGCGTTGTTAGCATCCGGCGGTTGCGCGAGGAAAAGAACGCACTAGGCGCGTTGTTAGCATTGAACGTGTTAAGATGAAGAGGACGCTGAGAACAAAACAGATATATAGTGCAAATGTAGGCGGAAGGTGTGTGAGAGGAAGACCAAGGAAAGTATGGTTGGATCAAGTGAATGATATTCTGAAAGAAGGAAAAACGAAGAAAATCTGAGAAATCGTAGAACTTGTATGAATGAAGAAGAGGTCAAGGATATGTCGAGATAGGAAAGTATGGCGCTCTGTCCTCTCTGCATACTCCGATGGGGAAATGGCTTGATGGTATGTATGTATTATATTGCGGAAGATTTCAATCGATGATAAAGAGACATAAAAATAAATAAACAATTTATCAAGGGTTTCGGTTTTAACTTTGTGAAACTTCATATAAGAATGTTTAAAAATGAATTACTTTGTTGTTCTACTAATTAAATTAATCCCCGGTACACATATTTCTACCTCCTAACCTGAGGCTCTCTTCAGGTGGAGTGATCCCAGCTTGTTATGAGAGTAGTGCTTATATCAGACTGGTGTCACATTACTTTAATATGGACATTTAATTTTATTTAAAATATTTCATACAAATGTTTTTTATGGATTCGACAATATTTAAAAAAAAATATATTTAGGCAATCCACCCAAACTAAGATGATTTGTGCCACCAAATTAAAGTCATTATGCAATTATATGAGTCAATATAATAGAATCAATTTAAAAAAAAATTACAATTAACATATAGATAATTCAAAGTTTCAATTGATTAAGCTTAAAAAATTTAACAATCCATCTATAAATGGAAAAGTTCCTCGAAGAAAGAAGAAACGCAACATTCATTGGACGCGGTTCGACAATATTATTGCAGAACAAAAATGTTTAGAGGAGTGAAACCTTCTGCATTCTTTGATCATTTATTATTTTTTTGTCTATGGCTTTAAGTATCTCCGTTTCTAAATTTTTGTCTATGGCTTTAAGTATCTGTTTCTAAATTTTTGTCTACGGCTTTAAGAATCTGTATCTAAATTTTGTCTATGGCTTTAAGTATCCGTGTTTCTTTGCACTATATAATTTTGTGACGTATATTGGGTAAAGCGAAAAGAAATGTCAATTTTCATTTTGCGTCACGTTGAAACCAGTTTCCCACCAGTTACCGTTGGGTTAACACGTCGTGGTTGGTATCGTTTTGAAGCTCTATTAATATCCTTTCTGTTTTGATATTCTTTTTTGGTTTTGGTCCATAGTACAAAAATGCAAAAGCCAGAGATTAAAGAGACACATTTGCGGTATTTTATGCTGTTTTTATTAGATAAAGGATTGAAGTCAAAAGAAGCTACTCAGACCATCTGCGATATTTATGGAGACATCTTGAATCCTCGAAAGTGCCATAGATGGTTTGAAAGTGGTGAAAGGGAATTAAAAGACAAACCAAAATCAGGAAGACCTCTTAAAATCGATGATGACACTTTAAACTCATTAGTGGGGACCGATCCGCGTAAAACCATCAAGGAATTGTCACAAGATATCGGTTGTCCATGGTCAACAGTGAAGGACTATTTAAAAAGGCTCGGAAAACCAAATAGACAAGGAATTTGGGAGCCGCACGAACTTTCTCCAACGGCCATGGAACAAAGAATAACAATCTGTTCATCTTTACTCTCCAGATATGAAACTGATCCGTTTCTTAGAAGAATGGGGATGAGAAGTAGGTCTTCTCCACCAATCCGAGGAGAAAAAAACAATGGCTTTCGACGAATCAGGTACCTGTGTCTACCCCTCAGTCGACATTGACTCTGAAAAAGGTTCTCCTTTGTGTTTGGTGGGATGTTTTGGGAGAAATTCATTATGAATTACTAAAACCTGGTCAGACTGTTACAGCAGATGTGTATTGTGCCCAATTAGAAAGATTAAAGGCAGAACTGCTTAAAAAACGATCAGTTTTATTATACAATCAGAGACGAATTCTACAACATGAATTCTACAGCAAGACCACACCCAGCAAGGATTACGCAGGACAAAATAAGAGAGCTAGATTTAGAAGTTCTGCAGCATCCACCATATTCACCTGATATTGCACCTTCGAATTACTATCTTTTTAAGTCGATGGAACATTCGCTTTAAGTTAAAAAAATTACGAATGTCGAACAAGTCCGAAATCACTTGGAGTCATATTTTACCAAAAAACCGCCAGAATTTTACGAAAAAGGTATTAAAAAACTGTCTATTCTGTGGAGGAAAATCATCGATAACAATGGAAATTATGTAACGGAATAATATTGTATAGTTTTTGTTTAAATCAATTTTTTGTCGCATTAAAAAATATTGTCATTTCTTTCCGCTTTACCTTATATAAAATTTTAACCTTCCTGTGTTTGATATTATGATTTGTTTATAATCAAATGGGATCATTCTGCCTGAAGACAGCCTCGAGATAGGAGGTAAAAATACATGCAGCAGTAATTAATGTAATTAGATGAATAACAAATTGTTTAGACAAATATTCACTGTAATTTACTTATCCCGCAAGCTCAAGTATTCAAACTCCTGTCTTAACAACAAACTTGTTACGAAACCTTGCTTAAAATTTTCACATATTATCATAGCTCTTACTGAATTGGATGTTTCATTGTACAGTGAAACCCCGTTTTTACGTGCTCGGAATTCACGTTTTCTCGCTATTTACGTTCACTTTTTACAATCCCGTTTTATTTTAGTACATTAAAAGTAACTGCTTTTACGTTTTTATTTCCCGCAATTTACGTTTGAAATATTTAAAATGCAAATCAATTTATAAACACATTTAATTAAATGTGCGACGATTTAAAATATTTGAAATGAATATTAGGAAGCAGTTATGATTGTTGATAAATAAATAAAACACGTTATGATTGTTGATAAATAAATAAAACACGTTAGATCGCAATGCGGAAAGAGAGAGTGAATGCTTTATTTGATAGTACGTAGGTATTTATAACATTTCAGAATGGGCGCGGGAGTGCGCTCGCGATATGATTCTACCTCGCTTCTGTGAATGCAGAAATGGTCAATTGTAGTATTGTAGGTAACAATCTATTTACGGAACCGGCGAGACAGCGTGGTGCCTTCTCTCTCTAGTATGTAGTGCGGTCCGCTCGCTACGGGATGACTGGCCGGCGGGTGATCTTTGGACTTGAATGGCCGGCGTATGAACTTCGGACTGTTTATTTTAATTTGTCGAGGAATGCGAATCTCATCGGTCATTGACCGTATGTATGCGACAATATTCCGCGACGAACGCCACAGTCCCTTCAATAACGTAAAAACGGGGTTCCACTGTATGTTGAATTGTGTACAATACATCCAATCTACTTTTTTTTAATTTACGACATGTCATATTTTTATTTTACATAAATTTTAATATTTCCCATAAAAATCTTACTGTTTGGCTAATTTCTTCTGCTCCTGGGTTATTTCGCTCCACCAAAGGGAGAAAAAGCTCATTTCAGCCCAGACAAACTTTCTTCTGCTGTCTTCAGACAGCTTGGCGACTACATTGTTCAGTATTGACTTAGTTTGTGATTCATAATATTCCTCGAATGTTTTAAGCCATCCTAAAAAAAAAAAAATAAGAAATAGATGGCAGAAAATAATATAATAATCCACAAATACCACCTCAGATTCTGCCTCTTCTATTAGGCCTGTTATGGTCTTGCATCATCGTTTCCCTCTTGTGACGTCGACTGCCAGCTGTCTTTCCATTTTTTGGGAAGTCGTCCCGGAGGTCTGCTCGCTCGGGGGATACAGTCCCCGGCCATTCTTACAGCTCTTGGTTCCGCCACTCTGGATACATGTTCGTTCCAGAACCTATTTCTCTGTCGTCCCCATCCGACAATATCTTCAACTACACACATCCTTCAGATGTCTATGTTTCGTACTCTTATCACGAAGGGTTTTGCCAGCGATACTTCTGAGTACCTTCATTTCACTGGTTCGAAGGAGACTTTTGGTTCTGACAGTGTCGGCTCTGGACTCGATGCTGTATGTCATTATGCGCCTCAGATTAATTTAAACAAATAAATAAAGGTTCCTTGACAGCAACACAATGTGTACATATACATAATAAATTCATTCCGAAATCGCACATGTATCTCAAAATAAACAGCAGAAAATACATTTAAGAGAGAAGACATTAAAAGGTCCGGGCTCATCCCACAACATTCTCCCGGCCGAGATACACCCCACTAACGTAGGGCGAGCCTGATCGCAAGGATATCGTGGGGCTTTCAGCCCACACTCTTGTACATATGATATAGGCTAAAAAAAAATTGTGACAAATGTTCACTTAAAACATCTAGAGCAGCGTTTAAATTAGAGTAATTACCTGGATCATTATGGGAATGAGGCACGATAATAACATGAAGTTTGTGATTCCTGTTCCATTCTCGATTATCATACTCGATGCGCCATCCCTGTTTCCACGGGCCTCCATCGGGATTGTCAAATTTTAACTTTTCATACAAATCCAGCATCTAAATAAAAAAAATATTAATGTTTCATAATAATTATCTATTTTATAATTTGCCTAATGCCGCGAAGCCGAAAATGAAACGAAACATACTGTGATCGTGAAGTGAAAATGAAACAAAACATATGAAGAAGCTAATGCATAAAGTAAGTATTCCAATTTCAAAAGTAAAACCAGTCGGCAATTGGAAGGTAGGTACCAAGGCCATTTAATAGTTGAATCTAGCTCAGTGTTCACAATAAATGTTGTACACAAAGAAATATTTTCAAAATGATAACCTTTACTTAATTAAAAAATCCTCATACTTAATAAAAAATTGAGGTAATGAAATAAGAGTGTAACAAAATGAAATTCATCTTGTGATTAAGATGTGATCATTGAGAACGATTTGTGGGAAAAGATTAATAAAGTTCGAAATGTCGCAATAAGGAAAGAATGCGGATGTGAGAGAATTGAGTGAGGATAGGATGACTAAGAAAATATATATGGCTGAATTAAGAGAAGCAAGGAAAAGAGGAAGTCCAAGAGTTGCATGGAAGAAGCATGTTAGTCAACTATTGAGAGAGGGTAAGGTGAAAAGTATGAAGAATGGAAGGAGTTGTATGAGACAAACTATGGATGTGGTAAAGGCGATTGCACGTCTGTAAGGACCAAAACTTATGGCGCTCGATCCTTTCTGCCTACCCTGTAAGAGACATGACATGATAGGATAGAATGTAAGAAGGTGTAAGTAACAAGTATTTAGTAATTGTTTTTCCACATCCTTTGATGGACTTTTCAACTAATTTATTACAAACTGCTGAGTGACATTATACTTATAAAATATTGTTATATTGCCATTTTAATGGGTGTTACAAATGTAGAAAGAGTCTCTTTGGGCAGTTCGTTCTTAGTCACTATGTGACGTCACGTTCATAAAAACATAAACATCTTCTAGTGTAGATCTCGCTGGATGGGGATTTATTTTGTCCCCTATAACAACTTAAGTGGAGTTGGGATCGAACTGTATTGAACTGAATAACGCCGCTCTACTGTATTTTAATATTTATATTATATAAAAAGGTGTTCAAATTATAAAAGAACCAAAGTGTGTTTTATAAAAAGTAATATGTAACAACTCCACTTGAATTGTTTACAGGAAATAATTTATAAATTATACATATGGTATGATATATTTATAAAACATTCTAAGTCAACTTAAAGCCTGTGTTTTATTGCCATTTTATTTAAATAAACAAATAGTACTATTCAGAATGCATGTGACATACATAAAATATGGTGAGACCGAAAATGTAAATAATTTTTATTCCAAAGATTTTTTAAGTGATAAAATTTATTATTCACAATTTGAAAGAATGGCGGTGGGTAAATACATATGAAATTAACCAAGTAAAATTAAGTATAGAATTTGATGTCACGAATTTGGAATAAAAGATAAACTCCATACACAGGTAAAAAGAGACGCAAATAATTGAATCATGTATTTCGGAAACCCCAAAACTCACATTATTTTCGAATTTCACTTTTCTAAGGATTTTCATTGTTTGGGGGGTAGACACGTCTTATAGTGAAGACAAACACCAAAAATTCTTCAATAAAATAGATCAAATATATATCCAAAAAACACATGTATTGCAGAAACCCCAAAACTCCGGGAAGTTTGGTGTTTCTGCAATACAGTATGAACACAGCCATAGAAGACATTGTTTTTCAACTGACTGTGGCAGCTGCTGAAAAGGCTGTTCATGTGAGAAGAGCCAACAAATTTTATGCCAAACTGAAATCAATTTCGGAAAAGTGCAAGATGAGGAACCTTTCAACCTATTAGTTTAACCCTTCCTGTCCTGTGATGTGTAACTAGTACACATTGCTTCTAAAAACTTTAATATCTCTATAAATATAATAAATACTGGGTTCAGATTTTAGGTATTCCTCCGTAAAACATTTACGCATTGAATGAAAAAATAATATTAATAATAATTAGCACTTATCGGTCACATCAGAGATATTTTGTGAAAATCGGGAATAAATTCACCAATACAATCAAACGTGTGCCAGTGTGTGACATAGGTATATTCATTCTAAAAAACCGCTATGGGTGAGGAAGCGACGCTATTCACGTCTCACTCTACTTCGGTATTTGGGAATGCAAGAAATAGAATCTCAGTTCGCTCGCTTCTCTCGTTCAGTAGCCAGCGGGCTTTCGTTCGAGGTGGTCGCTTCGCCCGTTTTGTGAACGTCGGCCAATGTTTTTTTTTCATGTATTCATCAATTAAATTTCAATTATTATCACTTTTGACTTCAAATTTAATTAATTTAAGCGATTAGCTATGAATATTCTTATTTTTCTGATTTTAAATAGCTCATTTTTACACGTGTATTGTTGTGTATAGAATACACAGTAACGGAACAGGCGGATTTTTTTAGCACAGGAAGGGAAAGGTTAATAATACAATTACAAAAATAAAAGAATATTCTAAAACCAATTAATTAGAAAATAAAAATATATTATCAGTCAACCATATTGGTTATCGAAATAATCTTAACTCTGCAGATGCCACAAATGAAGAAATAAACACATCAAACAAAACCTTGATGTAGGGAAAAGAGTTTTGACAGTGTTTACACATTTTCAGAAAGCTACTACTTTTGATACTATTGAACATGAAAACAACATTTACCCAAACGACGCTTGGCAGAAACACTCCCAAGTCGAAACAAGATTTGCCCGAACGAGGCTCGGGCTCATCAGTATAAAAATAAAACTTCGTGCCCGAGTCACGCTCGGGTAAGTGGTTAAGTAAGAGATAACGTCAACATAAGATGAATACTCAACTCGAATCGAAATTATACAATAAAGAATTATTTCATGTGCAGTAGGTCCTTTTCCTCCATTTTGGATTGAAAAGTGCCATTTTGTGTCTAGAAATCAGTTTTCTAGACACAAAATGGCACTTTTCTTTCTTTCTAATCTTTTGAGGGTGCTTTGAGTATTTCACTGTAAAAATTAAAAAGTACGAATAAATAAAAAAAAACTTGTCTACTTTACCTGTATGTGAGAGTGAGGCAGATTATCCATCATAATGGGGCATTTTTGCGGTATGGCTTTTTCAATTGGCGAATTTTCAGACTTTTCCGATTTCTTTGTTGATGTCGACTTAGAGCTCTGGACAAGTTTGTTAGCTTGCGGTGGCAGTAATTGCTGCATCGCATTTTTTATTTCACCGACCATCGCATGATTTTGACTAAGTTCCGACTCTAAATGTTTGAGTTTCTTTTCAAAATGAAGCCATTTATTCTGAAATCAAACAAATATTATTTGTCAAATACTTTCATTGGTAGCTATTAGGTCCTAATGGAAAAGCAGTAATATTATTTAAAAATTTACAGCCTCGATGAACTAGTTGATAAGATTCTTGTCTTCCACCATAGGATTACAGGTTCCATTCCCGATACTAATCAAAAAAATCAAAAACAAATTAATTTCTCGATAAAGCTATGTAACCTTTATGTGTGTTGTAGTATTGCTAAAGTATTGCTAGCCCTGATGAACTGTTACTCCGGTGGTTTTAAACATTGAAATTTAATTAGTAGTGCCAAAGACAAAGAAATAAACTACGATATAGTAATGTGCCAGCGAATATGTTAAAATCAAAATAAAATTCTCGAACAAAGTTTGAATGCGTTATTCTTTGGATAAACAAAAACAAAAAAAGGATAACACGAAATAACAAACATCGATCTGAAACAAAATTAAACTTGGTTCAAATTCAAATATTTCGCAATATGTTTATATTACTCGTAGGTAACTAAAAAAGTTAGTGTCTTTTGGTTGAGCTCGTTGCACCTAGTTTTTATGACTTTTAGAACCTTTTTTATGTGTACCATTTTTTAAAAAGTTTTTATGTGTACCATTTAAACACTGATATGCATCAGTTACTCGGTATTATTTGACTTAGTATGTACTTTAAATTTTTTTTTTAATTTTACACATGACAAGAAATATACATAATTTGCGAAAAAACAACAGGTAATTTAATTTGGACACACAATTTTAATGGATCTGGGTTTGCTGCGTTTCATTTGTCGTGTCCCCAGTAAACTAGGTTTTTGCCTGTATCTCACTGAGGACATATAGCATGAAAAAATAAATCGATACTTCTTTCCGAATTTTGATTCGAACATCGACCTGTGACACTCAATTACATATGTACAGTACCCGGCGGTAAGTAATACACATCGGGCTTAAGAAAGAGACTGTCGGCCATAATCGGCTAACTTTAGCTTTGTAGAGTGTCGTCTGTCATTCATACACGTGTTCCGTTGCGATTTGTCAGTCGTTGGCAAGCGTTGTTAGCGCATCGTGCGACGCTCTACAAAGCCGAAGTTAGCCGATTATGACCAACAGTCTCTTTCTTAAGTCCGATGTGTATGACTTACTGCTGGGTACTGTACATATACATCATAAGAATTAAACGTATTTTTATGTTGTAAATTTAAACCCTTTTTTAAAATGTCAGTTTAATCTAATGTAATTTGAACGTGTTTGCTTTATGAATGTAAACTTAATTTAAAAGCTGCAGAAGCATGCCGTAAGATATGTGCGGCATTTGGAGAAGATGTGACAAAAGAACGTTCCACATAAGTTGTCCTGAATGGGGTGATTCTTCAAAAGATTCATCACCAGATCAGCTTTTCCAAATGCCATACATATCTTACGGCATACTTCTGCAGCCTTTGAACAAAATTTAAATTCATAAAGCAACCATGCTCGAATTACGCTAGATTTAACTGATTTTTTTTTAAATAGGCAATCCACCCAAACAAGGATGATTTGTGCCACCAAATTAAAGTCATTATGCAATTATATGAGGCAATATAATAAAATCAATTTTAAATAATAACAATTCTAGATAATTCAAAGTTTCAACTGGTTAAGTTTCAAAAATTTAACAATCGATCTATAAATGGAAAAGTTAAAAGGGTGTAAAATCACAATAGAAAAGTATATACTAAGTCAAAGCATACCGATTGTCTGATGGATATGTGAGCTAAATGATACACATAAAATCTTGGGCTCTGCAAGTCACAACAAATTTAACAAGTCACTGCAGCAAACACTACCGAAAATCGCATGAACTTTTTGGTTACCTAATATAATACTAAACAAAACATAACATACTACAATAGTTAATGTAAATATTATTTAGAGTTAAGGCATTAACATTGTGGAGGTTTAAAGACATTGTAATTTGTTTTATCAAACACTGTTTATTCCACTTTTTGTAACGGTATAACCCTACCGGTTTCAAGGTTTTTACCTCATCTTCAGAGTAGCACAAACAAGACTTGTTTAGCTCAAACAAGACTTGTTTGTGCTCCCCTGAAGATGAGGTGAAAGCGTTGTAACCGGTAGGGTTATGCCATTACGAAAAGTGGAATAAACAGTGTTTGATAAAACAAATTACAATGTCTTTAAACCTCCACAACGTTAATACCTTACTATAAACAATATATACTCGTAAATATTAAACATCTAGGGTGACATAACATATCCTTGCTTTAATTTTTTTACCCATTAACCTCTATTTGAACTTAAGGCTGTGTTGAATAAGATGTAGAATAGAACGTTGCGATGTTATGGGCATGTGGAACGAATGAATAAAAAAGACTAATATAACAGATATACGAGTATATAGTGCAAATGTGAGTTGAAGGCATGCGAGTGGAAGGCGTGTGAGAGGAAAATACCAAGAAAAATATAGTCGAATCAAGTAAATGATACTCTGAAAGAAAGAAACATAGAAAGTCAGAGAAATCTCACTTGTACGAGAAGGTATATGGATGTAGAAGAGGCTAAGGAAAAATAGGCAAGTATGGTGTTCTGTTCTCTCTGCCCAACTCAATACGGAAATGGCGTGATGTATTATAAATTTACGGAAAAAAAATATTTTATTGAATCTATCGAGAAACAAATACTTGATGGAACATAGACTTCATACGATATTACATATACATTATAAGTAAAAAGCAATACTTACATCTTGCATTTCTTCAGACACCGTTCCTCGGGATGGCAATTTCAAAAGGCTGTCGGTGAATAAATACAAGGCTATACAGCAAACTAATATTGAAAAACCGAAGCCTAACATAATAACACGCCTTAATCTCATGTTGATACTTTATATATACGAAATACTACTATCAAAGAAAATCGTTTTATCAATCGATTAATTTTTTACAATTAATATTGCGTAAATTGTTTTAGATAATCACATATTTGGTTTAGCGGTAGATGATAGAAAAATTACTGATAAATAAGCGAAAAATTAATTTGGCTTTTAATAATCAACCAATTTGCCACGGTGCGAATTTGTAGCCGGTCGACATAAAATAATCTGTCAAAAACGTAAACAAAACACAAATTTCTGACAGTGAGTCGTTCCTTAGTGGAGCATATTTAAATACTCAAAAAAAGATACATTAGATAGTAACGTGTCGTTCTTTAAGTTATTATTATTATTAAAACTTTAAATTACATAAATATTTTATTCGATAATTCGCACTTTTTTTCTATCGTGCTTTGACAAGGTTCTCAGAAATCGTATTGTAGTCAATAGACAACGTAACAAATATCGCATTGGTCAGATCATAAGTCAGAGATAATTTCTTCTTTTCAAATAATGGCGGTAAACAAGTCAGAGATAATAAAAATGGCATAAGTGTTCTAAACAGTAGAAAACAATTTTTGCAAGCATTAAATATTGACAGTCTTTAATATAATTTAATTCCAAATTTACGCTTGACCGCGGCCATACTGCAAAATTCTAGACCAATTGAACTTGGATTAAACAACGTTCAAAATCGAGACTAAGAAGGTTAACTGACGATTTAACTTAGCACATCTGGCATCCCGTGGGCATGCTACGATCAATCCACGGTAAGCCTAAACTTACCCTATATAATACCTACGGATTGACCACGAGCACATATCACTCAAAAAGCTGATGAGAGATAATTTAACATTTTGACTTAATACACCGTCTAAAAAAATATATAAGTCTTGCAACACTGTAGGCATGCAACATTAAGCTCCGAAGGCAACTTGTAAGCAGCTCGCAGTATAACTTTGGGGAAGTAAAAATCCGACCAAAGACTAAAAATGATCCTCAATCAATTTTTTTTTAATTTCAAGAATATCAAAATTTCCGATATTTTCTAACATTCTCAGTAAATTTTTTGATATGTCAAATACACCGAGAAGCTTCCAAAAGCCCAGATCTCAACACACAAGACATATTATGGTAGTCTAAAATTGCCTATACGGATCACATGATCTGTCCTTAAACGCATCTGAACAAATATATTCGCCATCAGTCTAGAATCAGAACACAACAGAACCGATATGTTTGTGAAGTGATTGCTTTAGTGAATTTTGAAAATGCGACGGTGGAACATTTCGAGTCTTATCTTCTGTAGGATACCCACGATTCAGACCCTTAGGGAATTATGAGGAGGACAATGACCTTTTTGACCAATATATGTAGTGGCTCGAGAGATATTCCTCTTGTAGAACACTCTGGTCGAGGTTTGCAACCACTTCTAATACACTACTTAGAAATGTTTAAACTTATTCATATATTAAAGGGGTAACGATCAGAATGCTGATCACAAATTGGCTCACATATTTCTCTCCAGTGGCACCAACGTCAGGTATCCTGATCACCCACTTTACATTATGCCTTCTATTATACTCGTCACGGGTTATGGACGTTCAATTCAATACGTGTGATTATTAACGCCATCTATTTACGAAAATAAAGCTAAAAATTAACGACTGCCATTCATTGTATTTGTAGAATAGAAATTCGAATAAAATTGAAATTGCGCGGGTTTCTCTGCGCGCACTCCTTTAACGCCCATTATAGGTATTTTTATTGGCTCAATTGATAAAGGTTTCTCCTTGGTAGGCGGAGTCGGTTAACTTTCGGCTTAGCTACCTCTACTTGATATTGTATCCATTATTATTATATTCGAGTTAAGAGCAAATATTCAAGAGAGAGAATTATTATCATGCGCACTTAAAATTTGAAATGTTAATTTCTGCGCAGGTCTGTCAAGTAGTCACAGATCATCTGTTCTGTCGCGGCGTTTTGCGATAACAAAAAAGCTCATCTGTCAAAGTCGCCGATTGGCAGTAGCTGCCGATATTCGCTTTATTTTTGACAAAGTACAGTTTCAATCATTTATAAAATAAATTTAATTAAAAAAACCATGATGCATGTCGGTATAAATGAGCTCACGGTAAACGATATAAATACAAAATTCACAGAATATATGGAAAATCAAGAGAACGCTGAACGCGCCGCGAATTATATTTACGACACCCTTTTGGAAGATTTGACTATGGGGGTTGTGTTTGAGTTTCATCACGGCATGAAGACTGGTTTAACGGAGTTGATAGACGGCGAGGTGGAAAAGGAAGAGCCCCTGCTGATCGTTAACAATCCGGAGTGTGATGTTTTCGGTCTATCTGTGGTGAAGAAGACTCCAGATTGCAACTGCTCCTGCCCTAACTGCGATCGTCCTGTCTCTGCTACAAGATTTGCTCCACATTTGGAGAAGTGTATGGGTGAGACCATATGTTCATATTTCATTTTGATTTACATCATTAGCAACATTTTTATTTATTTATATATGACGAGAAATTTTATAAATTCATATTTTGTGAAAAACATCAGGTAATTTAATGTGAACACACAATTTTTATGGATCTGGGTTTGTTGTTCCCTTTCATTTGTCGTGCCCCCAGTAAACTAGACTTTTGCCTGTATCTTACTGAGGACATATAATATGGACAAATAAATTAATACTTCTTTCTGATTATTAATTATATTGCCGATTAAATCAGTAATGATGCGGTAAAGGAACCTTTGCTTGTGGCCATACGTAGCTCGAAGACGCGCGAGCAAACCAGCAGAAATTGTCGAACGTTGATTTTTGTTGTTTTCACTCAAAACATGTGGAACCCAAGCGCCGAACTTCTGGAGTTTTCCCATTGATTTAAGATAGCGGTATACAGTCATGTGACTACAATTCATCTACTCAGCCAATTCTGCGGTGGTTTGAAGGGGATCTTCATGAATAATATGGTTTAAGCGGTCCTCATCGAAGTCCACTGGTCGTCTGGAATGCTCCATGTATTTCAGGTCGAAATTACTGTCTTTGAAACGCACAAACCATCTCGACGAGCTGTCCTTTCATTCATAACATCTTCACCGTACACTTCGCAAATATCGCGAGCAGTTTTGGCAGCTTTATTCCCTCGATTGAATGCGAACAGAAGGAGGTGTCGAAAATGCTCACTTTCGTCTACTTCACATTCCATTTTGAAGGCTTGTAATCAAATAAAATTATATATGTAACGTAAAAGCTAACTTTCTTTCGAATGACGTATAACCTTTACCATTTTGTTTTACTTTTGGTGCTCATTTTTAAATTTTAATAAAAATGGACATATCTTATGTTAACACCTAATATATATCACGCAAATTAAACCCTGCATACTTCATAATTCCAGACAGACCAAAAAGTTAATTTCATAATGCGCCGCACACAATCATTAAAAATACACCACACTCAAAAGTGTTCACACTAACCTTTGCCATGAGTTGTTCCTCCTGGAAGCCCAAGTATTTAAATTCATATCGCAATAACAACCACGCTCCAATTCAAGGCGTAATTTTTTGCCCCCTTTTTGCCTTTATTGAATTCGGCACCCCATTGTATGTCATGAAAGTCAAATAGGCATATTATCTTTGGACAAAAGATGTTTAACTTTGGGGATGGTGACTGAAAGAATTGAAAAGCAAAACTCAAAAACACTAGTCTTAAAACAACAGTAGTTTATATTTTATTTTTTATCTCAGTTAATATTTAGTTTTAAATGCATTCTTTTAAAAGTGAATCATTCTCAAAGCTTAAAAAATATATATATTCAACATAAAAACTTGTATGAAAACTTTGAGGCAGATAGATGATGGGCCCCGTGGGATTAAAAGGGTTAAAGCACGCTTCGATACTTTATTTATTGATATTATTATAATATAAGATTGTTTTATGGTATGCACCTTTTTAATTTACGACACAACAGTGTGTTTTACAAACAAGTGCACATAAGACAAGTTATTACAAATACTTTTTATTGACAAAAATACAAAACTTTATCTTAAACTAACAAGTAGATACGAAATAGCAGTAGTAATAATAAAGTATATTGTTTTATTTTTTTTATATTAATATGTATATTTAAATTTAATATATGTATGTATATATATTAAAAAATACTACCAAGTAGACTTACGTAACTGTGGAACACTTATTTTATAGTGATTAAGTACCTATATTTGTTATTAACCTTTCCTGTGCTAAAAAATTTCAGCCCATTCCGGTGCTGTGTATTCAATACACATGTAAAAATGAGCTATTTAAAATCGGAAAAATAAGAATATTCATAGCCAATCGCTTAAATGAATTAAATTTGAAGTCTTAAGTGATAATAATTTAAATTTAATTGCTGAAAACATAAAAAAAAACATCGGCCGACGTTCACAAAACAGGCAAAGCGACCACCTCAAATGAAAGCCCGCAAGCTACTGAAGCGGGCGAACTGATATTCTATTTCTTGCGTTCCCATATACCGAAGTAGAGTGAGACGTGAATAGCGTCGCTTCCTCATCCATAGGAGTTTTTTAGAATGAATATACCTACATAAGTCACACGTTTGATTGTATTGGTGAATTTATTCCCGATTTTCACAAAATATCTCTGATGTGGCCGATAAGTGCTAATTATTATTAATATTATTTTTTTCATTTAATGCGTAAATGTATTGCGGAGGAATACCTAAAATCTGAACCCAGTATTTATTATATTTATAGAGATATTAAAGTTTTTAGAAGCAATGTGTACTAGTTACACATCACAGCGAAGGAAGGGTTAATGGAACAACGCTTACATAGAACAAAAAGAATTGGATTTTTCAAGAATTTTATGGATAAATCTTGATCCATTTTATGAATAAATTTAAAACACATGGGCACACTAGCACGAGATGCAAGTTGCTTAGCAGTATCGAAGCATTCCATATGTTGATGCAGGGTTACTCAACTCCAGAAGCATAGTATTGTCCTTACATCTTTTGTTTATACATATTGAGTTATTTATATTGATAAAGGAAAGTACAGAATAAGTAACTATTTCTAAATATTGTTATATTCTGGCGAACAGGCGACCTTCCGGAAGTATAGTGCGTTACCGTGTGGTCCTGCACCTCAACGATAGCCATGTACTGTTTACTTTTAAAGTCATTATAAAAAGTTTGACTGTAACAGGTATATTGTTTTCCAGGAATGGGACGTAACAGTTCTCGCATCGCATCCCGCCGCATTGCCAGCAACAGCAAGGAGCCAGCCCTGTATGCCGGCCTACTGAGCGACGATGATGATGATGCTGATTGGGTGGGAGACAAGAGGAAGAAGAAGCTCCGCAACAATGGTGTAAGGAAGCAAACCAAAGTCAAGTAAGTCCTAGGTTGATCACTTGAATAAAAAAAATATATATTTATACAAATAAATAAATTTATATGACAAATGAGGAAGCATGTTAAGTACTATATATTGGATTGAGATTTTGAACCGGCAGTAGAGGGCTGGGCCGACAGACTTCTGGGAATTTCCCGGTGGGCCAATCGATGTACAAATGGACTTTTTCAAATTAAATTTCAAAAGTTTTCATTGTGTAGTTTGAAATTTAAAAAAATGTTTTTGAAGAAAAATTCTACATATTCATGGAATAACCCTGATCATCTCGACCAGGCTTCTTTGTGGATATAAGTGCGTGTTGTTCCAGAAAAATCCTGTTTCATCCACATTAAAAATTTGCTCCGGGAGATACCCTTCATCCGTTATTATTTTATCAAGACTATCAACAAAGTTCCAAGCTCCTTCTTTGTCTGCACTCGCTGCTTCTCCAGTCACTCGAATATTTCGCAACTGGAATCTTTTCTTGAATCTCTTGAACCAGCCAGTACTTGCTACAAATTATTAACTATAGTTGCCTCCGGCACGCTCCTTCAAAGTCTCAAATAAACTTCTAGCTTTCGTCTGCACAGTAAAAAGGGATTGCGCATTTTTGAATTTGATCTTCCATCCAAATATGCAACAGTTTCTCCATTCTGTGGATGGAACTAATTCGTTGCTTGATTATAACTGTCGACTGCATATAGTAGGTGCAGAACCAATCACAGCTTCATGAATCCTTTCTTTGTCCTTCAGAATTGTCGACACAGTAGAGTGTGATAGCATCAAATCACTCGCAATGGCATTAATTTTTTTTCCTCCGTACTGCTTAATTACCATCATTTTTGTTTTCAAATCAATAGCCATTCTTTGCTTCTTGGCAGGTTGAGAAATTGTCATTTTTCTTTTTGTATACATCTCGGAAGGGCTTAAAAAATGCTTATAAATACAGATTGTGGATTGTGGTCGTAAAGTCGAACAGTCGTAAGTTGCATAGGTCGTTTACTTTTGGAGAAAATAAAACCTGCGTATTGAGAAAATAAACCTGCGTACACTAACAATTGTATAGGTAAAATTATTTTTAATGCCAAAAACAAGGGAGATAAGGTACATAAGAGCGGCATATAAGAAATATTGTAGAATGCACTTGTGAAAGTATATTCTCGTATATTGGAACGACAGAAAGAAACTTTGGCCCTACAATACAATAACATGAGCGTTGTTTATTTATAACAATTTTTCTGAATTTGCAAACCATATACTAGAGACAAATCATAATTTCCTAGTAGTAAGGTTCAATTTTTGCATATGTCACAAAAATTATATGAAAAAATAAATTGAGAAACTCAAAGTCATAACAATGCTAAAGGTTTCACGTCTCGCAAATATTTTTCCTATGCATTAATATTGCCGAATTCGAAAAAATATTTATATGAAATTTTTTAATTAATCTATTGAAATTAGTCTTTCTGTCGATAGACCAGACCACACACTCTTTAGATGTGAGTGGTCTGTAGTAAAGTAACATATTACCAGTCTGATATAAGCACTGCTCTCATAACAAGCCGGGATCATTTCATCTGAAGAATACCTCGGGATAGGAGATAGAAGCACTTGCAGATTAGTATTCTGCCATTCGCAGCTGGCGGGATTCTCGATTACAGCAAATATTTTAAACGCTTGTTTTTAAACTAATAACAGTGACACAAACCTCTCTACTACTGATAGATGCGTACTGAGTCACACCACACTGCTGCGCTAAGATGGCGTTGTTACCCCACTCCACGCGCTACCTTAAAACGTAAGTTACTTGCCGGACAGCCCTCGTAATAAGCTATATTTTTACATATACCTTGATATGGAAGACATTTTGGGTTAATCAACGTTGTACATTGTTTATTTATAGTGGTAATTCAAAGACTGCGGCTACTTCTAACGGGAACAGTGACAGCAACAATTCTTCTCAGGAGACTGGGGGAGCGACCTACGAGACCATGACTTGGAATGAAAAGAAAAATCTACTACTGCAGATTTGCGGTGTTGTTTCAGAACACACTAAAAAACTTTGCACAAGGTTAGTATAGCTTCTATTTTTTTATAATATAACAGGTTTTTATGTAACACGTTCACTACGTCGATCACGGCTCCCGTGTCCATACAAAATAGCCTTGAATGTTGAGTGCACTCATAAATGTCTCCCGATAAGGATTAGTCGCCGGTTTCATGTGTTTTGAAGACACGAAGGTATATACTTGTATATGATGTTTCAATAGAAAGTAGAATTTGATTTTTAACAAAGTTATGGGTTTACAAAAATTCGCGAATTTTCAGCATCTCTGTATGACATTAAGTAATTTATACGCAGTGACCCCTTATCTTGGCAATGTTCAATTTATCCAAATATTAACGTTTTCTTTGGTGATTCCTTGTTATATGGTAAGCTATGAAGGAAAATTGAGGAAAAAATCAGAACTTTTCCTTATAGTTTTTTTTTATATGTAACACCCACGTTACATTGCCAAAATATCAATTTTTATAAAACACAAATCTTCATCTTAGTCATGGACTATTTAACTAACCAGGAAATGAACAGTCTCCTAAAGATCCTACTATTTGCAGACAATATCGTATTAATAAGTGAAAAACATGAAGACCTGCAAAATAGTCTGGAAAAGTGGAGAAGAATCTTGGAGGACAATGGATTGAGACTGAGCAGAAAGAATGAGCAGAGTATCTGTACCTACCATTCGAGAACACAAATGCTGTCACTCCCGTAATGCAAATGGATGGAGAAACATTACCAAATTGTGACTCCTTTAAGTATCTTGGGTCACTCATCCATAGCGGTGGAGGATGTGCAGCAGATGTATTGATTGTCAGACCCGCACTCCTCTATGGCTCCGAATGCTGGACAATGTATAACTCTTACTCTAGGCAACTAGAAACTGCTGAAATGCGCATGCTAAGATGGTCAGCTGGTGTGTCCCTAAGAGACAAAATAAAAAGCTCACGCATTCGTGGAAGTCTAGGTGTTACAGACATCAACAGTAAGATGGAGGAGAGGCGATTGAGATGGTATGGGCACGTTGGACGCAAAGCACCCGATCACATTGTGAACCAGGCAATCTCCATGGATCTTCCTCGAATAACAACCAGAGGAAGACCAAAGAATTCATGGATGGTGCAAAAAGATAACATGATGCAGAGGAACGGCCTGAGGGACGTAGTCCGGGACAGAAGAGCATACAACCTGAGGACGAGGAGAGCTGACCCCAACAGTCTTCACAGACAGTGAGTTGGGATGGAGCCAGGGAGGAGATGTAGTGATTAATAAGATATTTAGATTATTTACCCAAATTTTCAAAACGCACCCGTCCAGACATGTTGACCCGATGTCGTTTGAAAGCTTGTAGCGTTGTCAATATTTATCACCAGATGATACCACTGCACACAATAGTGCATGTATAGTATTTTAATGTGTTGCCATATTTGAAATTATGTTACAATGCCACCTGTGTTACAATGTCATGATAAGGGTTAATATGACCACTGGGTCAAGAAGCTGTTTGTTTGTATTATAAGTATGGTAGATAGTATGCATGTACGTACTCCTTTCAGATGTTTTTTTTTTGTATACGAGTCGTGCTAATTTTTGTACTTTTTGTAACACGTTGATTTTGTATTCATGCGCACTCTAAATTCTAATTTGAATGCAATCATTGTAAATATTTTTAGTGGTCAAAAATGACCATACATGTACTTAACCTGTTCACCGCGTTAAAAATCAAATTCCACGAATCCTGTGCGCGGCACAATTTCAGCGTTTTTTAATTTCTAAGTTTAAACACATATTTTGTTTAGAACCACTGATTACAACACCAAGTAAACATGACACTTAAGTAATTTTCTGATAGTAAATAATAGTCATTACTCTTAAGGAGACTCATTAAATAAAGGAGATAAACTAAACATTACGTAAAATAAACAAAGGAATGCTACGATCAAATCAATGCTTCATGACACTCACCCAATCAAATGCATATAGCACTAGTAATGTTTATTTATGTAAGAGAGACTTAGTAATGTTTATTTACGTAAGAGAGACTCATCGCAGGACTCGATCCGCGCGACAGGTCGTTAATGCTGGAAATATTGAGAAACCAAAAAAATTCGGCACTCTGTTTATTCAACAATATCTCATTAACTAATATATTATTTGACAAGGTTTTCAGAGATGTCGCTAGAATAAAGATTATTTTAAATTTTAGTTCAATTTTTATTCCGGTTTTGTGTCATTCTTTTTAAGTATTTGTGATTTGAAACTTGGATTGTCGTCAGATCACAGGCGTTTGTGCTTCCCGCGGGTAACACGTTAATAAATAAATATATAAAATATTTTTTTATTCATTTGGGCGTTAATCTCCTTTTACAGAGTTTTATATATGTGTACATATGAAGCATCCTTCAATTAAGGTTGTTGAAATTTTCTTTTATATTATTTATTATCTTAATTATATTGAGATACATCTCTTAGACAAAATTTCTTCGGGTGATGTTAACCCTTCCTTCCCTGTGATATGTAACTAGTACACATTGCTTCTAAAAATTTTAATATCTCTATAAATATAATAAATACTGGGTTCAGATTTTAGATATTCCTCCGTAATACATTTACGCATTGAATGAAAAAATTTATATTAATAATAATTAGCACTTATCGGCCACATCATAGATGTTTTGTGAAAATCGGGAATAAATTCACCAATGCAATCAAACGTGTGCCAGTGTGTGACGTAGGTATATTCATTCTAAAAAAAACGCTATGGGTGAGGTAGCGACGCTATTCACGTCTCACTCTCACTCTACTTCGGTATATGGGGACGCAAGAAATAGAATCTCAGTTCGCTCGCTTCAGCAGCTCGCGGGCATTCGTTTGAGGTGGTCGCTTCGCCCGTTCTGTAAACCTCGGCCGATGTCTTTTTCATGTTTTCAGCAATTAAATTTCAATTATTATCACTTTTGACTTCTGTATGTTTTTTGTGTATGATTCGTGTAAATATAATTTTTTTTTGTCACAAGTATATTTTATATTTATGCGCATTAAAAATTCTAATTTGAGTATTAATTACTATTTAATTATTTTTACATACATACATACCATCACGCCATCTCCTTGTCGGAGTAGGCAGAGAGGGTAGGACACTCATTATATACTGACGTTAATTTTACATTCTTGAACCACCCCTTGTCTAGCTAACAAATGCTGGAAAGCGTAATCTTGTTGAGAATCAAAGTTTCAAACCACTTCCTCAGGTTCTTCAGTCATGATGGATGCCTTCTTTCAAGACCTCGATTTTTCTCTAAGGTTGTCTTGAATTATAAAGATAAAGTACTGTTCGGAATGTCATATGGTTTTTCTGCATTTTATGTTACATTTTTGATTTCAGATCTACAAGGTGTCCACAACACACAGAAGAACAGCGCAAATCTTTACGTAATGCTGTTTTAGATCCATCATTATCGACAGAAAACACTCCAGACGCCTCTACTCCGGTCACTCCACACGATGTGGGATCCCCCCAAGATTCCAGTCCTTCATCCAGCTGTTCTTCTTCTAGTAGGAAGAGAGACAAGCACCGTCCCAAGAACACCAAGGCTAAGAGAGAAAAGCTGAATCATTCTCCCGGACGAGAATAATTATATTGTGATACAAAGAAGACTTACTTTAGGATAAGATCCGAATGATTGATGGAGTTATTTTTTTATCTACACCAACGGATTGTATATTAATTATAATTAATCTTGGACAAATCTATCGTTGTACATATTATATGTTGTCCGGAGAGTAGTTTCGTATTTCTCGGGCAGATGTCATTAGGACAAAATTTTTGTTGTTATACTCAAGAAAATGTAGCATGGTCCCTGTGACGTTTGAAAAGTGTTAAATACAGAAATAATTTTTTTTAAAGGAGTAGTAGGTATGTATTGTACCATTTTGAAATCCTGACTAAAGAGGCCATCTTTTGCTGTATAATAACTTGCCAGGTTAGCGTAGTACATTTTTTTACAGTATGACGAGTTAAAGTTAGCTGATAAAAAATATTAATTTTTATGATCGGACAAAATCAATTTTTTTTTGAACGTGTAGTTTTTTTTTGTTTTATATCGGACTCAGACTAATACTATAGCAGGGCTATCTAGGATTGCGATACAACAATTAAAATCATAAAATATGGCAATTTGTAGTCACAGCGTATAAACATTGGGCGCCCGGTACCTACTTTCACATTTTTTTAAGAAATGCGTATAACTCGAAAAGTATAAGGCTTTTTCAAGATTTTTGTTTAAATTCTGAACCGTCATAAGTTGGCCTCTTCCTCGATACTGGCTTGACGTTGAGGCACGTGACACCCTGTATATACAGTGTATGGCGACGATCTAGTAAGTGATTGTGTATCAAATGTGATTTAAAAAATTACCTAATGATGAAACAACATTTGAAGATAATGTCTGCTCTGGACGGCTGATTACCGTTGATATTATCCAAATCAATGCTTTGATTGAGAATAAACATCGTTCTATGACATAAAAATTTACTTCGAGTCTACGAGCATTTGGTGCCATTTGCATTTGAAGAGTTTACGAGCATTTGGTGCCATTTGCATTTGAAGAGTTTACGAGCATTTGGTGCCATTTGCATTTGAAGAGTTTACGAGCATTTGGTGCCATTTTACATTTGAATTTGACATAAAAATAGGAAATTACTTTCCAAACAACGTAATACAATATTCTATGCATGATATTCTATAAATATTTAATATAATTGTTAATCATAGCAGATAATAACAATCCTTCATATACTATAAATGTTATAGATTGGTTTTGAATGTAGCACATGTTAGTTGCTACAAAATATAAGAAAGATAATGAACTTTTTCACATATCATAACTCGAACATTTATCCTGACCTATCTCTATTATCATGGTTAGCTTTGTAGTTACACTTAAAACGTGATGTGTTATTGAACCCTTTAACTTTCTCCGTGCTATTGGTATATTGTGTTTTTTTTTTTTTAATTATCATTAATAAAAAAAATTATTACACTTTTAAACCTTGTTGCTAGACTGCAATAAAGTTTTTTATCTGACAATTAATTTGAATAGATTACATTAAAACAGCTTCTATGACCATTTTTAATCCCATATCCATCATTTATGACATTTTAGTTAGTGGCATTTATGCCATCCTTTGTATTTGTTAACCTGTACACCGCGTTAAAAATCAAATTCCACGAATCCTGTGCGCGGCATAATTTCGGCGTTTTTTAATTTCTAAGTTTAAATGCGTATTTTGTTTAGAACCACTGATATTTGATTACACCGCCAAGTAAACTTGACATTCAAGTAATTTTCTGATAGTAAATAATAGTCATTACTCTTAAGGAGACTCATTAAATAAAGGAGATAAACTAAACATTACGTAAAATACACAAAGGAATGCTACAGATTAGATCACAGGCGTTTGTGCTTCCCGCGAGGAACACGTTAATTTTGTAGTAGTTGCCTAAATCATGTTTAAAATATTTTTTTGCAAAAATCTGTTAAAATGATGACTTATTCCTGTCTTCTGAACTGGCGGTTGCAGGTTCCATTCCTTTTGGTGCGTGAATAAGGGGTTTAGTCATGTTTTCACTTATAGTACAGCTTCTAAAACACCTTTGTGATTGTTTGGAAGATATTGTCATATTGCAATAAACCCGCCGCTAGGTTGTGTTGTACACCATGAAAGTGTAATACAAACATTAAATTTGTAATTTATTTTTAACAAACACTGTTTATTCCACTTTTTTATGACGGTATAACCCTACCGGTTTCAAGGCTTTCACCTCATCTTCAGGGGAGCGTAAACAAGATTTTTGTCTTGTTTACGCTCCCCTGAAGATGAGGTGAAAGCCTTGAAACCGGTAGGGTTATACCGTCATAAAAAAGTGGAATAAACAGTGTTTGTTAAAAATAAATTACAATGTCTTTAAACCTCCACAACGTTAATGCCTTAACTATAAACAACACAAACATTAAATTTGGGTTAACACAGTAATACCATAAACGTTACGTTGATTTGCTAAATGAGTGAACTTTATAATAACAGATTATTGTCATTAACTGGCAGATTTTTGTCATTAACTGGAAACAGTAGCTGTTAAAACCTGTCTCGGGAATTTCTAAGCTAGATTCATCTGACTTATACAAGTATTATTTATTGTATTAATTCAAATATCTATCTAGACATCAAAGGCCTTACGTCTTACTCAGTTTATTTACAATGTGTCTTGAAGTTATATTTTACTATAAACAGGGCTGTAAAAATTATTTGTCATTATATCTGTCGTTGAAATGACTTTATATTTGTTATTTCTTTTCCTTATGCTCAGTTTCTAAAAGTGGAATTTTTATATTTATTTTCTATTTTCCCGAAGCTCGGTTTTTGAAAGCAGACTTTTTATATTTACTGTCTGTTTTCCTGAGGCTCGAACGATCGTGACTATGATATACCATTGTCTTCAGCCTCATTGATCAGCCTTCGGGTTTAAAATCACTGGAGTAGGCAAGAAACTCATTCGTAATCCCGCATGAAGAAGAAACAACACTCGTACACGTCTAACGCCTGTGAGTGCTATTATCAGACTGGAACCCTTTTAGTTTTATTCGGGAATCGAACCTGAAACCTCCGGTGGTGGTAATCGAGAGTCATGCCGACTTTGCCACAGAGGTCGACATACTATATCAACTATTGGAAGATATTGAGATTTAGTAACTAACCTACCAGGTTATTATAAATGAAATTGTAATATAAAATGAGACATTAACAATCATTAGCTAATTTGTTCCCTCATTCACCCGACAAATACACTTTTAATATGAAGAATTGAAGATAACCAAACAATTCTTTTTGTATTATATAAAGATAAGTTATATTATGATATTACGTGCATATTATATATGTAATACATATTCCATATTGCAGCTTAAGAAGCATATTTATGTAAATATATATACTCATGTGACTGAAATGTATACTAAATGTTATTTATGTTATATACATGTAAAATATAAAAATATAGATGTGTAAAAAATATATCTCGTGTAAATGGTTCTATGTTCTGTAATTATATATTTATTCGTGTACACTGAATGTAATTGTTAAATAAATGTAACAAACTTCATTTAATTTTTTTTACAAATAAATTCGGTAAACATTATGAATAATTTTTAAATGCCATTTATAGTCCGAGATATTCCGCTGAATATTAGATTAGTTTCCAATTCTATAAACTGCTTTAGTGACGACCGTGACCCGACGTGATTGAAGCATGATTTGAATCGTGTCCGGAAATGAAATAAAATCAATAAACTTGCCTTCAACATCTCAAAATGTTGGGATCAGTGTAAGTTGTACTAAATTGATGAACAGCATCATTCGTGTCGACGCTATCAAAGACCTTGGTAGTATGTTCAACAGCAAGTTTATATTTGGTTGGTCGGGTGGCTATAGCGCAATACATTGGTCCTAGGGACTGGACCGACACAGCTTCTCCCACCATGCTCCTCATACCTCCACGCGGTGACCGTCGGGCAACGGACTTGAGGGTGAAGTTGATGGTAACCAATCCGTCGGGGGATCCCAAAAGTACGGCTAAAGTGAGAAGCAGTGAGCGTCTGTCTCGCATGTTAGCGGCGGCTCACAAATGGTGGATATGGCAACTCGACATATTCGGGTACTAGTCACATACACCATCGCTAATGGGTATCCAGGCTCATTAGATTAATCCGATAATGGGCCATTGCATGACCAATGACAGCGGATACAGCCCTAGTTAGTTGGCCACTCTGGTTCCACGTCTGATGACAATCGGTGGATAAAAACTCAACTCAGTCAAACAAACCGAAGCTTTATGGAAAAACACTCGCAAAGATGCACTACCCTGTCTGGTAGCGAGGGCGATTCTCCCCTCGGTGATCCAGAGACTGACAGCTTGCAGGATTCCAGGGGCAAGCAAAGTAAAGCAGAGAAAACAAATTCGTCCAAGAAAAGGGTTTGAAAAGCTAAGGGCCGCGACTTAGAACCTGGGAATGTTGACAGGAAAGTGTCAAGAACTTGCGCAGGTTATGAGAAGGGAGAAGTAATATTTGGGGTTCAATATGTGTTAATCTGTCAATAAAGTCTTGTAATAAGAGTCTAGGGCAAGAGGTGGTGGCGTTGTTATAAGATCTATATATTCAAATATTTAAATTTATTTCATCAAACACTGTTTATTCCACTTTTTGTAACGGTATAACCCTATCGGTTTCAAGGCTTTCACCTCATCTTCAGGGGAGCACAAACAAGACTGAAGATGAGGTGAAAGCTTTAAACCGGTAGGGTTATACTGTTACAAAAAGTGGAATAAACAGTGTTTGATAAAACAAATTACTATGTCTTTAAACCTCCACAACGTTAGTGCCTTAACTATAAACAATATTCAAATATAATTTTAAATTGAAATACTGTTTAATCCACTTGAAATTGTATATTAACTAGTTTCAACTCATGTTCAAGGGTATTCCGAACTAACTAAATTTGAATATGAGGGCAATATCAAAAATAAACTTAAGGGGTTGACTCAATATTAACCCTTTCCTTACGGTGTTAAAATTGAAACGCGTGCTCCGGTGTTGGGTAGTGAGTACGCGATCAAAAATTAGCGATTTTAAATCGGAAAAATAAGAACATTCATAGATAATCCCCTTATTAATTATAATTGAAGTTAAAAATTATAATAATTGAGATTTATTTGCTGAAAACATTAAAAAACCATCTGGCAACGCTCACGGAACGGGCGTACGTGTAACCTATTTGCAAGCCTAGAAGCTACTGTGGCGCGGAACATCAGTCGCATACCCCGGCGCTTGCGGCGTTGAGACAATTCAGTTCCTCGCAATTCAGTGGAGTATGCAAGAGTGAGATGTGAATCGCGCTTCCCGCATACTATTCACCTATCGTCAAGACACAAGGTCGAGGCACTCACAGCGTTTAAATGCGAATTTGTTTCCGATATCTTCACAAAATACCCACGATGTAGTCTATAAATTCTGATTAAAATTAATATTATTTTTTAAATCAATGCGTAAATATATTATGGAGGAATACCTAAAATCTTAACCTTGTATTTATTATATTTATAGAGATATTGATGGTTATTAGAAGCAACGTGTAGAAGATACCCAACACAGGAAAGGAAAGGTTAAGGAAAAGAGAGGGGAAACTGTTATTTCTGAGTATTATAAAATTATAGAACACAAAAAGGATTAAATTCTATTGTTTGTGATAACTTTTATAAATTCTTACGGGAAAAGATTACACTAAGGGACAATATTGTTTACTATGGGTTTACCCCAATGCGCGGATTTGACTATTTCTAGACTTTCGAAATCATTCAATTTCCTGGAATTGTTAATTTGGTGTATTGGCTTCATATCATCTCTTGAAAATGAATGCTCAGTCTGATGACAATGGTTCGCCATTTCTGAGAAGACATTTTGGGTTTGATAAGACATTATTATATTCCTTAAACCTAATACCAAATGACTTCCCGGTTTAACCCTTCCCTTACGGTGATAAAAATAATACGCGTGCTCCGGTGTTGGGTAGTGAGTACGCAATAAAAAATTTGCGATTTTAAATCGGAAAAATAAGAACATTCATAGATAATCCCCTTAATTAATTATAATTTAAGTTAAAAATTATAATAATTGAGATTTATTTGCTAAAAACATTAAAAAACCATCTGGCACCGCTCACGGAACGGGCGTACGTCTAACCTATTTGCAAGCTTAGAAGCTACTAGCGGCGCGGAACGTCAGTCGCATACCCCGGCGCTTACGCTTATGCTTGCGGCGTTGAGACAATTCAGCTCCTCGCAATTCAGTCTAGTATGCAAGAGTGAGATGCGAATATAGTGTTGCGCTTCCCGCATACTATTCACCTATCGTCAAGACGAGGCACTCGCAGCGTTTAAATGCGAATTTGTTTTCGATCTTTACAAAACACCTCGATGTAGTCGATAAATTCTGATTATTATTAATATTATTTTTTAAATCAATGCGTAAATATATTATGGAGGAATACCTAAAATCTTAACCTTGTATTTATAATATTTATAGAGATATTGATGGTTATTAGAAGCAACGTGTAGAAGATACCCAACACAGGGAAGGAAAGGTTAATAACACTGGGGAACAACGTTTTTGCTTCCTGGAGTCCGATCATATTTTTAATGCAGTTTCAGATGCTGATTTTATTGGTATCATTAAAAAGTCTATCATGACAAGTTTTTAATTTATCATATATTTGAAAATACAACTTATGCTCTACATAGTACAAAGGAAATATATCTACTTGTCACCAATTTTACAATTTTTTTGGAAGTTTTCGTAGTGTATGTTCGATTATAATCACATCAATGTGTTTGAGAAGCAAATAAGAAATCCAAAATTGTTCCCCAGTGTAATTAGCACAATTTGTACATTGAAGTTTGTACTCTCCACTTCTGTCAAATCTTTCAGTTATATTTCTTCCGTTAAATATCACGTTTTTGAGGGTTAAATTTGTATTTGGTTAACTTTGCGGGTTTAAAGTGAGCTGGCAGTAATTTTGTTAATTGGTGACATTTCTCGAATATAAAATTTTAGTCTACTTCTTAACACATTGTTTTTGTAAAATTGTATTTTTCGTGTGTTATTGGTAGCAAGCGAGACATGTCGGTTGATGACGGTACAAGTACAATTATGGGTTTGTATGTAGGTACAAAATACCAAACCGCAACTATCATGAGTCCTTGATCAAAAAGTTTTAGGAACTTTATTCATAAAATCGAAAATACAAGTTTATTCATCAAAATCTATATGGTCCCCTTCAAAGTACTCCCCATCGACGCAACGCACTTACGCCAGCGCTTGATCCAATCCTCGAAACACCGCTGGTACTTAATTTTCGGTATGTCCATCAGAGCCGTCTTCGATTTTTTCATGACATCCTCTCGAGCGCTGTAACGCATTCCGCGAAGCGGTTTTTTAAGTCGGTTGAACAGAAAAAAGTCGTGGGGAGCCAGATCAGGTGAATTCGAAGGCTGCTGGATAGTATTCGTGTTGTTTTTGGTCAAAAACTCATGGAAATCATGTCTTTCGCGATTTCTACGCGGTCCTTTTTTTGCATGAAATTGAGGTCTTTCGGCACCAGTTTTGCAACGACCCGTCTGAGGCCCAAATCACTAACCAAAATGTCTTGAGCGAATCCATTAGCGATGTTCAAGTCCTCTGCCAGCTCTCTAATGGTCAATTTGCGGTTTTCGGCCAATATTTCTTTGATTTTATCGATCTTTTCATCGGTTTTCGACTGCCACTGCGTTCGTCATCCTCGACCGACTCACGACCACTTCTGAAGCGTTCGTGCTACTAAAAAACACTTCTCCAACATTTCCAAGGTCTACGGACCATTAAATCCGTTTTTCACACAAAATTTAATGCAAATTCATTGATGCACAGTTGATGCCATTTTCAAACTTGTAAAAAATCGAAAACACGCACAAAGGTAGATGTACTCAGTACAGCGTAACTTTTACTTATGTCAAGCTATGACGCTGAAATTTGGAGGGAAGTGTCAATGATGTGGTAACCTAACAAAAAAATAAAAAGAATTCCAATCGGGTGACTGACAGCGCCACACGGTGGCCGGTCCTAAAACTTTTTGATCAAGGTAGTATATTATCCTGCTAGGTTATATGGGTTGTCAGTCTAGCAACAGTGTCATAAATATTTACATCTGAATTGCATCCTCCATTGTTCTGTTCAAGATAAAAATAATCTGCCACCACCCACCTCCCGTCATTGAGTCCCGATGTCGTCAGAACCAATCAGCCAGACTTTAGCAGAATGGTTCTTATGGGAAGAGATGATGATGGTTTGTTGATAAATAATAAAACATGTTAGATCGCAATGCGGAAAGAGAGTCTGTCCAATTTTATTAGTAACGTAGGTATTTATATATTTTTAGAATGCGCTCGCGATATGCCTGCGTCTCGTTTCTGTAAATGCAAAAACGATTAATTGTTGTATGTAGGTAACAATCTATTTACGGAACCGGCGAGACAGCGTGGTGCGTTCTCTCTCTAGTATGGAGTGCGGTCCGCTCGGCTATGGGATGAATGTCCGGCGGGTGACCTTCGGACTTGTTTACTTAGATTTATCAAGGAATCCGAAGGTCATTTCATCGGTCATTGACCGTGTGTATGAATGCCCACAGTATTCGAGTGGGCGACCGCCACAAGACTATATGAGGTATTGCTGTATAATAATTTTAAATCTGTAATATTTACTCCAAATGTCACTTCATACTCTCAGTTCGTACAAAAGGATAGTTGCATGATACAGGCTGCTCCATTTGTATAGACGGCGCTCCTAGACAGTTAGCAAACACGGTTCCAGATACAGGTAGGGTTAAAGGAAGAAAGAAGGCAATGAAAAAGAAAGGAAAAACGTTAAAAATAAAATCACCAACATCAATTAACCATTTTTATTTTCAAGCATTGTAAGCACCCAAGCCAAATTTGTACATACATTAAAGCATAAATATATAAAAAATAAAACCGATAGTTTTTTGAGACATTTTATAAGTAAAGTCAGGTTTGTCATACTTTCTGTATTCAGCAATATTCAGTTGATTACAGAATAATAAAGGGAATCTGACAAAGTAAAGTGGAACCTCGGTTTTCAAACTCGGTTTAAATAATAAGTAATTTTGATTTGATTAATCTATTTCAGACTCCCAAAAATACACAGCATGGTAACAAAATAGATATAAAAAATAAATTAACTGCACTGAAAAGAGCTGATGGATGGCATTCGTGGAAGGTAGAGAGGAGAGATATTATTATTTGGAAAGGGAGTCTCACCTTGCATAAAAACATCAAGGTAACTAACTGTCCTCTTTTCTGTCTCACTAAAAAATGAGGTTATTACGTGCGTTTAAAATTTTTAGATATAGCATTGTCATTAAAAATGTTTTATTCGAGAATGGAATTAAAACAATATAGTATGTTCTAGAACCGAGGGTCCGCTATAAATTAAAAACAGTCATTATGTAAAATATAAAGGCTATACATCTGTGACGTTTTGACAGAAGTTGATATGTCCGATTTTTGCCATTTTATGTTTATTCTCCCAATTTATAGAAAATATTTCTCAGCATGTTGTGGCAAAACTTGGTGTGTCAGTCATTCATTATCCAAACAAAAGATATATCGTTTGGAAAAACTTAAAAAATGCTTATTTTGTACTAATTTTAACAGCTTATCAAAGTTAATATTGCTTCTCCTGTAAACTAAGGTAACACTGACATATCAATTTCTGCCGTAACGCCACACATAATATGTATGATCTTTGGTCAATATCCCGTAAAGGCATATGTGTTTATTCTCCCAATTTATAGAAAATATTTCTCAGCATATTGTGGCAAAACTTGATGTGTGTCATTCATTATCCAAACAAAAGATATATAGTTTAGAAAAACTTAAAAAATACTTATTTGTACTGATTTTAACAGCTTATCAAAGTTAATATTGCTTCTCCTGTAAACTAAGGTAAAATTGACATATCAACTTCTGCCGTAACGCCACACATAATGTGTATGATCTTTGGTCAATATCCCGTAAAGGCATGTGTTTATTCTCCCAATTTATAGAAAATATTTCTCAGCATGTTGTGGCAAAACTTGGTGTGTCAGTCATTCATTATCCAAACAAAAGATATATCGTTTGGAAAAACTTAAAAAATACTTATTTGTACTGATTTTAACAGCTTATCAAAGTTAATATTGCTTCTCCTGTAAACTAAGGTAAAATTGACATATCAACTTCTGCCGTAACGCCACACATAATATGTATGATCTTTGGTCAATATCCCGTAAAGGCATAATTTGTTCATTTTGATATGAATCGAAAAATATATCTATTTTTTTTTCTAAAAATGTTTAAATCAATGGTTCCCAAAGCGAGGCCCGCCGCTGGTTTAAAGGGCGCCACGGAACATTCCAATATTTTCACTAAAATGAGAGTGAAAGATAAATATCCGCCTGCTATGTGGTAAAGCTCAGCGAATTTTAATTCCATTTATGACGCCATATTTGTGCAAAACTGGGTTTTCTATTTGTTGTAAAAAGTATCGTGCGAAAATGAACGAGGATGGCTGTGTCCAGTTTGATTTGAAGACTCGAGAATATGTGCAGTGTAGCTTTCTCTTGATATTAATAGGATTATTTTCCCTACAAATTACAATTTATTTATTCAATGATATGATTGTTCAGAATATGCACTTATTAGAAGTTTTTTTTGTGAATTTTAAATACAAACTTCATTTATTTTTCAACTGCACTAACAAAACTGTCCGGTATGTTCTGACTTTGGGCACTGCGGAAAAATCCTGATACACCAAGGGTGCCATGAAACGAAAAAGTTTGAGAACCACTGGTTTAAATTATGAATCTAGAGATGGTATACAAATATTTATTTAATAAATTTGCACCAATTAATCAATCGATTCACTGTGGATCATCAATTAATTGATTCACTGTGGATCATTAATTGATTCACTGTGGATCATCAATTAATTGATTCACTGTGGATCATTAATTGATTCACTGTGGATCATCAATTAATTGATTCACTGTGTGTGCAAATCATTTTTATAAATATATAATTTTATTAATACTTTCAATTAACGATTTGATTATTATTGTCAAATGAGCAAGAAATATTGATTATATGAGCAAATATTGGATGGAATATATTTTTTCTACATTTATAATATATATTTTCTTTCATACTGACATCTATAAAAAAAAATATTATAGTTTATGCGGCATTGCTGGAAGATTTACGTAAAAATTCAAAAACAAATCACTAAAAACGTATAAATCTTGGATCGGCGAATAAAGTATTTTAAGTAATGATTTTAAAAAACTCTGAACAAGTGAGCAAACTTTCAAAGCATATTATGCTCACGAATACTGTTAATGAAAACAGCGCATGCAAACAGATATCTTAATTCCTTTAGAATTATGTTTAAAATATTTAACAAGTGAGCAAACTTTCCAAGCATTTTATGCTCATGAGTACTGTAAATAAAAACAGCACAAACAGATATCTGAATTCCATTAGAATTATGTTTAAAATATTGAACTAGTGAGCAAACTTTCCAAGCATATTATGCTCATGAATACTGTTAATGAAAACAAATATTTGAATTCCTTTAGAATTATGTTTAAAATATTTAACAAGTGAGCAAACTTTCCAAGCATATTGGGTCCTTACATGTGAAATTGGCGTTTTGCCGTACTGGCAACTTTGATCTCAAATATCTTCTCTTTGGTTAGGAATTTCAAATTCAAATTTATACAGCTATTTACTCAAGTATTTGTGTTTCGAAAATTATAATTCATTTGTTTTTTCCTCAATTGTTTTTTTTCTTTGCGTCACTCAGTTTACAAAATGTAAAACTTGAAATATCGCGTTATTTACGAGTACGAGTTCCACCGTGGCACCAGTGCTGCAGAAACGGCTCGAAGGATTAATGATGTGTATGGCGACGGTGCCGCAAAAGAAAACACAGTGCGTTTTTGGTTCCAACGTTTTCGTTCTGGAAATTTCGACCTGCAGAAGAAGCCCCGTGGACGGCCGGAGACCAAAGTTGATAATGAAGAATTGAAGGCTATTGTGGAAGCGGATCCATCGCAAACCACGTCCGAGTTAGCTGCAGGCTGCGGTGTTAGTGATAAAACTGTTTTAATCCACTTGAAGCAAATTGGGAAGGTGAAAAAGCTTGAAAGGTGGGTACCTCACGAATTGAGTGAAGCAAATCAACAAACGCGCGTTGACTGCTGCGTTGCATTACTCAACCGGCACAATAATGAAGGGATTTTGAATCGAATCATTACCTGTGATGAAAAGTGGATCCTGTATGATAATCGGAAGCGCTCATCGCAATGGCTGAACCCTGCCGAACCAGCCATACCATGCCCCAAGCGAAAATTTACTCCAAAAAAGTTACTTGTGAGAGTTTGGTGGACTAGTGCTGGTGTCGTTCACTACAGCTTTCTTAAATCTGGCCAGACGATTACGGCAGATGTCTATTGTCAGCAACTGCAAACCATGATGGAAAAGCTAGCTGCTAAACAACCGAGGCTGGTTAATCGCTCTAGGGCACTGCTGCTTCATGATAACGCTAGACCACACACTGCACAACAGACGGCTACCAAATTAGAAGAGCTTCAATTGGAATGTCTAAGACATCCACCGTACTCTCCGGACCTTGCCCCAACAGATTACTATTTTTTTCGAAATTCTGATAACTTCTTGCAAGGGAAAAAATTCAACTCCGATGGGGCAGTCCAAACCGACTTCAAAGATTTTATTGATTCCCGTCCGAATGGTTTTTTTAGTAAAGGGATCGATGAACTACCTATGAGATGGCAAAAGTGCATAGATAGCAATGGTACATACTTTGATTAAATAAATATATTATATTAAAAAAAAATCAACTTTATGTTCCTCCCAAACAAAGCGCCGGTTTCATGTGTGGGGACCTAATATTATGCTCATGAATACTGTTAATGAAAATAGTGTATGATCTGAACTCCTTTAGAATTGTGTTTAAAATATTTACAATGTTGGATAGTTTTTGATATAGCGTTTCAATCGCATCTTCAAGCAAACTAATGAATACAGAGAATTGTAATACATTCTTTCTACCTATTAGTTTCTCATTTATCTTATAAACACTCTTTATAACACGTAAATGTAATTTTTAGATTAACAGTCTTAAAGCAGTTATATATTAGAATGACATGCTGTCGTAAGTCCAAGACAATTTTGTGTAACATTTAAAATACATGGTAAAATAGAATAAAAAGCACTGTCATCACCATCACGCTATGACCCTATTGAAGGAGGCAGAGAGAACTAATCTCTCTTTATTGACACACATCATTTGCTTTTGTAACATCTATACACCTCTCATCATGCAAACTCTCCTATTATAAAGGCTTTCCACTCTTCTCTTTTTCAGAAATTGATTAATTTGGAAGAGTCATGTTTTTACTTGTCTTCCCAAACTTCTTGCGCCTTCTACTATATACTACTTGTATAATTGATTTTGTAAATCTTTCATAATTCATTCTTTCTACATGGTCAAACCATCTCAATGCTCTTTTCGTCATTTTAATAATGTATTTTTTTAAATCAGCATTCTTTCCTAATCTCATTACTTATTCTATCAATCTGCTCTTTTTCTCAACTTTTTAAACCCTCATTTTCTTTCACTCAACCCTCATTAGAGCATTCTATAATCTAGATATTATTTTACCAGTTTATTTTACTTTCATCACTTTTTCCAAGTTATGCTTGCATCATATAATTATGTTAGAAACAAGATTCCATTATAAGCAGCCATCTTTGCTTCTCTTAAAATGTTCTAGTCAGAAAACACATTATATAACCCACCATTCACTCTATTGCCTACTGCGACTATTCTTTCAATATTGCACTTTTCGCAACCATCCAATAAGAACATGCTTTCAAGATACAAAAAATCCTCACCTTGGTCTAAAAAAGCATTGACTTATTTTAAATATCCAGCCATAAAGCGCAACTAGCAATAAATACTGGAACTTGACAGATTATCATTTATACGTTAAGAATAATAACAGGTATTAAGTTTTTTCTTAGTATATTCCAAAAATTATAAAGCTCTATAATAAAGCACTTGTGCAATAGTATAGAGGAGAATAGCCATTTTTATTTAAATATGAATTTGTTACGAGGTTCATCCAGAAAGTAAGGTTACAACATTTATGTAGGATCGAAAAATGCTTGTATTTAATTGAAATTCACAGGATACTTCACAAATATATTTAACTATTTTTTAACGTAATCGCCGTCGAGATCGAGACATTTCTGTAGTCGGGGCACCAGCTTTTGTATGCCAGTGTCATAGACCTCCGCCGCCAGCTCTTTCAGCCACTTCTTCACAGCTTCCTCGACCTCCTGATCGTTGGAAAATTGTTGAGGTGTAGTAACACACCTACGTCTCATCCCCCGTCACGTTAGGATCCAGAAAAGCTTCTCCCTCCTGTGCAAAACGATCCGAAAATTCACGCGCGGCGGTCACGCGATTTTGACGGTGCTCCGGTGTGAGCATTCTGGGCACCCATCTCGCACATAACTTCTTGTAACCAAGTTTTTCCGACACAATATCACCAAGGAGACTTCGAGAAATGTCAGGAAATTCTTCGTGAAGGTCGTCAAGCGTCACATGGCGGTCATTTCACACTTGTTCTTAAATTTTTTGCACAAATTCGTCAGAAACCACTGCCTTGCCTCGTCGCGAGTATCAGTACGGCCTTCTCTGAACAACCTGACCCACTTCGTGACATGTTGTCGACTCATCACATCACTACCATAAACTTTCACGAGCTTCCAATGGATATTCGTGGCGGTATTGTTCTGCAAAGTCAAAAAATGGATGACCGCGCGGATCTCGCACGGACGGGAGGTGACGACCTCTCCATCGGAAGAATTTACTGTAACTGAACAAAATGGCCGACAAACACGCGGGACCAAACAAATTGACCATTAGGATCCCCCCTACACGTCAGGTGCGCCAACTTCGAAACAAAAATTTCCCCCGGCCTCAGGAGCCCTTGTAACTTTACTTTCTAGATGACGCTCGTACATTTAAAAATCCAACATTAAACTTCTTTATGGTTCAGTGAATGACATGATAATAGCCAAGACAGTAAATATACTATAGTACATAATGAACATGAAACGGCACAATTAAAAACCTTTCTCAATTCAATTCGAACAATTGCTATACATTATAAATATTGATTAGTAGAAATCAATTGAATACATAACTAATTAATTAGTACATATTTTAAAAATTATACATTTTCAATATCTATTTAATCAATTGGCTCGGTTTTGTACCTTTTTTTTATATCACCTAATTAAAAAAAATAAATATATATATTACTTTAAATTATAAATGCAAGTTGTACAAATAAATCAATGATACCAAAAAAGTATCATAATATAAATAAGCCAAAACCCGTACGGTTGTCGCCAAAGAAAGAATACGAGAATTGAATTTTGAATACAAGAAAGCGAGAGAGGAATACTTCGAAACAGATTGAAATTATACTGAACGAACCGGTGTAAAAGGGGACGATCCCAATTTATTTTGAATTGTAATTCATTTATTTCCTATTATATTGAACCTTATAATTACTCACGTTTATTTATCTTATGCTCTTTTTTTTAATGCAGACAATTATATGTGGCTTTTTCAAGATGTCGGAAAGGCGAAAACATTAAAGTCAATATATTTGAAACCACATAGACATTATTTCCGAAAAACCTACATTTAAGTAGTTACGCCATGTAATTAAGTATAACATATGGTTAGTAATATAATAGGTAAAGCGGAAAGAAATGATAATTTTTTTTGATGCGACAAAAAATTGATTTAAACAAAAACTATACAATATTATTCCGTTAAATAATTACCGTTGTTACCGATGATCTTCCTCCACAGAATAGGCAGTTTTTTAATACCTTATTCGTAAAATTCTGGCAGTTTTACGGTAAAATATGACTCCAAGTGATTTCGGAGTTGTTCGACACTCGTAGATTTTTTATCTCGAAGCGAATGTTCCATCGACTTAAAAAGATGGTAATCCAAAGGTGCAATATCAGGTGAATATGGTGGATGCTGCAGAACTTCTAAATCTAGCTCTCTTATTTTGTCCTGCGTAATCCTTGCTGTGTGTAGTTTTGCATTATCATGTTGTAGAATTCTTCTCTGATTCTAGACTAAAACTGATCATTTTTTAAGCAGTTCTGCCTTTAATCTTTCGAATTGGGGACAATACACATTTGCTGTAACAGTCTGACCAGGTTTTAGTAATTCATAATGAATAACTTCCAAAATATCCCACCAAACACAAAGGAAAACGTTTTTCAGAGTCAATGTCGGCTGAGGGGTAGACAGATGTACCTGATTCGTCGAAAACCATTGTTTTTTGTTTGTTTTTCTCCTCGGATTGGTGTGAAGGACCCACTTCTCATACCCAGTAACAATTTTTCTAAGAAACGGATCAGTTTCATATCTGGAGAGTGAAGATGAACAGATTGTTATTCGTTGTTCCATGGCCGTTGGAGAAAGTTCGTGCGGCTTCCAAATTCCTTGTCTATTTTGTTTTCCGAGCCTTTTCAAATAGTTCTTCACTATTGATCATGGACAACCGATATTTTGTGACAATTCCTTGATAGTTTTACACGGATCGGACCTCACTAATGAGTTTAAAGTGTCATCATCGATTTTAAGAGGCCTTCCTATTTTTGGTTTGTCCTTCGATTCCCTTTCACAACTTTCAATTTTTTGAAACCATCTTTGGCACTTCCGAGGATTCAAGATGTCTCTATAAATATCGCAGATGGTCTGGGTAGCTTCTTTTGACTTCAATCCTTTATCGAATAAAAACAGCATAAAATACCGCAAATGTGTCTCTTCAATCTCTGGCTTTTGCAGTTTTGTACTTTAGACCAAAACCAAAAAAGAATATCAAAACAGAAAGGATATTAATAGAGCTTCAAAACGATACCAACCACGACGTGTTAACCCAACGGTAACTGGTGGGAAACTGGTTTCAACGTGACGCCTAATGAAAATTATCATTTCTTTCTGCTTTACCTATTATAACTGGAGTATATTAAACTTTCACATACAATTCAAAAATATTTTAAAACAAAAAGTAAATCTTGTAGAATTATCAGAAAAAGATTCTGAAACAAAAATATAAAATAGATTTTCCTATAAACTAAATATTATATTTGTACTGTTTATATAAAAAATTTAAAAAATAATGGCAAAAATAAAATATTTATAATACACAGGAAAATTTTAAATGCATGTCTTCAATTTCATAACACTTAGTTTTTATAAAAAAATAATAATAATAGCTATGCTTCTGAAATTGTAACACGGGTCCTTTGACAGTTCACAAATTTGCCCCAATACAACCTTGTAACGACATTTAGTAATTTTAATTATTTTATAAACTTTAATATAAGCCTCGATTCTAATAAATAGCAAGTTATTTAGGTAAATACATTACATAAAACTGACAATAATGAAAAATTAATACATCTTGTTACAAATTAGCAAAAATGTGGCAGTTTGTTAAAATCAAATAATATTTGGTGATGTTTGTCAAAAGTCACTACGTTAGTCTGCATTGACTAGGGATGGGGTATACGATAATTGGATTTGCGATTTTTTTATACCTAAAATTAAATGTTCGTAATTAGTATTAATTCATAGTGGATCTTGGCCTATTTAAAGATAGATACAAATCATATAACACATTAGAAAGTCAGTATAATGAAAATTAGGAATTAAAACGTCAGTTTAGAGAAAAACAATTTTTCGATTTATAAAAAAACTATTCGATTTGTAAAAAAAAAACGATTTTATTCCATCCCTTTGAGACATGACGTTTAAAACGTCGCAGGACCCATCCTAAATTTTCTGAAGCATAAGTATATTGCAGACTCAAAAACACAATAGATATTTAAGGCAGGTTTTGAGGAATAAATAAAGAAATAAATTCTTATAGTGCATTATAACTATTTTGTACAAATTATTGAAACATTAGTTAAATAAAAATTTAGAGATATAATTTATGTTTTTAAATGTATTTATACAATCTATTGGTCAAGTAACAAAAAATATTTGGTAAATATCACACTGGAAATTGAGGTAACAGACCAAAGAAACAATAATTTGAAGACTGCTCAAGATGTTCCCGTTGAAGATGGTTTCATAAATAAGAAGTTACTTTTGCCTGAAAACTCTATACATGTTAAATGTAGTTGGGGAACGGGTATAGTAATTTTTCGATTTATAAAAAAAACTATTCGATTTGTAAAAAAAAACGATTTTACCCCATCCCTTTGAGACATGACATTTTAAACGTCACAGGGACCATGATTTTCTTCCCCGTTTTCAAAGTTAATTAAAACATACATTATACAAAATAAACCCCATGGTTAAACAAAAAGACATTGATTAAACACGTGCAACCTCTTACACAACCATTTTAGAGTGGATAACTTTGAATGAGTTTAAATATAAAATCCATGACTAGAATATCAATAAAAGCTTCTCTGTATCGATAATTTGAAATACATGAAAGAAAAAACGGTTAAGTAATTTAATTTAAGTATGTATAGACAACCATTATTACTGACATAGACAAACAACGTATCGTCGCCGATACTGCAGGAACACGTATCTAGGATTGTCAAAATTTTAGAGGAGACAAAAAACTATTTTTCTGCAAAAATATAATAAAATAAAAACGTCACTTAATATTGCAGTTACGAATAAATGCGTTCCGCATTGAAAATAAATATACAGTGTTACCTCGGGTTACGAACTTAATTCGTTCTTTGATTCTGTTCGCGAGCCGAAATGTTCGCAAACCGAAATTCATTTTCTTGGGAGCCATAATGAAGGTTAATTTAAGGCAAAATATATTTTATATAAACTGTATATTATATATATAAAAAGGCAAAAAAAATTGTATCAAGAACAACGAACGCAACGACAATGTTCACATCGCGCGCACCTGAAAACAACTAATGCGTAAGCGCCGTTACAACTAATTCGTGAGCCAAGGCATTGTACGCAGGTTGAGTCAAAATTTTTCGGAAATTGTGTTCGTAAGCCTATTTGTTCGTGACCCAAGGTTTGACTGTATGTGTTAATGCAAAAATATGTCAATGATACAAGAGATGACAAAAAAATAAAGAAAGTTACTTATACCAAAAATCGAGTTACGTGTTCCTGCAATATCGACGACGATATACTCATTAACATAATATTGACACTCGCTTTAAATATATTATAGTACTATATCCATATTTTAGGTATTTTCTTAATGTATACACCCTTTTACATCGTGCTGTTTATTTGAACTTGCTGCAGGAATTTAACATACCACGCATTTGTGAGGAGTTTAGGGGACTTCATTTCCAGCAAGATGGTGCATTCTCCCCACTACCATCGTGATGTGAGGACCTATCTTGATGAAAATTATCCGAACAGACGAACTTGACGTAGAGATAACATTGAATACCTCTCGTGTTCCCCAGATCACTCGACAGACTTTTTTTATGGGCACTTATCAAAGATAAAGTTTATGGCACATAACTGGCAACAGTTAATTAATCGAGAACAGCCATTGAAAGAGAATGCGCCCAAATACAAAAACAAATTATTCGTGATGTTTGCGATTCCACGCTATCAGTAGTGCGTGGACTCGAATGGCCATCAATTTGAGCACTTGTGATAACTAAAAAAAGAACTTAATGTTTCTTAGATATACCTAAATTTATAATCATTCAAAGTGTGTATACATTTTTGGGACACCTGTATGTTTTTTTCTCAATGGACTGATATAATGAACATATTTTTAAAATTCTTAAAACGACACTGGTTACGAGTTAATATAATAAGGTATTATACAAAAATTATAAACATATTCCTGAGTAAATTGTTACATCGTATACATGGCACGAGTAGAAGATTACACGTACAAAAAATACTTTAATTCAGTGATTCCCAAAGTGTTCGGCTGGCTTACAGGGGTGTCGCGAAACATTCCAATATTTTCACTGAAATGAAACATGAATGGTTTTTGAATCTGACCATCAATGCGCTGATGTGATGATAGGAAGCGACATCTGACTGACACTGTACAAACCACTAACTATTAGGTTGAAGTCTCGGTTAATTTAGCTTTTCAATACCAATACTAGATGGTGCTCGATACACTATCTCTGTCTCATTCATTCAGGGTCAATTTTTTCATGCGAGTGAGATAGACAGATGTTAAAATTTTAATAGACAAGGATTGAATTGTTCTAGTGTAATTGTTAGATATGTTCTAACTTTGGACGCCGTTGAATAATCCTGAAACACTAAAGGTGCCGTGAACCGAAAATGTTTGGAAACCATTGATTCAATAAATTACAATTCATCTTATATATTACATCAGGAAGATATATTGTAAATACAGTAAAAGTTCGTTACTTGGAAATTATTAAATAAATTTGCTCTATTGGCTGCAGTGTTAATATAAATAACAATAAAAAAAAGGCAATTTTTATAGCACTGTTCAGAGAGTAAACTCTCTTCAAAGGGGCTCCAACATTTGAACAATTCGACTATTGTAAAAATTGCAATAGCATAGTCTGGGAAAGATTTTGAGCATGATTTTAAAAAAAATCTCAAGTCAACTTATTTTCAAAACTATTTCATTGAGGTAAAATGGACATTTAATTATCAACCTGGACAAAATCACAATTTAAACCTTCGATTTCTTCAATATTAAAACTTTTTTCGGATTCTCCGAATCGATGATTTCATTAGTCTTGGCACAAAACATAACTTTTCTGAACCCTCGAATATCCGGTCAGGTGTTCTTTTTCGATTTTTTTTCCTGGTCTTTGCCGTCTTTATCATCGGAATCAAAATCGAATCGAGTAAACGGGTTCTGCGATTTGGTTTCCGTTGGTTCCACATCGGCTTTGACGATCAAAGAATTGAATTCATCCTCGGGTAGATCAATAGACGATTCCACGATATCTACCGGATCCATTAAGCTTACGATCTTTTTGATTTTGGGTTTCGAATCTGTATGCTTTTTGATGATAGGACTTGGTAATTTGATGGATTGGTGAGATTTTAAAGACGTGATTTCTGGACTAAGCTGCTCGCTGCTTGCAATCGGTGCAGTGGATTGTGGTTTAATCTAAACAGATAATATTTTATTAATCATTAAGAGTTCTTCAAATTTACACTTGAAATTAATTATTCACTTCCCAAATATGGACATATATGCATAATGGATCCATCCCACATTTTACCTGTTTTGAGATATTTCAGACATGTTTTATAATATATTTTTCATCAATGGTATAGTGATTTTTCAAAAAACAGTTTTAACCTTTCCTTCCCGGTGTTGGGTATCTTCTACACGTTGCTTCAAATAACCATCAATATCTCTATAAATATAATAAATACAAGGTTAAGATTTTAGGTATTCTTCCATAATATATTTACGCATTGATTTAAAAAATAATATTAATATTAATCAGAATTTATCGACTACATCGTAAGTATTTTCTGAATATCGGAAACAAATTCGCATTTAAACGCTGTGAGTGCCTCGATCTTGGGTCTTGACGATAGGTGAAAAGTATGCGGGAAGCGCGACACTATATTCGCATCTCACTTTTGCATACGTCACTGAATAGCGAGGAGCGCAATTGTCTCAACCTCGTAAGTGTAAGCCACGCCCGAGTTAGCCACCAACTCTGCCGCGCCGCAGTAGCTGTTGAGCTGGCAACGAGACTAGACCTACGCCCGTTCCGTGAGCGGTGCCAGATGGTTTTTTAATGTTTTCAGCGAATAAATCTCAATTATTATAATTTTTAACTTCAATTATAATTAATTAAGGGGATTATCTATGAATGTTCTTATTTTTCCGATTTAAAATCGCTAATTTTTTATCGCGTACTCACTACCCAACACCGGAACACGCGTTTCATTTTTATCACCATAAGGGAAGGGTTAAAAAAGGAGTTTGTACAACAAATCATTAAAAATAATACATAAGTATGATACACGAGTCAAAATAATTACAAAAATATAAAAATTTAACAATATACACTGATCACACGATACTGAGCAGTCTCTAGTCAGCTACCTGCCCCTTACCATACCAATTTGTTTGCCATTGGTATAGTGAGGTGTGGGCAGCTCACCAAAAAAGGCGGGATATTATGAGAGTTGTGCCGTTGTTAGTCCTGTGGCGTGGTTTACACGTTAGTGTTAGACATATAGATGGCGTGTGCAGCTTTGCAATTATTATTGAAGATCGCACAACTCCATCAATTACCAACCTTATTGGCATTGGGTTTTTTTTTTTTTTATCTACCTTGCACAGATTTCTCCTGTTATACAAAGAGGGCCTGGTTTTAGCATTATCTTATTCGTTAGGAATAATATCAGCCAGGATTCTTCTCATACTGCTAGGCGGTACGGAGCATATCAACAGTGTCATCAGGGGAGCACAAACAAGTCTTTTAAATATTTAAATGAACATACTTTTTTTTAATAATAAATTACTTTTTTTATTCCACTATTTACATTCATACCTACTTCATGTGTTTCTACCTTCTCTTCCGAGGCTCTCTTCAGGCGTAAATGTTAATTGTTCAGGTTCAGTTAATAGGTTAAATGTTCTAATACAGAGTTCCACAAAGTTAAAGCTGAAACATCCGTGATTAAATGCTCTTAATGCGGCAAGGGCTTTTAATAAATAAATCCCTCAGGGTTTTCAAACCCTTACTTATTTGGCTATAGTAATCTTGATACTTGCACTTAACATCAGAAGCAGCATTTCGAGGAGTAAGTCTGGTGGATAGTCAACTTGTTACTCATTATTTACATCCTGGTTTGGTTGACAACTTCACTTTCAGACCTCATTACTCTTGAATTTATTTATTGGTGTTCAATGGTAGACTAAGGAAAGTGCGGTTAAACTAAGTGAATTATATTTTGAATGAAGGAAATGTAAGAAGTGATAGAACTTGTAGAAGCTGTATGAAAAGGTGTATGGATGTGGAAGAGGTAAAATATGTATTGTGATAGGAAAGTCTGGCACTGTCCTTTCTGCCTATCCCAACAGGGAATCAGCATGATGGTATGTATGTAAGGGTATTTAAAAATACCGCATAATAAATTCAGGTGTAATTAAGGTCTGGAAGTAAAATGTAAAAATGCAGATATAAAAAATAAACAATAAATCTTCTATCCATCAGACTATTGGCACCAGGAATACTGCCTCTGATGTTTATACAGATATTAAGATTATTACGATAATAACATTATTAATAAAGATATGTCCAATGGAGCAATAGATTTAAGAACCATGTTTCTCATTAATGGGTTCATATCCCACTTACAAAAATAGTTTTATTTCATCCACTTGGCTTAATATTTTATTCATAATTACATAATGTGATTCTTAAAAAATGGCTTGTGTTAAAGAAATCAATACTGACTATAGTTTGGAAATTCTAGGATGAGTCCTGTGACAGCTCACATATTTGCCCCAATACAAGCTTGTAACGATGTTCAGTAATTTTAATTATTTTATCAACTTTAATATAAGCCTTAATTCTAATAAATAGCAAGTTATTTAGGTAAATACATTACATAAGTTTGTATTGGGGCAAATTTGTGAGCTGTCACAGGACTCATCCTAGAATTTCCGAACTATAAGAATATTTGTATAATTTTTACAAAAGAAATAAAAATACTACGCATTTGCATTATACATGTTTATAGAAAGATGACGTGTGTGCATCAGCTGCTTAGTTATCAGTGTTCATTAAGACTACCAGCTACTTAATTATCAGTGGTCATGAAGACTACCAGCTACTTAGTTACCAGTGGTTATGAAGACTACCAGCTACTTAGTTATCAGTGGTTATGAAGACTACCAGCTACTTAATTATCAGTGTTCATGAAGATTATCAACTACATAGTTATCAGTGGTTATGAAGACTACCAGCTACCCAATTATCAGTGGTCAAGAAGACTACCAGCTACTTAATTATCAGTGTTCATGAAGATTATCAACTACATAGTTATCAGTGGTTATGAAGACTACCAGCTACCCAATTATCAGTGGTCAAGAAGACTACCAGCTACTTAATTATCAGTGTTCATGAAGATTATCAACTACATAGTTATCAGTGGTTATGAAGACTACCAGCTACTTAATAACAAACTAATATAACAAAAAAACGGCTGTTCTATGCTACAGCTTAGAAAACCAATAACTAACAAAAAATGAGTTTTTGTAAAAAAATTAGTTCGTCCAAATATCAACATTCTTTTATTTATGCACACCATTAACAAACTTCTGCGAAACTAAGTTTTTACATACATAAATATATATTATCAGGCCATTTCCTATCTCAACACATATCTTTAGCTTTTTCTACATCCATACAACTTCTACGAGTTCTCTAACTTCCTACGTTTCATTCTTTCAGAATATCACCTATTTGATCCAACCATACTTTCCTTTGTCTTCCTCTCATTCGCCTTCCACTCACATCTGTACCGTATATCTGTTCTGTCTTTCTTCATTCATTCGTTCTACATGCCCAAACCATCTCAACAATACTCTTCAAATTACTCAACACATCGTCTTAAGTTCACAATCATCTCTTATCACTTAATTCCGTATCCTGTCATATATTATTACTCCATCTATTCTTCTAAGTGCATGCATTTCTACAACATTTAAACAGAGTATAAGCCATTGAAATATATAAACTCAGATGTAAAGTGGTCTAAAAGTAAAATCAATGAATGCTAATTATTAGACAATGACCATGGTAACCACATGGTAAACCTTGGTGACACGGTTACATATCGTCTTAAGTTCACATTCATCACTTATCACTTCATTCCGTATTGTCATACATTGTCATTCCACGTATTCTTTTCAATACACACATATATTCAGCTCCTCTCAGTCTTTTCTCACGCCTATGTTTCACTTCAATACATCAAAGTTGGCACTAAAATATTGTAATTATTAAAAAACCTCTAAACGAGTATGGCCGTACGGAGAGCGAATTTTTACCTCAAGAGAGTATGGAACGTACACGGTACGTCCAATGTTTTTATTCCCGAATACATGAATTTATCCATAAAACAGCCATGGCTCAAATGATTTTATCTATTCAATTATTTTGTATATGACGGCCGCAATTGTGTTTTTTATATCACTTACAAAATCAATTTTTTATTTTACTTACAAAATCTCACTCGCTTAGAGGTTAAAATCCACCCTAAAATAAAACAGATTAAACGCATTCACCATATCATCAATAGAATCAGATATAACAGTGAATATAGACTTCAATACTGGAATTAGCGGAGGCAAGCAAATTAGCAGGTTTAAAAATGAATATTGATAAAACAAAATATATGTTAAACCGCTTTGCTGATGCCACAACTATCCAGGTGGACGGTACACAGCTGGAACAAGTCCAACAATATATCTACTTAGGACAAAGTATAACATTTGAAGACTGTACTTTAAATGAAATAAATAGAAGATCAAAACTAGCTTGGAGTTCCTTTGGACGACTAAACTACATCTTCAAGAGCAAGCTCCCAATCTGCCTCAAACGGAAGGTATTTAACCAATGCATCTTGCCAGTACTAACATATGGATGCGAGACTTGGACTTTATCGGTACGAATGATACAAAAGCTCCAAACAACACAACGCAGCATGGAAAGGTGCATGCTAGGTTATACCAGAAGAGACCGAAAACGTAATGAGTGGATACGAGCCCAAACAAAGGTTGAAGATGTTATAGAGGTTGCAAAAAGACTCAAGTGGAAGTGGGCTGGACATATCGCCTGAGCAACAGACCATCGTTGGACGTATGAAGTAATCCAGTGGTACCCAGTATGTATAAAAAGGCCTGTAAGAAGACCTAAGGCGCGCTGGGTGGACGAAATACATAAGCATGCAGGTATTATGTGGCAGCAATGTGCAAAGGACAGGATTTTGTGGAGACAACTTGGAGAGGCCTACATCCTGCAGTGGATAGATACAGGCTGATGGTGATAGACTTCAATGACATCTTAGACGCATTTGCGGAGAAGTAATCAAGAGGTAAAAAATGTAGTGGTTTGTTGTGCGGCGCGAAATACATCAACCAAGGTCATCATCCGAAATGGAAAGGGTTAATGTTTCTGCGGAGGGCGCAAGTTGCAAACTGCCCAGAGGTGTCATCTATACAGATGCGGTAACATTGGAGTACGTATGTTAGAAATTACTTTGTCACGTATGATATAAAATAAAACGATAAGATTCCAAAAATGTTGAATAAAGATGGTATTTTTTATTATTATTTAAAGGTTTTATTTTAAAAGGATACACCAAAGTTATCAAGACTAGAAAACTCCCTTCAGTGCATTATTTATAGTTAAGGCATTAATATTGTGGAGGTTTAAAGACATTGTAATTTGTTTTATCAAACATTATTTATTCCACTTTTTGTAACGGTATTCCAAGTCACATAAAGACAGCTTTTTACACTAATTTTAAACTACGGAAACTCTTATTTAAAGGAAGGGGCAAAAATGGAATACTTAGCAACAGTGGTGTGTATAAACTTTTATGTGCTGACTATGATTATTTCTATATAGGAAAGACAGGAAGATCTTTTGAAAAGAGATTTCGGGAACACAAATCCGCCTTAACAAATCCTCTAATTTATTCTGAAATGGCTAATCATTGTCACCGTGAAAACCATACTTTTTCTATTGATGATGCCAAATTCTTACATATCAGTAGTAACGGAAATAAATTGGACATATAATATTAGAGGCCCTACAAAATTTCTAAGTCAGTGCATCAAGGTGAACATCTGGCAAACATATATATCTCAAAAATCTCTCCGCTGCTCGCCGAGGTTGTCCCATACCTCCCACAACCCCCAGTCCCCAACCCGAATATTTACCGTTAGAAGCGTGTATCTCGGTACCAGTTCGAAAATAATTCAGTCTTGTTTGTGCTCCCTGATAATGAGGTGAAAGCCTTGAAACCGGTAGGGTTATACCGTTACAAAAAGTGGAATAAACAGTGTTTGATAAAACAAATTACAATCTCTTCTATGTCTAGAAATGAAAACTATATAATTGAGGCATCAATGGAACAATAGAAAACAAGCAGAAAAGCAGAATAGTTTGTGTGTGTCATACCTTTTAACTTACAATATCTTGGCAAAGAAAAATAATGAAAAATAAAGTATTAGAATTTTAAATATAAATTAGATACTAGGCACAACACCTAGTCAATTTTGTGGCAAAATAAACATCATTTTCTGAAGTATTTGAGGAACGTGCTCTGATATTTTCAGTCTATCGGATTTATTAAATTTCGAATTATCAGCCAATTTATTATAAGCAAAAAATATATACACTTAATATTGTCAGATTTGAACAATTATTCTCTACTTTGATTTTTTAATTTTTTATTCATAGGCAATCCACCCATGCTAGGACGATTTGTGCCACCACATCAATGTCACTAATGTAACTATACATATACGAGGGCGGTTCAATAAGTACCCGTGTTAGGAATGGCCATTTTTTCAAAAACAAATGATTTATTTTCCAACATGGTCCCCTTTTAGGGATATATACTTTTACCAACGTCCCTGCCATTTTATTAACCCCTCAAAAAAAACAGGAATTGTCAAGATCTGCAAAATACGCCTCTGTCTCGACGATGACCTCTTTATTTGAGCAAAAAAAAATTCTTGCTTGCCATTTCTTCATGTCTTCAAAAAAAGACAATTTAAAGCATCAACTAATTAAACTTCAATAATTTAACAATCAATATATAAGTGAAAAAGTTCTTCGCAGAAATGCAATATTCATTGGACGTGACAATGATATGGTGTTTACTTTGAGTTATTAAAAGACTGAAAATATAACTATGACATATTGTATATATTAATGGCATTTATTCCATCTCTGAGCTCTGTGTTAATGAATCCTTCCCTGGTGTTTTGAGACCTGCTACTTCAGCGATGAACCATCGAGTCATCGAGCTCAATAGGGTTAATAATACAATGTAACCAACCCTTGAAATTCAGACACCATTTCATTTAGGGCAACTGGAACAATCACTTGTTATTGCGAAGTTGAACGAGTCGAGAGAAGCATCAGACTCCAGTGGTCGAATTAAGTCTGCAGAGACATTACTACCTGACTCTGAACTGCCCTGGAAGAAATCTCAACATGTTCTGAACAAAATGAGGAATGATGCGTAATGGATCGACTTTGTATCTGCAGTGAGGAAAGATCCATGCAACACTTGCTGCAGTACCTGAGGAGTTTAGTGTCTTGAATTGAAGAGGACTTGATTTGTGGAACGTCCAGTGCTGTTCAGGTATCAAAATTCTGGAGACGGAAATAATTTAATGCCTTTGACATGATATGTATTGCTGAACCTGTTTAGAAGAATAGTCTGAAATATGGAAAATATACTAGACACTTTCAGGAGAGAATTGCCCCCATTATAGCAAATATTTTGCAAAATAAACGGTATTCTAATCGAGATGATTTTATACCAAGCATTTTCATCACAAATAAATTCAAACATCCCCATGAATAAAACGAAGTAAATATTGAAAAGGGGCGGTAACAAATTTTACACCAGTTTGGAGGTTTTATTAATAAATTAGAAGGGAACCTGGAAGTTTTAATAAGAAATTCAATATTCCTGTACTCCTGAATTGATGTGTACATAGTTTGATAACTAAATGTAAAATTACCTTCTTGCGAATTTCCAGGGTGGACAACATACAAATGTGTTTTCTTGAAGAAAATATACCTCCAATAACACTAGTTAACAAGGTTTTTGTAACAAGGGTGAAAACGGTCATTTTAGGTAAATTTTTGTGTGCTGATAACGAATATGAAATTGAAAATGTTCCATCACGTACCTTTTCAGAGAAAAACCTGAAACTAGTTTTTGACTGAAACTTTTGAAAGATGACAAAGTACGAAAAAAATTAAGTGTTGAAGAACTAGAAGCTTGGAAAGCCTTTGGAAGAGTTGTTAGTGGTTTCCTAGGTAATAATAAAGCTGACAATTACGAACAGCTTGTACAAGAACTCTTGCAGTTACCAGAAGCTAGAATGTCGAATGTCACTGAAAATACACATCCCGCATTCCAGTAATCTGTCTATGGCTGTTTACTGTAATGTAGGGACTTCTCAATTATCTAATTTGAGTTTTTATTCACTTTAATACACAATCTCTAAAAAAAGTTGATTCGATCAAATTTATAAAAAAATGCTATTTTTATCAACAAAATGATATATAAGGTAAATTTTTCTTATAGTAATGAATTTTATTCTGCTTTTTTTATTTTCCTATGTAACAACATTGTATTCTGTGTCTAAATTTTGCATTTCAGGAATTTATTTATTTTCATTGTTGTAATTATGACTTTTGAAATGCGCAAAAACGTACTTATTTTATTAAAATACTCCCCATTCTGTTACACAAAAATGTTACGTGTTACAAACTTTTCACTGCGATTTTCGTAATCAGAAGGGTCGATTTAATACGAATCAGCTAATCTTTGTTACAGACAAAAAGTTTAAATTTGTTAACTAGTGTAATTATGATGAGAATTTCTATATACACTGGACTTCTGATAAAAAGCTAAATTCGACAGTAAATTATGATTTTTTTTATGTTTGAATTATTTTTTGTAAAACAAACCTAGTGTTTTCAACCAATTTTGTGAAATACTCGTATATAAGCAAATGCATTCAGCACCGTCATATGATACACCCAAAAACACTAGGTAGAAGAGAAGCGTTCCACTACTAGGCCATGGCAGGTTTAGTGTCAGAATGAATACTCATATTTTAATATAGAATATGGTTTATATAAAAAAAATGTTCATTACCCATGTATTTTCAGTCTTTCAATACGAATTAACTTAGAAATATATTGTAACCTAAAGAGGATATATTATGCTGGATTAAGTTTAATTGAAATAAATAATCTACATATTTCAATTTAACTTAATCCAACATCATTAATATTTTCATAAGTTAAAATATTTACATTTTTGCAGTAAAAGTCAAGATAATTATTTTAAAATCATTATAATTACTTACTTACTTTGAAATTCAACAGTAATAAAAATGAAATTGCTCTCTAAAGCTATGGTTTCCTAAGAAAGCGATGCTGTTATGTAGCGGCCGTAACATGACGTGATGCGGCGGACGTAAGAAAACGGCCGAACCAGAGATGTAAACTTAAAAAAAGATGGAAACGGTCAGTGAGTGTATTGCGGTGGAGAATGGACGTGTGCGCAAGTAGTTTGCGTCGCATCCGCCTGGCGCGCCGCCAGACGGCAGAAATGAGAACCCACAACTGTCAGTTGGAAACGTCAAATCTGACAGCTCCGTGAACGAATTTACGAAGTACTAGTTTGGCTTTTATTTTTTTAAAGAAGAATTAACATTAGGTTCTTTTAAATCTGGTTCGAATAATGAATCATATAAACCGCCAACAAGGCAGGAATACAACCTTATCAATTTACAATATACATACATTCCTGATTTTTCAAGTGTAGTCCCGATATTATTCCACATAATTTGTATCAACTGGGCTTTTCTATAGTCTTTGCTCTTCACATTATATAAAGCTTCATTATTTCTTACAAAATCAATCAATATTTCGTCACCTTCGCTGGTCCAAATTACGTTTGCACTATTTTTTTATTTTAAAACAGTCACCGTTACATGGAAAAAAACGTTCCACGACTGTTTGTTCCGCAATGACGGCCGTCATGCAAATGGCGGCATCGCTATTTGACATTACGCTCACAACCAACGCTCTCTAGGAAACCAACGCATTTGGTTTGCACAGACTTTTTTGTTACGGCCGCTACATAACGGCACCGCTTTCTTAGGAAACCGTAGCTTAATGGAGAAGCGCAAATAATTTATTAAAATGGTGTTAGGATTGATTTGAGTTATCATGCCAGATTTATATATTAGGTCCTTACATATGAAATTGGCGTTTTGTTTGGGAGGAACATAAAGTTGATTTTTTTTTAATATAATATATTTATTTAATCAAAGTATGTACCATTGCTATCTATGCACTTTTGCCATCTCATAGGTAGTTCATCGATCCCTTTACTAAAAAAACCATTCGGACGGGAATCAATAAAATCTTTGACGTCAGTTTGGACTGCCCCATCGGAGTTGAATTTTTTCCCTTGCAAGAAGTTATCCAAATTTCGAAAAAAATAGTAATCTGTTGGGGCAAGGTCCGGAGAGTACGGTGGATGTCTTAGACATTCCAATTGAAGCTCTTCTAATTTGGTAGCCGTCTGTTGTGCAGTGTGTGGTCTAGCGTTATCATGAAGCAGCAGTGGCCTAGAGCGATTAACCAGCCTCGGTTGTTTAGCAGCTAGCTTTTCCATCATGGTTTGCAGTTGCTGACAATAGACATCTGCCGTAATCGTCTGGCCAGATTTAAGAAAGCTGTAGTGAACGACACCAGCACTAGTCCACCAAACGCTCACAAGTAACTTTTTTGGAGTCAATTTTCGCTTGGGGCATGGTTTGGCTGGTTCGGCAGGGTTCAGCCATTGCGATGAGCGCTTCCGATTATCATACAGGATCCACTTTTCATCACAGGTAATGATTCGATTCAAAATCCCTTCATTATTGTGCCGGTTGAGTAATGCAACGCAGCAGTCAACGCGCGTTTGTTGATTTGCTTCACTCAATTCGTGAGGTACCCACCTTTCAAGCTTTTTCACCTTCCCAATTTGCTTCAAGTGGATTAAAACAGTTTTATCACTAACACCGCAGCCTGCAGCTAACTCGGACGTGGTTTGCGATGGATCCGCTTCCACAATAGCCTTCAATTCTTCATTATCAACTTTGGTCTCCGGCCGTCCACGGGGCTTCTTCTGCAGGTCGAAATTTCCAGAACGAAAACGTTGGAATCAAAAACGCACTGTGTTTTCTTTTGCGGCACCGTCGCCATACACATCATTAATCCTTCGAGCCGTTTCTGCAGCACTGGTGCCACGGTGGAACTCGTACTCGTAAATAACGCGATATTTCAAGTTTTCCATTTTGTAAACTGAGTGACGCAAAGAAAAAAAACAATTGAGGAAAAAACAAATGAATTATAATTTTCGAAACACAAATACTTGAGTAAATAGCTGTATAAATTTTAATTTGGAATTCCTAACCAAAGAGAAGATATTTGAGATCAAAGTTGCCAGTACGGCAAAACGCCAATTTCATATGTAAGGACCTAATATTTCCATTTAATTTAATCCAACGTCCAAGTATTTTATTTAGAGAAGTGTTAAAAAATGACTGATATTACGTATCTGTGCTAAAAGATGAAATGTCCACAAAAATATATTATTTAGAATAAGGGTGGCTAATATTTTTGGGCCGTGTGCCAAAACCAGTGTTGGGTAAAGGCTCACGAGCCCAACATGTATTTTTTTAATTAATAGGCATAAAATACACTGTGCCAAGTATACCCTTGGCTTGCTAATAGGTTACCACAAAGCGCCACATGAATCTATCTCAGTTTTTTTATGTTGGATTTCCTTAGATCTTAATTCTTAAGCGTTAGAAGAGATCAGAGCATATGCGCTTATTTGAACAATACAGGGCAGGCAACTGCCCAACATATACCCTGCCAGGAGGATTAAGAGAACAAAGGTGTATAGACAAAAATTACTAGTTGTCTCCTTATATGTGATACAGGGCAGGCAACTGAACAAACAAATAAGTACCAGCTGTTTGCCGCCTGCGTCCTGCTTATTTTAAAGTCCAAGAGAGAAGACTTCTCAGTTTTGGGAACCAATTTCTTATGAGGATGATGGGTGTCATTCTCTTAAAGCAACTATTTGCAAAGGTTACATTTGCAATAAGGGTGAGGCGCTGAAAATAGTTGGGCACATATTGAGGAAGTCACCTGGTAGCTAAGCTGTTTTGCTGCCTGGAAAAAAACTTGACAAATCGGACGACCATCATACACCATATCATCATCATTTTTATAATCATCATCACCATCATCATTTTTATAATCGGGAGGTTCATAGACTACCAGGTCTGTAAATATGAAACCGGAATTTGCTCATAAATGGCTCTAGTTGTCAATATAGTGACTGTCAAACCGCGTCATTGGCGCTTTTTTCTTGTATTTACATTTGTCAAAGACTTTTAACTCACAACAATACAAGTTTAATACAACTACATACGTTTTCATAGCGTTGAACATGTCAGACAATGCATTGTGTTTGGTGGGATCAGAAGGGTGTTATATATTATGAGCTGCTAAAACCTGGCGAAACCGTTAATACTGAACGCTACCGACAACAAATTATGGATTTGAACAAAGCATTATTTGCATTGATGGGACACGCACTCGCTGAGCAGCGCTTCACTTCTTACGAAAATGGCTTGATGGTTGGTTTGTCTCAAAAGAGCAACAGTATTTTTGACGTGGCATCTACAAATTGCCAGAGAGATGGGAAAAATGTGTAGCTAGCGATGGGCAATACTTTGAATAAAATATTTTTTACCATTTTCATACAATAAATGTGTATTTTCTATAAAAAAAAATCGGTTTCATATTTACAGACCTGATAGGTCTAACGTAGGACGTAGAATGCCAGGATGTGAACCAATCTAGATGGTGACGATTCATTACATTCCCGTATTCCTGATAAACCGCATAAGATGATAATGATAATTACGAAACAAATTTTACGGCAGAGATATTTGCCATACCTTGATTAATTCAACTTTGACTCGAACCATGTCAAAGTCTGCGATGAGCAGAAACCTGAGGATCAACAGGCCACTGGAGAGGGCCCAGCACACTGTGTTAAGCCAGCTGGCTGCAAGAGCCAAGGCTATAAATACTATTATCTGCTGTATGTTGTAGTCATTGATGTAACTGAAACAAGTTATAATTCTGATTAAAATGTCTTCATGCTAAATATTATTTATGTTATATTTGATACAGGTTTAACCCAATTACATCAAATTATATGATTTTTTTTATTTTGTAATTTATTTTATCAAACACTGTTTATTCCACTTTTTTGTAACGGTATAACCCTACCGGTTTCAAGGCTTTCACCTCATCTTCAGGGGAGCACAAACAAGACTAAATTCTGTTTGAACTGGTACCGACATACATGCTTCAACGGTTGGGGACTGAGGGGTAAGGGAGGCATGGGACGATTTCGGCTAGGAGCGGAGAGATTTTTGAGATATATGTGTTTACCAGATGTTCGCCCCGGTGTACTGACTTAGAAATTTCTAGGGCCTCTAATCTGTCCAATTTATTTCCGTTACTACTGATATGTAAGAATTTGGCATCATCGATAGAAAAAGTTGTTGATATGTGGGTACATTTTGTATTCATTATATTGACAATACTCTGTGTCACAATGCTCTGAATATATTTTGTACAGTGTTGTTACAAGTTTGTCTTGCCCTATATAAGAGCGACCCACGTATCACTTGTGTCCCGCATTAAATAACCTTAACAAAAGTATGGTTTTCACGGTGACAATGATTAATCATTTCAGAATAGATTAGAGGATTTGTGTTCACGAAAAAGGATCTTCCTGTCTTTCCTATATAGAAATAATCACATTCAGCACATAAAAATTTTATTATATTTTATTTTTTAATTATTAAGTTTAAACATATAATTATTACAATTGGAATAATGTTACTCATGTGAAGTAACTCAGTTATTCCTACAAAGTTTATTAAGAAGTGTAATCCTCAATGTATCCGCCTTGATGTGGAAGATGTTGACTTCATAAAATTCATTCAACAAGGTAATTTTGTATGCAATTGGTGATGCTCTGAACAGCTCAGTTCGTGAATGCGATAATGAAAACAATCTTAATTCACGATTGCGTAAATAAATAAATTGTCCGTTACATTAAACAAAAGTTCGTGAATTTTTTTTCCGTTTATTATTTTTCCATTTTTATACACATTTATACATATATTTATATGTATAAATATGAGCATAGTTCTTTAGGAGCTAGTCCTTACGGGAAGAGATGATGAGTATGATTTGTTGATAAATAATAAAACACGTTAGATCGCAATGCGGAAAGAGAGTCTCTGTCCTTTTTTATTAGTAACGTAGGTATTTATATCTTTTTAGAATGTGCGCGGGAATACGCTCGCGATATGCCTACGTCTCGTTTCTGTGAATGCAAAACGATTAATTGTTGTATGTAGGTATCATTCAAATACGGAACTGGCGAGACAAGCGTGGTGCGTTCTCTCTCTAGAATGGAATGCGGTCCGCTCGGCTATGGGTTGAATGGCCGGCGTGTGAACTTCGGACTTGTTTATTTATATTTGTCGAGGAATGCGAAGGTCATCTCATCGGTCATTGACCGTATGTACGAACGCCCACAGTATTCGAGTGTGCGACCGCAACAGATCTCTTCTTACGCTTAAGGAATAATATCCAAGCATACCCATAAGAAAAAACATGGGAATCAGCCGTGGGTATGGGTAAAATCCATACGGTTTGTAAAGACACCTGTCTTCCAGCATATTGCGGATTTAAGTCCTATTGGTATACAATTTTTTTTAAAAAGGGTTCATATATGGTTTTCATTTAACCGGTTCACTGCCACGAGCGTGTTGACGCGCTCTCCGATTCAGTGCTCGCCAGGCCGGCCATACAAAATGAACGCGTAAACGCGCTCTCCTTTGAGCTTGTCGCAAGCCAATATCAAATCCAATTGTAATAATTTATAAATTATAACACATAGGGACATCTATTGGGATGGTCAAGAAATACTTTAATATTACAATTTACCGATATTATCAAAGTTACAGTCATCTTTCTAAAAGCTTTCACTGACAGTCAATACGTGTCTCTGATACAGGGTTACCGACAACAGTTTTTTTGCGTCGTAATTGCGATGATTTATAATGACTTCGATTGTAGTTTTGTTCAATGGTTGATTTTTAACTTTTGTGCGTTATTCTTGTTAATTTTTCAAAGTATTTATTTACAAAGTGTGTTTTCATGTATTCTTTGGTTATTGACGGTAGTTTTGCGGCATAATACGACGTTTATATAGACTTTTTACGGTTTTATTTAATAGTTTATTTACATTTTATGCTTTATTATACATCATACAGATAATTTGTTGATTTTAGTTTACAAAGTATATTATATTCCACTATATTTATAAGTAAACGTGTTTTCTGTGTCAAGTTGTGACAACCCTGACATTTTGTGAATATTTAAACTGTGTTTTTTTGAGTAAACGGCAGCTCAAACGCCCCACGGTGTATATATTTAGTAAGTTTTCATAATATCCTTTATATCTGTATACAAAAAATATAATTTTTTTAGGTTTTATTTTTGTTGAAAAATCACGGCCTGCTGGGTACGGCCATACTAATAACTTGCGGCACTTAAAGGGTTAAGGCTTATTTAACACCTTACTGGTTGGTTGGAAGAGATTGCTATAAAAGGTAATATAAGCCCAGAATATTATACTATATACAACAAAAGTGTAAAATAATACATTCAATAATAGCGAAGATAAAGCTTACGTATATAAAAGGCATATAACACATTTTCTGTGAAAAACAAATACATGAACGCCAAGACATATGCAGGTGGTGTATGGCATGACAAGTTTAAACTGGTAAGGTGAATGTATGTAACTGGCATTTCATTGCGGCCTTCACGTTACTAGCAAGGCAGCTAAACAGTTTGGACTTGTCACTCGTACACATATTCACAGCAAGTTCAAACTATTTAGCTGCCCTGTTAATGACGTGAAAACGGTAAATATCTTTACCTGATAAAGCTTATCGTCTTTGTGCAGGTACCATTGTGTGATCATGTGCGCATGCATCAACAAGGCATTAAGTTTATGCAGGGGCGTTGCGAAGTCTCAATTTTTTTTTTATTATTTGGGTGGTCTGCGACTAAAAAGGTTGAGGAACAATGCCCTATACATTATACATACATACGTACCATCACACCATTTGCCTGTCGAGGCAGGCAGAGAGAACAGAGCGCCATAATTTCCTAACTCGACACACATCCTTAGCCTCTTCCATATCCATACACCTTCTCATACAACCTCTATGATTTCTTTGACTACTTTTCCTTCTTTTAGAACTTGATCTAACCATACTTCCCTACTTTCCTTGGTCTTCTTCTCATACGCCTTCCACTCACTTCTGCACCGTATATCAGTTTTGTCTTTCTTCATTCATTCGTTCTACATGCCCAAACCATCTCAAATCTTATTCATCTTACTTAAAACATTAGCCTTATGTTCACATTCAACCCTCATCACTTCATTCTGTATTCTGTCATACATTGTCACTCCATGCATTCTTCTCAATGTGTGCATCTCTACAGCATTTATTCGGCTCCTCGCAGTCTTTTTTCACATCCACATTTTAAATTTTTTTTTTCATCGCTTTACACGGATTTCTCCTGTTACACAAAGAGGGTCTGCTTCTAGTGTTAGCTTATTCGTTAGGAAGAATATCAGCCAGGATTCTTCTCATACTGCTATGCAGTACCGAGAATATATCAACAGTGTCATTCAGTTGGTTCAATCTCTCTATATCACGCGTGACTGAGTGTTTAGCCATGATATTCATCATGTAAGTTGGTATGCAGAACAGAGGGTGATTCCTTGCACGGCTATATTTATTAGGTACATATAAACTTAGTGCTTCTAGTATTGCGGAACAGTTAAAGCAGCCTTGAAAAACTTTTAGTAGGAATATCGCAATGGATTCTTGCCTTCTTGTTTATAGGCTTCTATAGTTACACACCGTGAGAAGTTCGACATGGTGAGCATATTTTGGGTAATCCCCCTTTGTTCTGTACCATAGATATCTGAGGATTTTTTTTTGTATTTGTTCTATATTGTTTTTATATTTGAGCTGATGAGGAGCCCAAACTGTTACGCACATAGTTACACACCGTTTCACTTCCATACATCTGGCCGGTTCGAGTTTATATATTTTAGTGACCATTGACTGTGTTTTACTAATGCTACATATTATAAATAAACTACTAACTTTTGGTTAACAGCTGCTATCTTAAACATGTCGACGAATTCTCCGAGACCGTGTTGCACTGACACATAAACAACCGAACACATGATCATGTAACCGAAGCAGAAGACTAGAGCAGGCACCACAAGTCTCCATGGACTTGTCAAGCTGAAAAAAATTATCACATCACAATCAATGCTATTGTCAAATAATTCTTGAGAAATAAATACAGGTAAAATACAATAAAACTTTACACAATAAGGTTTTGATGTAATACGGTATATGAATTTAAAAAACATGATTTTTTCAATTGCATCACGCACTAACGTTGGACTGTAACAATTATAAATTTAAAAACATGAATTTAATTTTACACGCCTACATTGAACTGTTACAATTATAAATTTAAAATCATAATTTTATTTAATTACAGAAAACACTGACATTAGACTGTTACAATTATTAATTTAGAAACATTTTATTTAGTTGCACCATGCACTGAAATTTTACTGTAACATGTTAACCATACTATGTAAGGTTACTTTGAGCACACATTAACCATACTATGCAAAGTTACTGTACTTAAGAAATTGTAGCACGGTTCCTGTGACAGTTCACAAATTTGCCCCAATACAACCTTGTAACGACGTTCAGGAATTTTATTTATTTTATCATGTAGCGTATAGCATTTATTCGGCTCCTTTCAGTGTTTTTTCATGTCCATGTTTCATTTTCATACATTAAAGTTGGTACTATACTAAAGAAAATGTAGCATGGTCCGTGAAGTTTCACAAATTTCCCCCACGACGTTCAGTAATTTTAATTATTTCTCAACTTTAATATAAGCCTCGATTCTAATAAATAGCAAGTTATTTAGGTAAATACATTACATAAAACTAACAATAACGACAAATTAATACATCTTGATACAAATTAGCAAAAATGTGGCAGTTTGTTAAAATCAAATAATATTTGGTGACATTTGTCAAAAGTCACTACGTTAGACTGCATTGGCTAGGGATGGGGTATACGATTATTGGATTTTAGATTTTTTTATGCCTTAAATTAAATGTTCGTAATTAGTATTAATTCATAGTGGATCTTGGCCTATTTAAAGATAGATACAATACATTAGAAAGTCAGTATAATGATAATTAGGAATTAAAACGTCAGTTTAGAGAAAAACAATTTTTCGATTTATAAAAAAACTATTTTACCCTATCCCTTTGAGACGTGACATTTCAAATGTCACAGGGACCATCCTACATTTTCTCAAGTATAGGATTGCTGCATTCCAAACATAGTTTGTAATAATGAGTATCTTATAAAATAAAATACTTACCCTGAAAACATGACAAAGAAAGTGACCCAAACAATTCCAAAAATAATTGACAATATGGGATTAAAATATGCAAAGAAACAACTAGATGCATCTGCCCATTGAGAATTTATGAAATCCAAGTGTAAATCTGAAAAAAAGATCTCATTAGAATCAAGAATATTCTAAACAACTTTTTAAATTAGAAAATTCTGTCGGCAATCACTCAAGACAAAATATCCTTGTTTTCGAAGGCACTCCTCTCTTGTCTTGACACTCGTGGATTCATGAATGTTAATTATAAATAAGACATATTTTTTACAAGAAATAACAATAAACACAGTTGTTTAATACAGGGGGCCACGCTGACTCCTCCACTAAGTACCGAGGTCCAAGACAAAAATTGTTTTGTTTCAATCTCAATTGAACAAAAAATGTTTCACGCATTTTAATACATGTCAAACATTCAGTCAGCAAACTGATACTCTATTTCCGGTAGATTGCGCTATTGAAGCTTTGGGTGCTTTAAAAATAAATTTTGTGTCTCGTTTTCACTCAACGTTCGACAATTGATTTTTGTTGTTTTCACTCAAAACATGTGGAACCCAAGCGCCGAACTTTTCTCATTGATTTAAGATGGCGGTATACAGTCGTGTGCCTACAATTCATCTGCTCAGCCAATTCTACGGTGGTTTGAAGGTGATCTTCATGAATAATATGGTTTAAGCAGTCCTCATCGAAGTCCACTGGTCGTCTGGAACGCTCCATGTTTTTTAGGTCGAAATTACCGTCTTTGAAACGCAAAAACCATCGACGAGCTGTCCTTTCACTCATAGCATCTTCACCGTACACTTCCCAAATATCGCGAGCAGCTTTATTCCCTCAATTGAACGCGAACTGAAGGAGGTGTTGAAAATGCTCACTTTCGTCTACTTGACATTCCATTTTGAAGGCTTGTAATCAAATAATATAATATATGTAACATAAAACCAAACACAATATCTTGTAGAGCAGAAAATTTCCTTTTGAATGACGTATAAACCTTTACCATTTTGTTTTTCTTTTGGTGCTCATTTTTAAATTTGAAAAAAGTGGACACAACTTATGTTAACACCCAATATATGAATGCTGCTGCAGAAGAATGCGGTAAGGTATGTATGGCATTTGGAGATGTGGTAAAAGAACATACCGCACAGAAGTGATTTAAAAAGTTATACTTGGTTCAAGTCGCAGAAGAATGCGGTAAGATATGTATGACATTTGGAGATCTGGTAAAAGAACATACCACACAGAAGTGATTTAAAAAGTTATACTTGGTTCAAAAGTCGCAGAAGAATGCGGTAAGATATGTATGACATTTGGAGATGTGGTAAAAGAACATACCGCACAGAAGTGATTTAAAAATTTATACTTGGTTCAAAAGTCGCAGAAGATTGCGGTAAGATATGTATGTCATTTGGAGTTATGGTAAATGAACATATTGGACAGAAGTGGTTTAAAAAGTTTTCTACTGGCGACAAATCACTTGTAGATTCCCCGCTTCAAAATGACACTTTGGTTACCTAATAGTTTGCTACTTTAGTTTTTTTATTGTCGATGCACCCTTTAGATCTATTAATATTGATTTGATAAGTAAAATATCTCACCATTGTTTAGATTATTCTCGGAAATATTTAACGGTGTAATACTTTCGTTTTTAAACATAATTATCCTCGGGGACATTATGCAGTTCATGTCACAAGAGTGTATTATGAAATACATGAATGATGCCTCCACAGTTGAGAAAACGACAGAAGCCAATAGAAATGTTATCTGAAAACCTATAAAAACAAATAAAATTTAGTGTCAGCATTTATTAAACATTAAAATTCCAAATTAAAGAAATATACATTTTTTTTAAGTAGTCGCAAATGTTCAAGTTGATGGTTGTTCTGGTCAACTTTTGAACTGCTGATAATGTGGAATCGCAAACATCACGAATCATTAATTTTGATACTTGGGAGCATTTTCTTTCAATGGTTGCTCTCAATTCATTAACTATTGCAGGTGCTCGCACCATAAACATTAACATTAATGAGCCCCCATAAAGAAAGTCCATTGACATGAGGTCTGGGGAGTGCGGGGGATATTAATCTCACCTCTATGTCTAATCTTCATCAAGATAGACCCTCACATCACGATGGCAGTGGGAGGATGCACCATCTTGCTGGAAATAAAAGTCCTTCTCATCCCTGCACTCCTCACGAATGTGTGGCGTAACAAATTCTTGCAGTGAGTTCTAGTAAACGTAATAGTGTAAACATGTGTATACATTTTTTTTGGACATTATATACAGTCGATTCCGCTTAATTGGGACACATCGAGACCAGGACATTTGGCCCAATCAAATGGCTGCCCCAATTAATCGAAGCGAGCGTAAAATTAAACTATGAATTTTTTTCAAGGACATAAAAAAAAAGGAGCGGTGAACTGGAAAGGCCAATAGACAATCTCTGTTTGAGCGTAGTACTAATCCATGATTGAAAAGACGCTGAAAAATTTTGGCGAGACAAGAGGGGGCGGCGGGACAGATAAGGATATTATACAATACAGTATGTGAATTTGGCGTCTATTTCTAACATTCAACCAATTCAATGCCTTCTGGTATGAAGTTATATGATCGTACTTTCGTAGGTTGAAAATAAATCTTAGACACACATTTTGAAGGGGCTGTAATTTGTCCAGCTGTTCTTCTGTAACATCCAAGTAACAGACGTCCGCATAGTCCAGAATCGGAAAGAGCAGAGATTGTACGAGTAAAATTTTGGTTTTAGTAGTTAGGAATCTTTGCAAGACTTTAAGGGAATGAAGGCTGAAGAAGATCCTTCGGCTTAGATCATGATTATCAAATACTCGTTCACCAAGAGGGGGGCAGAACGTCCGAGAAGCAGCGCTTAATCTATTCTGAATCTCGTCCTCTATGTTTGCTTTCTCATTCACAATGCTACTCCAAATAATTAAAATGTTGCACTTATTATATGACCTGAATCATAGTTAACAAAAATTAGAATATAAAATTATCGAATGACTTACCCAACCAAAATTTACTGACATTGCTTGTGTCCTTGTCGATTAATTTGTAATAATCATACAGAAGATCCTTCATTTTAAATTTAAAATATCAGTTCATATAAAAAAACAAGTCAATCAATCGTCTTCAAATTACATCAACTCTATTAATACATTATCGAAATAAATATTACATGAGAAAATATAACACGATATTATTTATAGTCAATTCTTTCAAAAGTATTTAAATTAAAATAACTCGATTATTTCATCGCATTTTTATGGGTTGCTGTAACCAGAAAAAAAACTCACTGCGGTCTATTTGAGTTAGTGAATTTGTAAGATAACAGTTTACAGCAGAGATAAAATAATGTTATCAGGGTTAAGAAAATGCATGAATTTATCGCTTAGTACGATAAATTGCCGGTGAAGTATTTGAAATAAAAAATATAAGTAAACAAAAACATTCCGGCAAAATATCACGAAGTCCACAAAAATGACATGATATCATCGATATGTTTGTTTTGAAATACAAGTTCACATTTGTTTAGATATGTTGATGTATATACGTTAATAATAGTCATGTGCCGTTATTCCGCTACACATGACTATTATTATTCCATACAATTTATATTATTTCAGTTTTAATTTTATTTGTTGATTACAAACTCCTCAGTAATGTCCTCAATAAGATACGAGTAAAAGCTTAAGTTACTGGGGACATGGTAAATTAAAGGCAACAAACTCTATAGAAATTGAGTGTCAATTTCAAATATGTAATCTGTTTTTATTTTGTCTTGTTTTTGATATATTACGTCTTCGTGTAATTACTTCGTCTTATAAATAAAAATACACGAAGTACATTATATTGCTTTCAGGTTCACATCAACCACGAATAGATAAAATAAAAATTTGTGTGTTTTAAAAATACACAATTTGCCTAATTATTGTACACGATGATTGGATAATACCTAGAAGTCTTCAGAAAAAAATAGTGACAATAAGCGTATATATATAAAAATGATTCAACCCACATTTAACATATATATAATACATTGATTTTACTAGATGATGCTTTTAAATTGCATTTTATATATTTGCATTTAAAGCGGTATTTCATCACCAAATAATCATATACAAATTATTTTACATAATCATACACACCTTAACGCCGTTTCCCTATTGAGAACCGAGTGTCAAACTTTCCTATCTCGACACACATATTATGCCTCTTCCATATCCATGCCATGCACCTTCTCACACAATGATGATTTATCTAACTTTCAGTGTTTTCTTCTTTCGAAATATCATTTACTTGATCCAACTATACTTTTCTTGGTCTTGCTCTACTACGTCTTTCCCTCACATTAGCACTAAATATTTGTTGTCTTTCTTCATTTATTCATTCTACGCTCCCAGTTCAATGTTATTATTTATTGTATTTTACTCAACTCAACCTTAAGTTCTCATTCATCTCTAATCATTTCATTACGTATTTATTCGGCTCCTTTAATTTTTCCATATTTACGTATCACTCAAAAAGATTTTGATACTGTCTGGTTAAAATAATTAGTTCCATTGACTTTGTTACTTACACTATACGCTGTTTAGATTTGCCTGCTATACGCTATTTAGATTTGCCTCATAGCTCTTCCATCATCCTGGAAAACATTATCTAAATGGTAGAATTCCTCAATTTGCTGTAATATTTCATTGTTCACTAATTTTTCGCATTTAATTTTCCTTCTTTTACATACATACTGTCATATCGGATGATCGAAATAGAAATATCTATTCACTGCATTTTTTTGCGATGAAAACTTAAAAATTATATTTAAAAAAAAAACATATTTATTTCGTCACCACGACTGTTCGGATGCACATTTAATCATTGTTATGTACATCATCAATGTAGACAACAACTTTCTCATCGCATATTTCAGTTGACAGTTGTCAGTAGGGATGTGAGTGTAACTAAAATTAATATGTTCTAGGTCATATTTATCTTCATTATTAATACAAGAAAATTGCATAAAATGTTATAAAAAAAATAACATAAACATTTTTCATTAATTTAAACGTATTTGTCTGTTTTTTTATCTCTAAAAAGTATAGAATGTTTAAAAAATATTAACTAATTCACTCAATAGACTAACCTAATATTCAATCTAATTTCATAGTTCTTTTATTTTCTTAACAGACCATCACTGTTTCAACAGGTAGTTCCGGACCAACCAATCTGTAGTTGTCAGTGGTCACGGAGAATAATATATTAACAATATATTTTGGCTCCAATTAAATACATTTTTACATCAATATTAAAATATTTTTCAATTAAAAAACATTATGATAACAATATAATGATTTCATAGTTTACATTATCCACATTGCGATTTTTTTTAACAATGATATCCAGGAAGGGACAAAAGACCATCAAGGGGGGTGTTGTAGGAAAATATGTCAAAAAAGACACCCCTCCGGAAATGCCCAGTAAGTTTATATACAAATATAATAGATTTATTATTTTGTCTTAAAAACGATCCAAGACTAGTATTAGCAAAATAGATATCTCGCAACTGCCAATCTCTTTTTCAAGCAACAGATTTTACAGTTATATATGTATTTTAAAATAAGCAAAAATAAAATTGACCAATCTCTGATTCTAAACAATAGTTTTGCCCTCACCCTTATATTTAAAATTAATCTTAAGATTTTTATTATATTTGGATTAGTAATTTAATTTATGTCATGCATATGAGTTGTGTAGCGATAGGAAACAAAGTCAATGAGGTACTAAAACATATAATCGAACCGGGCAGTGTCAAAATCTGCCAAGATGATAGTCCACTTAAAACTTTTATTTTTAACAAGAATCAAATATATAATATGAACAAGAGAAAACAATATTATTTATCCAGTATTTCCTCATTTGATGAAAAGTTAAGAGGGATATCAAACGGCGTGTAGCAATAGAAAACAGCCAATTGAGGCATTAAATCATATATATTTATTTAAACCGGAAAGTATCAAAATCTTCTAAAACAATAATCAACAGCATTATTTTAATACTAACTTTGATGTATGGAAGTGAAACATGGATCTAGTAAAAGTCTGAAAAGAGCCGAATAAATGCTGTAGAAAGGCATGTACTGAGAAGAATACACGGAGAGACAATATATGATATAATATACGCAGTGAGGGATGAATGTAAATGTAAAACTGATGTATTAAGTAAGATGAAGGACACTCTGAAATGGTTTGGGCATGCAGAACAAATTAATGAATTAAGACTAACAAATATTCAGTACAAATGTGAGTGGAAGACGTGTGAGAGGAAGACTAAGGAAAGTATGGTTGGTTTAAGTAAATTATATTTTGGATGAAGGAAATGTTAAAAGTCAGAGAAACTATAGAAGTTGTAGGAAAAAGTGTGTAGATGTAGTAGAGGCGAGTCCACAACAGTATTTTATACCAAGTTTGATGTAAGGGTGTGAAATGTGGATGTTGTTAAAGCCTGATAAGGGTCGAATAAATGCTGTAGAAATGCATGCACTGAGAAGAATACATGGAGTCATAATGTATGACAGAATACGGAATGAAGGAATTATTATAGAGATGAATGTGAACTTAAGGACGATGTTTTGAGTAATTTGAAGAGTATTCTGTAATTATTTGGGCATGTAGAATGAATTAATAAAGAAATACTAATAAAACAAATATGTAATACAAATATGTAAATGATGTGTGTCGAGATAAGAAAGTCTGGCTCTCTGTCCTTTCTGCCTGGTCCGACAAATAAAACGGCTTGATGATATACGAGGGCGGTCCGATAAGTACTTAGCCTCACCGCCCGATGGCACCACTATCGTAAGAACAATTTTTTATCGCGTAGTACATTCTCGTTGACAGCTACTGTCAAAATTTCAGCCGAATCGGACGCATAGTTTTGTTTTGACCGGAAAAAGAGCAATATCGGTCGGTGATTCGATTCTTGTTTTTGAAAGGGAAATCGCGCAGCGAAATCAATGAGCGCTTGGATGCTGTGTACGGTGACTCTTCTCCTTCGATGGCGACCGTCAAAAATTGGTTTAACGAGTTTCAACGTGGTCGCACGTCGGTTTTGGATGAGCCACGCCCAGGTGCCCCGAAAACGGCTAGCACGGAGGATAACTTGACAAAAATCCACGATCTCGTATTGGCAGACCGCCGATTGAAGGTGTGCTAGATAGCTGAGACAGTAGGCATCTCTAAAGACCGCGTGGGTCATATCCTGCATGAAGTATTGGGCATGAGAAAGCTGTCGGCACGATGGGTGCCGCGTTTGCTCACTCCGGACAACAAGCGCAACCGTGAGACCACTTCAGAGCAGTGTTTGACGATGTTTAAGTGCAATCCGAAGGAGTTTCTGCGTTGTTTCGAGACCGTCGACGAAACATGGATACACTGGTTCACACCCGAGACCAAGGAACAGTCGAAACAGTGGACTTCACCCGGTGAACGTGCTCCGAAGAAGGCGAAGACTGTCCTATCGGCCGGAAAGGTGATGGCCACCGTTTTCTGGGATTCAAAAGGTGTGATCTACATCGACTTCCTGGAGAAGGGCAAAACGGTCACAGGGCTCTACTATGCCGAATTATTGGGCCGATTCGACGCCGAATTGCAGAAAAAACGGCCCCATTTGGCGAAGAAAAAAGTGCTCTTCCATCATGACAACGCACCGGCTCACACCTCCGCCGTCGCCACGGCCAAATTGGTAGAATTAGGCTACGAACTGCTGCCCCATCCACCGTATTCTCCGGATTTGACCCCGTGCGACTTCTTTTTGTTTCCAAATTTGAAATCTGAAAAACCAAATTCGCAAAGATACAACGATCGAAGCGGCAACAGAGATTTAATTGCTGTTGTGGCCAAATGAGGATATTGACTCCAAAGCGATATCCAAAATGCTGACAACTCTAGCTCAGAAAACGAGGCTTTGTGCACAGGGTCGTTTTTGAGATCTATTAAAATTTCCTCCTCTGTTAGTGTCAGGTGTGTACCGTCGAATCTTGCGAATGGACCCACTTGTACATTTGATAATTAAGTGATGGAAAATACTTGGAAAATGATGCAGAAAGAAGTTCTTTAACCTGTTCACCGCGTTAAAAATCAAATTCCACGAATCCTGTGCGCGGCATAATTTCAGCGTTTTTTAATTTCTAAGTTTAAACACATATTTTGTTTAGAACCACTGATATTTGATTACAACACCAAGTAAACATGACACTTAAGTAATTTTCTGATAATAAATAATAGTCATTACTCTTAAGGAGACTCATTAAATAAAGGAGATAAACTAAACATTACGTAAAATAAACAAAGGAATGCTACGATCAAATCAATGCTTCATGACACTCACCCAATCAAATGCATATAGCACTAGTAATGTTTATTTACGTAAGAGAGACTCATCGCAGGACTCGATCCGCGCGACAGGTCGTTAATGCTGGAAATATTGAGAAACCAAAAAAATTCGGTGCTCTGTTTATTCAACAATATCTCATAATCTAATATATTATTTGACAAGGTTTTCAGAGATGTTGCTAGAATAAAGATTATTTTAAATTTTAGTTCAATTTTTATTCCGGTTTTGTGTAATTTTTTTTAAGTATTTGTGATTTGAAACTTGGATTGTCGTCAGATCACAGGCGTTTGTGCTTCCCGCGGGGAACACGTTAAAGGATAATTTAAATGAATGAGCATTATATAAAATTAACAGTTTTGAGGCTTCTTCCTTCGCGGCACACCCTGAGACTTCTTGCGACACATTAGTGTGCCGCGGCACACAATTTGGCAGACACTAATCTATAGTTTCATTATCTAGACAAGCTGTTGGCAACCTATGGCACAGCATAATGAATGAAATTCTTCAGTATATTAATAAAAATAATTAGTTCTCTTGCATGCTCGCTGCGCGGCTAATTTTCTTTAATAGAATAATCAGTTTTTGAGAGGAAATATCCAAAAATTTATGCTGCGCAAAATCTCACTTTAATTTTAAACAGGGCCTCCAATTTATATTGCGCACAGGGCCATGTAAGTAATTTGATTTACAATGAAATAATACAATACTACCTATAATTAAATAAATATATATTTTTTTTCATTTAACCTGGCGAGTTTATTGCCATGTGGCAATCTCTTACAATCAACCAGAAAGATGTTTTTTTCATTTTTAATTTTATTTTATATAAATAGTCAATTTCGTAAAGATTTTTCTTTAAACTCCTACCCCCCATGCAAAATTCCTAGATCCATCTGTAGGGAATACCGACATCCCTAAATATTGTCAACATGCACTGTCAACGACTGATAAATCAACCTTTGAATATGTACAAAGATCACATACCAGAACGTCAATATTGTTTACACGCAAATAATATTTACGTCGCATTCCACGGTAGAAAGAGAACGCATCGCGTTGTCTCACCGTTTCGGCAATCAATATTCTACCCACTATATCATTGGCAACGTCTGCGACCACCTCGGCATGCACAGGAGTGAGATCAAGATATACTGCGGACGCATTCACGCGCCCCGTTCTGAAATTGTATATATACCTACTTATCGACAAATAAAGAGCACTTATTATTATTCACTTGACCATTCATCGCTGTTTACTATTTATCGATTATTCACTCTCACTTTTTCGCATTCCTGAATCGACGTATTTTATTTTAAATACAAAACAAATCAAAATCATCACGACGTACGACTAAAGCATACCGCTAAATTGATGACCCCGAACGAAAAGGAACACAGAATTCGACTAAAGCGAATACAGCGATGTCAACAACATCATCATCAGCACGTCCTACTAGGACATACGCTAAACATCCATGGCACGCGGAGTGTCCTATACATAAAAAAAAAGTGGCACTTCAGTACATATAGGTTGCCGACTGCTGATCTAAACCATGCTCGCAGCCGAAATCCATAATACCCATTCTGTAAAGATGACTAAGCCACCACGCAGTTGCCTATCTGCAAACGACACATGACAGACACTTCCATCATGTTCATTCTTATTATATTAAACCATGGTTTCAAAAGGCTAGTTAGTTTGTTGGATTGATTTGTCTCTAACGCTGTTACACCAGTTCTATCTCAATCCAACGCCCATTGGTGCCAAGTATCATGTTTAATTCGAAAGATCAGCCACTAGCTGTGAAAAATCAGATAGGGGGCAGCCGGCAGAACATGTTTCGCTCGCCAAGGAAGCAACACACTCATTTGCAAGACTTAATATATTATAAAGATAGCAATAGTTTATTAGAATTAAAAAAAAAAAAAAAAAATTTGCAGTAATAAACATATGGACAGCGGAACGAAATCGTCGTTCACGAAGTCAGCAACCAGCCGGAGCCACTGAAGGAACCAGTTCTGTGGCACCTTCCCAAAGCACCTCCCAAGGACCTCTGCCTGGAGAGCACAGGTTCGGCAAAGGCCAAGGACTCGGAGGACATGCAGGAAAGTATACTCCCAGCGAGTCGGTGCCTAATCTTGCCCACAGGTAGCTTACCCACATTTTCATGCACTTAATTAATTTGTTTGATGATTTTTACAGTTATGAGTATTATCATTTAGTGTTTTCAACACTTGCATTATATTTTTCTAACTTAATGTTTCATTAATTAATTTATTTATTTAACATTGCATTGTAAAATAACCTGGCGGGCTTATTGCCTGGTCGCAATATTAACCAGACAAAAGTATAATACATAGAGAGTATCAGGTCCTGAACATAGCCAATTTACATCTCAAATCCATTCTCTGGCACTACCATCGAGAGGAAGGGAAGATGCAGACTCAGCAGACACACATGACACGCATGGCAACTAATGAAATGTTTACCATCCCTAGAGTTAAAACCTCTTTTGCCCAAAGGCAATATGCTTATTTGACTCCCATTACATACAATGGCGTGCCGACTTCAATAAAGGTAAAGGTAGGAAAACCATTTAGACAGTCGATCGGAGCGTGGTTGTTATTGCGACAGGATTTTGAGTACTTGGGTTTTCAGGATGAATGACGAGTCGAAGGGATTTATGTAAGCTCGTGAGTGTGGGTTTCTTCTTGTTGTTTTAATTTTGGTTGTTTTTGTATTTGTGTTTCTGTGTATTTTTTTTGTTTTGATTTTTATTTTTATTCTTATTATTGTGTGCGGTATAGTGTGGGATGAATATTTTTGGTCTTTCTGGAGTGATGATGTGTGAGGAGTTGAATTTCGCAAGATGTTTCCAGTTGTAGTTGAGTGTCACTGTTTCTCAGGTTGATGAGAGCGTGCAACGGGGTTTTGTTTTTGTGTAATTAAAAATCGGAAAGAAGTATCGATTTATTTTTCTCATGCTAAATATCCTCAGTGAGATACAGGCAAAAGCCTAGTTTACTGGGGATACGACAAATGAAAGGCAACAAACCTAGATCCATTAAAATTGTATGTCCAAATCAAATTATCTTGTCATGTGTAATATTTCTTGTCATGTGTAATAATAAATAAATAAATAAAATTTTTGGTCAAGGGACAACGCACACTTTTAAGAATTGTATCAGGTAGTTGAGAAATATCTAAACAAGTCTTTTGAACATTTCCAGCATCAGCGGTCCAAACTCAGAACGACCGGCATTAAGGAACATCTTAACAAAAGGAGCTTCATCATGAGCCAAATTAAAATGTTCTCCGACACGTGTACTCTGATGCAGCCCCTTCAGACATCTCATTAATATTTGTCCTTCCATTTTATTTATTTAACACTTCATCGTAAAACAATCTGGCGGGCTTATTGCCAGGTGGCATTCTCTTCCAACTAACCAAACAAAAGTAAATAAAGAAAATTACAATGTCACAAAAAATATCCAAATGATTAATCATCCTTACGAAATTTATGAACAATATACGTAGTGAAATTCAAATTTATGAACAATATACGTAGTGAAATTAAAATTTATGAACAATATACGTAGTGAAATTAAAATTTATGAACAATATACGTAGTGAAATTAAAATTTATGAACAATATACGTAGTGAAATTAAAAGTGAGATATCATCAATGAAAGGAAAAGGAAGGGATGGTGTAGTGGAAAGAAAAATCAGGATTGAAACGCTTTATATTACTGACTTAAAATGGAGAGAATGGAGCGAGTCTAACATTAGTTTGTAACTGGTTCCAGAGTCTCGTTGCGTGGACAGTCAAGGAATATTTAAAACAAGAAAAGTGGTGAACTGGCAAAGCCATTAACCTTTCCTTCCCTGTGTTGGGTATCTTCTACACGTTGCTTCTAATAACCATCAATATCTCTATAAATATAATAAATACAAGGTTAAGATTTTAGGTATTCCTCCATAATATATTTACGCATTGATTTAAAAAATAATATTATTAATAATCAGAATTTATCGACTACATCGAGGTGTTTTGTAAAGATCGAAAACAAATTCGCATTTAAACGCGGCGCTGCCTCGTCTTGACGATAGGTGAATAGTATGCGAGAAGCGCGACACTATATTCGCATCTCACTCTTGCATACTAGACTGAATTGCGAGAACCTGAATTGCCTCAATGCCGCAAGCATATGCATAAGCGCCGAGTTATGCGACTGTATTCCGCGCCGCTAGTAGCTTCTAAGCTTGCAAATAGGTTGGACGTACGCCCGTTCCTTGAGCGGTGCCAGATGGTTTTTTAATGTTTTCAGCAAATAAATCTCAATTATTATAATTTTTAACTTCAATTATAATTAATTAAGGGGATTATCTATGAATGTTCTTATTTTTCCGATTTAAAATCGCTAATTTTTTATTGTGTACTCACTACCCAACACCGTAACACGCGTATTATTTCTATCACCGTAAGGGAAGGGTTAAGCAATCTCTGTTTGAGCGTAACGTACGTCTATGATTGGAAAGGCGCTGGACATTTAATTTATTAAAATAATTATTCAAGTAAGATAAACTGTAAAATAATAAGTAATCAACTAGTTTTACTGTTACACATCAAACTGCCAAAGTTATAAAGAAAACGGAGACGAGAGAGTTTAGTGTTTTTTTGTAAAAATGACTGTCTAACATAGGTACACTTAAGTATACTGTACAGCAGTGCTCCGCAACCTTTTCTCACCTACGACACACCAAAATTCTTCCTAGAATTCCGCGGCACACCAAAAGCTAAAATATATAGGCATTAAATTAGGCATGAGTCTTCAGCGACGCGCATAATGGTCATTTTTCTTTGTCTATGACTAATTTGGTGCGGCCATGGTGTGTACAAAGCACACTACGCAGTTTTCAACAGCTGGCACCAGGCGCTGGGGGACCATTGAAAAATTATTTAGTTATAATTATTATTCTATACTACAATTTGAAAAATAGACAATATTATGAAAAATAATTTGTCATTGTGTATTAAATACATATTGAAAAATTGTAAAATGTCAAATACATTGAATTTGACCGCGGCACACCTGTATCCGGCTCACGGCACACCAGTGTGTCACGGCACACCGGTTGCGGAGCACTGCTGTACAGTACCCGGCTGTAAGTAATACACATCGGGCTTAAGAAAGAGACTGTCGTCCATAATCAACTAACTTCGGCTTTGTAGAGCGTCGTCTCTGTCACACGATGCGCTAACAGAATGCTTGACAACGACTGACAAATCGCAACGGAACACGTGTATGAATGATAGAGACGACGCTCTACAAAGTCGAAGTTAGCCGATTATGGCCGACAGTCTCTTTCTTAAGCCCGATGTGTATTACTTACCGCCGGATACTGTAATTTAGAAGGGGTTCACTATTATCCGTAGATTTTGCTATAACGGTGAACTACTGTACGGCAAATTTAATATTTAATAAGTTTCTCTTTTTCAGGTTTGCCAGTCTTTCTGCAAGTGGTGATACATTTTCTAATTCCTCGACAAATAATCCAGATACGAATCCAATGGTATGATCTTAATTAACTTTTTAATATTTTATTTATTCGAGAAGTTTCCAACTATAGTGAAACTTGTTTTGTTTTCTAAAGAAACTAAATGATATTCAATTCGTTTCACCCTTCTTTGAAAGCTTCGCAAGGGAGCATAGGGAGGCCACCAGTCTTCTCCATTCGGAGTGGTTTTGGGCGGTGTTGGTAATCTCCCTCCACGACATTCCTAACGCTCTGACTTCCTTGTCATAGGAACGGTACACCGTGAGAGAGGTTCTTCCAGGCCGTCGGGGTCCCAATGGACAGAAAAACAGCGCTCTCCTCGGCCAACTATCATCGGGCATTCTCAGAACATGGCCCAGCCAGGACCATCGCCTCTCCTGAATTACAGAAACGACAGACCCCTGCCGGGTGCGCCGGCGTACAGCGTTGTTTGTTATGTGGTCATACCACCTGATTCCCAATATCCTGCTGAGACACCTGTTTTCAAAACTAAGTATCTTGCGCTCCTGAGCCTTGGTGAGATGCCAAGATTCACAGCCGTACAGAAGGATCGGGATGACATATGCGTTAAACAGGTGGCATTTTGTTGTGAGGCTGAATCCAGTCGCCTTCCAAATCCTATCCATGTTGTTGAATAACCCGCTAGCAGCTCCGATGCGGATGGGCAGCTCCGTCTGGAGATCACTATTGGAGGTGATGGTGGCACCCAGGTATCTGAATTTATTCACCTGGGGAATCCAGTTGCCGCTAAATGATAAATGTAGAAAAACAATAGATGTAAATGTTTGATTTAAGAATTTCGTTAAATTAATTCTGGAAGAGTTGCAGCATGCATGTGGTGATTGGAAAGTCTAGTGATCTGTCCCCTCTGATAGGGAGATGGCGCAACGTTACATGTTAGTATGTTACTCTAATCTAATAATCAATAATCCATCAACTTTTTTAATTACCGTGTATAACACATCGATCAATAAGTCCCGGGACTAACCAACAGATGGCGCCTCTAATAGCAAATCCATACCATTCTCAGTTAGTACCAACCTTTAGAAGCTACGTGTCAAACTTTCACGATATTCCGACATTGTGTCATTGACTTATAGTAGTTTTAGTGACGCTACTTTTGCTATTTTCAAAACAATGGAAAAAACCGAATTTCGTGTGTTGATAAAACATTGCTTTTTAATGGGAATAAATACCGTTCAAACTCAGCGTTGGCTTGAAAGGTGTTATCCGAGCTCTGCTCCGTCGAAAACATTTATTTGTCGGTGGTATGCTGATTTGAAACGCGGTCGTACAGGAACAAATGATGTTGAACGCTCTGGTCGTCCAAATGAGGCTGTTACACCAGAAAACATAAAAAAAAACCTCAAAATCGTGATGGAAAATCGCAAAGTAAAGTTGCGTGAGATAGCTGACATCCTGAAGATATCATTTGGTAGTGTTTAAACTATTTTGCATCAACATTTGGTCATGAAGAACCTTTTTTCGAAAAAGGTGCCGTGTTTGCTCACAATGGAACAGAAACAACAACGCATCGATGATTCAGAGCGCTGTTTGGCACTGTTTACGCGAAATAAACAGGAGTTTTTGAGTCGGTATGTGACAATGGATGAAACTTGGATCCACCACTATACTCCGGAATCAAATCGGCACTCAGCTGAGTGGAGAGCAGCCGGTGAAAGTCGTCCGAAGCGACCAAAAACTCAATAATCGACCGGGAAGGTTATGGCCTCCGTATTTTGGGATGTTCGTGGTATAATATTCATCGATCACTTTGAAAAGGGAAAAACCATCAATAGTGAATATTACATAGTTGATGATGGACATTAAGGCGAACGGACACCTCCATTTTTAAAGAACTGAGAATCACCAATGGATTGTCGACAATATGCCTTCGACGAGTCCTCCGATTCTTTGTGCACATTTCTTATGGTCATGAATACAGTTTGGAAAGACTTGTGGTTACTGGAAGTGTGGAAAGACGACGCGCAAGAGGAAGAGTCCCAATGTATTGGACTGACCAAGTGAGAGTCGCAACAGGACTACACTCTTAGGAGAGGAGTTGTCGGAGGCTATCATGGGAGTCACGATGGTCAGTCATGAGCTACACGACAGGATGATGATAAAATTTATAACTACATATATTATTTATAGTTAAGGCATTAACGTTGTGGAGTTTTAAAGACATTGTGATTTGTTTTATCAAACACTGTAAGGCAGATTTGTGTTCACGAAATCTCTTTTCTGTAAGCCTTGAAAACGGTAAGGTTATACCGTTACAAAACGTGGAATAAACAGTGTTTGAAAAACAAATTACAATTTATAATTACACTTAATACGTTTGCTTAAACTTTACTTTTAAATTTCATTTTGTTTATAAAAATAGTTTTCTGTTGACTTTTTGGTAGGAAACTATCTCTATACTTCGCGTGTTAATTTTACTTCTGTTAACAATAATTCTGTTAACGTAACAATTTTGAGGAACGTATCAATTTTGAGGAACGTATCTCTATCGTTAAACGAGGTGTTACTATAATTAGTTTTTATCTCTCAAAACCACCTAAGTTTGACTGTTTTACCAAAATTTTGATATGATTTAATTTTTTATTACAGATTTCTCATTCAGTAAGTTATGCAGATATTGATGTAGGAAACTTAAGCAGGCAGAACAGTAGACAGCGTCATCCCCCTCCAGTGTTGCCCCAAAGGGAGCAAGACCCCATCTATCAAAACCAGCAGCAGTTGCTGGGTCAACATCAGCTGGTCTCTAGGGAAAACAGCAGCGAAACATCCAGTCACCGTGGATCCACCCCAAGCTCCTCACAGCTTCATTTATCAGCTTCTTCTACGTCCGTGGCTCATCACAATGTAGGTCATGGCCAGATACAAGGTAATTACTCTATAAGACTGAAGAATCAAGTCCATCAATAATTTTGAACAAAAAGACATCTATTTTGGATCTCATAATATTCCAATGATGAGTTATAATCGTGGGATTTAGTATGCCTCAAGACATTTATGAGTTATAATCACAGGATTCAGTATGTCTCAAGACAGTTGAGTTATAACCGTGGAATACAGTACTGTGCCTTTTCAGCAAAGTTGATGCGTTGGGAATAATTATGAATTTCTTTGTTTATGTTCAAAGATTTGAGGGAGAGAGGGCATCAGAACAATGTATTGTGCCTTCAGTAAAACACGGAGGAGGCTCTGTTATGGTTTGGGGTGGTTTTGGCAGCAATTGAACAGGACTTTTGGCCTTCCTGATCAGTTTTCATCCTCCAAACGTCCGGTCAAAGCATACTTTTTTAACCTTTCCTTCCCTGTGTTGGGTATCTTCTACACGTTGCTTCTAATAACCATCAATATCTCTATAAATATAATAAATACAAGGTTAAGATTTTAGGTATTCCTCCATAATATATTTACGCATTGATTTAAAAAATAATATTAATAATAATCAGAATTTATCGACTACATCGAGGTGTTTTGTAAAGATCGAAAACAAATTCGCATTTAAACGCGGCGAGTGCCTCGTCTTGACGATAGGTGAATAGTATGCGGGAAGCGCGACACTATATTCGCATCTCACTCTTGCATACTAGACTGAATTGCGAGAACCTGAATTGTCTCAACGTCGCAAGCAAAGGCGTATGCGCCGGGATATGCGACTGACGTTCCGCGCCACTAGTTGCCTCTAGGCTTTCAAATAGGTTAGACGTACGCCCGTTCCGTGAGCGTTTTTTAATGTTTTCAGCAAATAAATCTCAATTATTATAATTTTTAACTTCAATTATAATTAATTAAGGGGATTATCTATGAATGTTCTTATTTTTCCGATTTAAAATCGCTAATTTTTTATTGCGTACTCACTACCCAACACCGTAACACGCGTATTATTTTTATCACCGTAAGGGAAGGGTTAAAAAACAGCCAACTGTTCTCCTAGAAATCTTCATTTCTCTAGCAATTTTACTTACATTTTCATCCATATTGGAAAAAGCCACCATCATTGAACGGATTTCTGTATAATATTTTTGAATTTTGACCATTTTGATGTGAGATTTTTGAAAAATTTGAAATGAACACAGTGCACTTTATTAAGGACTTTTGAAGACTGAAAGTTAAAAGTAAATTAGACAAAGAATTCACGTAACGGTGAATTGTTATCCCTACTACCTATAAACCTAACACAATAAAGGGATTAGCTTGCTTGGACTTCTGAATGACAAACAATAGCGAACAGTGACTGCTTTGTAAGAAGCCGGTTTTTGAACAAAAGGCCTCCCAAATTTTAATCTCACTCTTAAATACACTGCAAAACAGTTGTAATTATTTTGTTTTATTAATTTTTCAGCATAATATAGCATAATTACGCGAATTACTCAATTATTAGGGGGTGATGAAGACTTATGGGCGGTAGTGTATATATATTACTTGGACAAATTATTTCCTTATGGGTTTTCGGCATGCCGAGACCACACCATTAAATTATTATCAATACATGCTTTTTTATTACGTATATCGTCGTCATACAAGAGAAAGTGACCAAGTGCATTTTTCGCGAAAACGTGATTAATGACTATCTGACACCTTACTAACATTATGGTGGCCTGGAAGAAATAACCCAGCAAGAAATTGGAAGAATAATAATAATATCTTGACTTGTTTAAAATGACTATCTGCATTGATGTTTATTTTTTTACAAGCAAAATTGTATGAAAATTTAAAAAAATATTATTTCTTTATTTTGAAAGCAATGAACATTTCTATACACCCAAAAAAAATCACAAATGTTAATACGTTTATTTAAAAAACAAAATTAAAACAAAAGTGTAAAAATGGTTAAATGGCTCTCCTGAACATTTTGCATTTTGTTAGTTGGTCACTTTCTCCTGTATGACGACGATATGTATACATTAACATCATGGGTTATAACAGTATCAATAATTATTACGTATATGTATACGTTAACATCATGGGTTATAACAGTATCAATAATTATTACGTATATGTATATGTTAACATCATGGGTTATAACAGTATCAATCATTATTACATATATGTATACGTTAACATCATGGGTTATAACAGTATCAATAATTTCAGATTTAAATTAGACAGATTACAGACTGGAAATATCAACTTCGTGGTTTATATAGTTATATTGTTCCTGATCGTGGGATAATTGCAAGGTGAGATAATCAAAATAAAAACTAAGATACACGTGTTTCTGCATGACACGATAAAAACATATGTTCCGAAAATCTCACCGCTGTTTGCCAAAGTCATCTCCCTCCACCCACTCTGAATTGTTACCTTTAGATGTATGTAGTCTATTGGGCCAGCCCAAGCATAATTTTGTCCTGTTTATGCTCCCCTGATGAGGTGAAAATCTTGAAGCCGATAGGGTAATACCATTATCTTAAGTAGAAAACACAATGTTTTATTAAATGATGTACAGTGTATATAAACCTTCACAGTGTTAACACTTTAACTATAAATAATATAGTACTGTGCTATTTTAATTTCAGGTTACTCAAATAATAATTCATCAGCCCCTATTTATTCAGTGATCAATGGTCCTCCGGGGATGACGTACGGAGAACAGTTGATACACAATGCTACACACGGCTCAGGAATTATTGCCAACAATCAAGGTACCAATTCATCTTTTTAGTATAACACTTCTTCAACTATACACGGTAATTAAAAAAGTTATTGATTATTAGATTAGAGTTACATACTAACACGTACCGTTGCGCCATCTCCCTATCGGAGAGGACAGATCACCAGACTTCGCCTCTTCCACATCCATTCGCTTTCTCATACAACTTCTACGATTTCTCTGACTTGGTCTTCCTCTACCACGACTTTCACTCACATTTGCGCTATAAATTTATTTTGTCACGCTACAACACCAGCAACGGCAAAAACTCGATCATAACACCCTGCCCTATTAGATTGAACAACCAATTTATTTAACGAAAAACCTTCAAGTTCTACTCTCTCCGACGAAGGAACATCCGTCAGAAACAGATTCGAAAGATACAGTGGAGACATCCCATTAACCCATTGCACCACCAATTAGGAGACATAATTTGTTCATACAACACACTATTTAATTTTGACACCTTTTTTTATTACAACAATATTAAGATTAAATTACACACAAAATAATAATGGTAAAACATAAAAGCATAATTTTTTTTTGTTTGTAAGCTGCATCATTAATGCTCATCGCCAGGTAGTTTTGGAAGGGTGTGATAGGATTTAAAACATTCTGGCATGTGAAGAGCCACCAAAAATTTCTCGCATTCCCATCGAGATTCGCTCTTCTTTTTCTTCAAGGAACACATTTGGTGACTGGATTTGGTGGAATTTGCCTAGGAAAGTGTGCCCATTGCAATGCTTGTAGCCGCAAAGGGCATACTCCTCCTGAAACTCTCCCACGGCGGTTGTATGATGGTAGGGTAATGTGCTCAAAAATTCTCTCAGCTACATCGATCCTATAGTCACCGTATGAAACTCTCTTTACATCGGAGATATTTTTATGCAACGCATATGTATTGTATAATGCCATGTCTGCCAAGTAAAAAAATATCTTCTTGTAACCCTTGGAGTATCTCCGCATAATTATCGGAGTATCTCCGCATGATCTCAATGCGGAGTATCTCCGCATGATCTCAAGGTATTCTTTTTTACTTGACTTTGCAGTATACAAATACCAAAAAATGCTTGTATTTCATCTGCAGTTACATCAAACCACTTATCATCACGTTTTATAGCATGCTTTTGCTTCGCAAACCTATTAGTCTCCTCTGCAATTCCTTGAAAAAAATCGTCACTAAAAATAATTTTGAATAGGTCATATGGTGTTGGATTCTGACCTAAACTCATTTCCACTGATCGACACAAGCCTGGTACTCCCGTAAATATTATTTTGGATATTTGTGATGAATCAGCATTCCAAATCCACTCTTCATTTTTAGTTTTTTTGGGAGGTATCTCTCGATCGACATGCTGTTCTATGGAACTATCACTTGACACATCACTTCCACTATTTGTGAGGTATCTCTCGATCGACATGTTGTTCTATGGAACTATCACTTGACACATCACTTCCACTATTTGGGAGGTATCTCTCGATCGACATGCTGTTCTATGGAACTATCACTTGACACATCACTTCCACTATTTGTGAGGTATCTCTCGATCGACATGCTGTTCTATGGAACTATCACTTGACACATCACTTCCACTATTTGGGAGGTATCTCTCGATCGACATGCTGTTCTATGGAACTATCACTTGACACATCACTTCCACTATTTGAATGCTCCAAAACATTATTCGAAGGCGTAAACTCACTAGAATCACTAGAATATTCATCAACTTCATTCTCACTGCCACTTTCCAAAAGTATTCGCTGTATTTCATCCTCATTTGATGAAATATTACAAGCGCGACGAGTTTGTTTACGCGCGCGTTCTGCCATTTTGTAGGTATTGACTGATGTCAAAATATCGTAATATTTTGTAATAAATAATGTGAAATCAACTGTGATTATTATATTTTATTATTAAATTAATAACCGAAATATACTCATTGACGTCATTTTTAAGAATAAGTTTATTGTCATCCAGTTTTTATATAAAAAAAATCACCTCAAAGACAAACCGGCGAAACGCCGGCTTAGTGAATCAATGACAAAGTGACCTTGGCCGGCGATTCACCGGCTTTGTGTTGCAATGGGTTAAGGACCTTGAATACAAAGAGGCAAAGTTTGAGGTTAATCTGTTCACAACACTCAACCAGTGTAGATTTTTTAGAAGCGGACCAATATGGCAATATTTATGACTACATATATCAGCCTAGCACCTGGAAAACAAACTGAAGTGTACGGCACCGGTACAAAGAACTGTATCATATGCAAATGGCTGCTGCGCAATGCTCGGAGAATTCGAGTCAATTCCAAAGGCGTAGATCGATGAGAGAAGGTAGCGGAGTGAAGAGATTCCTCTTATGGCAGGTTGTAACAGGTCTCAAGTAAAACACAGTAGGTAGAGTGTACTGAGAATAAGAAGAAGTATCATGATTTATTTTGAAAGGGTCCCTTCTTATGAACGGTCATCGCAAGCGCTCACACCCCGCAAAATACCACAATTTTCGGGAGTGTTGCGCAATACTTAGGCCGACCGGCCAGCGATCTAGACTCGACGCCCCTTCATAAGTCTACATTTCCGCTGCGGTCGCGATGCAGCGCGGACCAAAACAAATATAAATATTTACATAGAAAAATCAAATTTACAGACAAGAATCTATACACACACAAATCTCAGAAAATATATAAAATATAATAAGAATTTACATATATTAAGGGTGACGCATACGTCCGATATATGGAGTCTAGAAATTTGTACTCAGGCAAACCAAAATAAATAGAGTTATAATAATCCAGATGCGACACAACAATTGAATTAATAATATTTATTATTTCCCTTGTTACATACAAATTTTATATAAAACTGAAGACACCATATAACCAATTTGTCTATCGAAGGAGAGTTTACTATCAAGACAGACTAACACCCATTCGCCATTCCTCTCAATGCAGGTGGTGAAGCGGGGTATCAACTTTTTGATGCCTTCCTCGAAGTAGTTTCCCGCCAACCCATCCGTCCGCTTCTCCACCTCCTCCTTTACCTCCTCGTCGGTTGAAAACCTTTTTCCACCAATGTGCAGCTTCAGGGAGGTAAAGAGATAGTAATCTGAAGGTGCTAGGTTAGGGGAATGCGCGGGATGGTTCAGGACATCCCATTTAAAGGAGGCGAGCAGTTCCTTCGTGGTGTTGGCCGTGTGTGGTCTGGCATTTTCGTGCAGCAGGCAGACTCCCTTTGTCAGAATGTCTCTCCTCTTGTTCTGAATCGCCCTCCGCAATTTTTTTAGGGTCTCACAGTATCTTGCAGAGTTGATGGTCTCCCCTTGAGGCATATATTCAATTAAAATTATGCCTTGACAGTCCCAAAACACGGATGCCATGATTTTCTTGGTTGAAATTGTGGTTTTGAACTTTTTGGCGGAGGGTGAAGAGGTGTGACGCCACTGTTGAGACTGCCTTTTGGTTTCAGGCGTGTAGTGTGCAACCCAAATTTCATCTCCAGTAACGATGGAGCGGAGAAATTCATCTCCATGGAGTTTGCAGCGCCGCAAAAACTCTTGCCCGGCCTCAACTCGATTCAACTTGTGTTGGTCTGTCAGCTGCACTTTCTGGATACGCCTCGTATTACAGTTTCATTGTGTAAAGTAAAAATAGTAAATTTTTTGTATGAAAATGTTATTAATATGTCCAGCTGATGACAGTGAGCTGCCTCTTCCACCGGGTTGGTCGGTGGACTTCACTCTGCGGGGGCGCAAGTACTACATGGACCATAACACCCAGACAACACACTGGACCCACCCTCTTGAATCTGTGCCTTCCGGCTGGCAGAGGGTGCACAGTCCACAACAGGGGATCTACTATTTTAAGTTAGTTATCAATACAATAAATAACTGTTTTCTTTTGCGAGTATTGCAAATTCGTGGCCTGGTGATTGCGTTTGATGATCAGTTGTCCTATGTTGTCCATATTGACGGTATGTGTGATAAGGCCATGATGATGTTAGGATTTATTTTGAGGATATCCAAGAATTTTACTTCAATAAAGACATTTACAATATTGTATATCGTACTTCATTGGTACATAGTCAGCTTGAATATAATTCTACTGTTTGGTCCCGTTGATATGATGTTCATATAAGCGCTTTTGAAAGGTGCAGCATATGTTTTTGGGATTTATTAGTTTTCATTTTAAACATTTATTTAAACCAATTTTATATAGTAACACATCGATCAATAAGTCCCGAGACTAACTACTAAAACAACATTTGTTTGCCAAAATTCTTCTTTATTCATCAACATAGTCTCCTTCAAGAGCGATACATTCATTCCAACGCTTTCCTAACTTTTCTATGCCAGCCGTGTAGAACGATTTATCTTTGGTTTCAAAATAGGCGTTAGTTTCGGCAATCACTTCTTCATTGGAGCCAAATCTCTTTCCCTGAAGCATCTTTTTGAGGTCTGCGAACAGCCAATACTCGCTGGGAGCTAAATCTAGAGAATGCGGTGGGTGCGGAAGCAATTCGAAGTTCAACTCGTGCAATTTGGCCATCGTTACCATCGACTTGTGACACGGTGCATTGTCCTGATGAAAGAGAACTTTTTTCTTCTTCATATGGGGCCGTTGTTTTGCAATTTCTGCCTTCAAACGCTACAATAACGCTATGTAATATTCGCTATTGATGGTTTTTCCCTTTTCAAGGTGGTGATGAATATTATACCATCCACATCCCAAAATACGGAGGCCATAACCTTCCCGGCCGACTGTTGAGTTTCTGGTCGCTTTGGACGACTTTCACCGGCTGCTTTCCACTTAGCTGAGTGCCGATTTAATTCCGGAGTATAGTGGTGGATCCAAGTTTCATCCATTGTCACATACCGATGCAAAAACTCCTGTTTATTTCGCGTAAACAGTGCCAAACAGCGCTCTGAATCATCGATGCGTTGTTGTTTCTGTTCCATTGTGAGCAAATGCAGCACTGCTTTTTCCATCACGATTTTAAGGGTTTTTTATGTTTTCTGGTGTAACAGCCTCATTTGGATGACCAGAGCATTCAGCATCATTTGTTTCTGTACGACCGCGTTTGAAATCAGCATACCACCGACAAATGGGGGTTTTCGACGGAGCAGAGCCTGGATAACACTTTTCAAGCCATCGCTGAGTTTGAACAGTATTTTTTCCCATTGAAAAGCAATGTTTTATCAACACACGAAAATTGGGTTTTTTCCATTGTTATGAAAATAGCAAAAGTAGTGTCACTAAAACCACTGTAACTCAATGACACAATGTCGGAATGTCATGAAAGTTTAACACGTAACTTCTAAAGGCTGGTACTAACTGAGAATGGTATGGATTTGTTTTTAGAGGCGCCATCGGCGGGTTTCGTCCAGGGACTTATTGATCGATGTGTTATAGTAAGCTATCCCTCGTGATCGAGTGTGATCATCAAACATCCTGTGGATAAAAGACGTCTGTGCGTGTTTTGATTTATTGTGCAAGCTGTTATACCTCAGCAAGCATACAGTCTTGACTGATCAAATAAACAAAGTTTCGATGGCAAAGAGATTAAATTTTCAAGACGATTATCAGGTTTAATCTGCTTCAACCCCGTAAGCTGCTCGGAAGATTTGTAGGACGGAAACTCCTTTGCCATCATAGTTGCATCTTTCTGGACCAATTATCAGATGCAAAAATATAATAGAGAGACTGGTGTTCCAAGGGAAAGTAGAAGGGCTCTAATAATGAGGCAGATCACTACTCGATAGGCAGATCTGTAAGGAATACAATCAACAACTCACTCCAAGAATGCAGTAGACAAGAATGCTACTGACCGTGATGGAGGCGTGTCATTCTCGCGACCCGAATCCAATTCACAACTACTCTTTAAATGGCATAATGGATAAGAACAATGGAGACACTGTCTAATTATTTATGAAAAGAAAATAAAACATATTTTTATCTACGAGGCATATCCAGAAAGTAAGTGTACTGAATTTTTGTAGGCTACAATTTTTTTTATTTAAACAAAAAAATTACGTGGTTACCGTAGTACATATGTAAGCTATTTTTCGACATAGTCGCCATTCCTCTCAATGCAGGTGGTGAAGCGGGATATCAACTTTTTGATGCCTTCCTCGAAGTAGTTTCCCGCCAACCCCTCCGTCCACTGCTCCACCTCCTCCTTTACCTACTCGTCGGTTGAAAACCTTTTTCCACCCATGTGCAGCTTCAGGAAGGTAAAGAGATAGTAATCTGAAGGTGCTAGGTCAGGGGAATGCGCGGGATGGTTCAGGACATCCCATTTAAACGAGGCGAGCAGTTCCTTCGTGGCGTTGGCCGCGTGTGGTCTTGCATTGTCGTGCAGCAGGCAGACTCCCTTTGTCAGCATGCCTCTCCTCTTGTTCTGAATCGCCCTCCGCAATTTTTTTAGGGTCTCACAGTATCTTGCAGAGTCGATGGTCTCCCCTTGAGGCATATATTCAATTAAAATTATGCCTTGACAGTCCCAAAACACGGATGCCATGATTTTCTTGGCTGAAATTGTGGTTTTGAACTTTTTGGCGGAGGGTGAAGAGGTGTGACGCCACTGTTGAGACTGCCTTTTGGTTTCAGGCAGTGTAGTCTGCAACCCAAGTTTCATCTCCAGTAACGATGGAGCGGAGAAATTCATCTCCATGGAGTTTGCAGCGCCTCAAAAACTCTTGCCTTTTTACAAAATTTCGCACTTGGCGGGAGATTGGTTTGACATTTTTCACGAAACGTGTTGTCGCGTCGACACTTCTCAACGTACTGACCTCAAACCGGTCTCGTTGCGGAGAGGAAGGGTCAGGCTACACGCAAGTGTAGCCAACATGTCGAAAATAAAATCCATCCGGTCGTGAGAGCCTCAGTACACTTACTTTCTGGATACGCGTCGTATTCAAGTTATTTTTATTGATTGATGGTTACGAATTCCAGTGAAATGACTCGGCAGGCATCGTACGCCCACCCTTGCCTGGTGGGCGGCTGTTACGTGTTTGGGCCCATGTCTGGGGCCCTGGTGCCTCCTTATCTGCTGGAGCAGATACCACATTGGCTTATAGTTTACTCTAAAGGTAACTTATCTATAAACTGTTCCTTATTTGTATAAATTTCTTTACATAGGTCAGGGTTCGGCAAACTATTTTCGCTAAGGTCCAGATTGTAATAATTTATGCTCGACGACGGGCCAGGAAGCAAACTGAAGGATATTTATATAGTTAATTCTACTTATATAGCAAAAAGAAACAGGGGTTACCTTTTTTTTAGGCAGTGATAATATTTTTTATACACATTTTGCTGACACACTTACGAAAAAACGAATGAAATATTTAAATTTATTAATCAAGGTATCATAGAAACAGGCAAAAGTTTCGTATTATTGAACAACAAATGTAATATAGACCTAAAACTGAGAATACTCCTCATCAAGACCTATGTATGGAGTATCTTGATGTACGGCTGCGAGACATGGTGCCTATCCGAAAGAGATAGACGAAGACTAGAGGCTTTTGAGATGTGGTCCTATAGAAGACTATTAGGAATTTCTTGGAGAGACCGCATCACAAATGAAGAGGTTCTCCAACGAATCGAAGGAGGAAGGCACCTGCTCAGGATCCTGTCCGAAAGGCGTGCAAGATGGATCGGTCATATAATACGACAAGAGGGCCTCTTGCATGCCATAATGGAGGGTATGACCGAGGGGACAAACTCTAGGGGACGCCCACGTCGAGAGTACCTTGAGGACCTGTTGGTGGACGTGCGCTGCTCAACATATACAGATTTAAAAAGAGCCGCACAGGACAGGGGGGAATGGAGGAGAAGAGTTGAAATTGCTGCAAACCAGTCTTAGGACTGCAACCACGGAGAGAGAAATGTAACATAATAATAATTAGCTCTACTAATGAGATTAATGTAATTGCTTTTTCTGAGATAAAATTTCATCAAACTGGGTTTCGAAGTTAGTACTTCCTATCGTCAAAATTGATTGCAAATGGTCATCTGTTAATGCTTACCTGTATTGCGATTTAAGTGCTTCATTTTTGAACATTTACTTCTTTTTTGTGATATTTTCTTGAAATATAATTTTTGTTAATGGCAAAATAATTTAATTTAATTTAAGTATTATAATAAACTTAAACTAACTGTGTACTAAATAAAACAATATTATACAATTTTACGAAACAAACACATAAAACATAAAAAATATTAAAAATGAGGTTGGTTATTATTAGCTCACGGGCCGGATTTGGCCTGCGGGCCGTAGTTTGCCGACCCCTGACATAGGTGATTTTTATATTTCTGTATTCAGAACCCCAATCCTTTTGTTTATTTTGGAACGTCATTTGCATTTATTCCTCTAGCGTCATTAATCGTTCCAATACTAAGGACGGAATTATCTGCGTAATCAATCCATACTGCACATGCCAAGTGCGATTATATCCGTGTCCATATTGTTTATTTTACAATTGGTACAGATACTGCCATCTTTTTAGAAAATTATGAACATTTTTATCACTTGTTACGCTGATTTTTCTTTGAAATTATTATCAAGTGATCCCTTTAATCCTCATGTGTTGCTAGGGTTGACGCAACCGTAGTTTTTTTTGTCTATAGACATTCAAAAATTTTAAGTGGATTCCCTATAGTCATTATAGTCATTCAACAATTTTAAGTGGATTCCCTATAGTTATTCAACAATTTTAAATGGATTCCCTATAATCATTCAAAAATTTTAAATGGATTCCCTATAGTCATTCAATAATTTTAAGTGGATTCCCTATAGTCATTCAACAATTTTAAGTGGATTCCCTATAATCATTCAACAATTTTAAGTAGATTCCCTATAGTCATTCAATAATTTTAAGTGGATTCCCTCTATAGTCATTGAACAATTTTAAATGGATTACCTATAGTCATTCAATAATTTTAAGTGGATTCCCTATAGTCATTCAATAATTTTAAGTGGATTCAAAATGAGCATTTTATGGTCTGAAAAATCTAGGAATTGATTTTCTTTCTTCATATTTTGTATTCATATTTAAACTTACAAATTCATATTTAAACTAAACTTCATATACATATTTAAACTTACAAAATAAAAATCACAATTGAAATGTTTCTTCAGCTTCCCAAGAATTGGACCACAAGCTGCGATGGGGCATGTTCCGACTCAGTGAGCTGGATTGCTACAGTGCCATGCTGAACCGCCTTTACAAGCAGGAGCTGCAAAACATTGTGATGAAATATGAACAATACAGGTAGATTTATTGTCAGTATCCTCACGTATCACTGTCACTCACATCTATTTATGGTCCCTCTACGCTCTGCACCTTGTCTATGCCTAGGCCCATTTCCCCTATTCCTATTCGCTCCATCCAGCTATCTCTTCCTCAGGTGTTCTGTGTGTTTGATTGAGACACGTGGGTAATTCATTTCATTGGCAAAAGTCATAGTTATTAGACGAAGAGTTTTATTGTTTAAATTTTCATCCTGAAAGTGTTACGGTCACTCAATAAAATACATACATACCATCATACCGTTTCCCTGCCAGGGTAGGCAGAGGAGAGAGCGCCAGACTTTCTTATGATGACACACATCTTTCGCCTCTTCTACAATACATTTGTTACGGTATGCTTAATTGATACGTCGTGATGATTATGATTTGTTTTGTATTTAAAATAAAATATGTCGATTCAGGAAAGCGGGAAGTGAGAGTGAATAATCAATAAATAGTAAACAGCGATGAATGGTCAAGTGAATAATAATAAGTGATCTTTATTTATCGATAAGTAGGTATATATACAATTTCAGAACGGGGCGCGTGAATGCGTCCGCAGTATATCTTTATCTCACTCCTGCGCGTGCAGAGGCGTTTGCAGAAGTTGCGAACAATGTAGTGGGTAGAATATTTATCTCCGAAACGGTGAGACAACGCGATGCGTTCTCTTTCTACCGTGGAATGCAACGTAAATATTATTTGCGTGTAAACAATATTGATGTTCTGGTATGCGAACTTTGGACATATCCAAAGTACGTTTCGTCGGTCGTTGACCGTGCATGTTGATAATATTTAGGGACGACGGTATTCCCTACACATTCATATACCTCATAAAATTTCTACGATTTTTACTACATCCTTCTTTAAAAATATCATTAACTTGATCCAACCATACTTTCCTTGGTCTTCCTCTCACATTTGCACTATATATTTGATTTGTTAGTTTTTCTTCTTTCATTTGCTCACAAACCCAAACCATCTTAGCGTGCTCTTCTTCATTTTACTCAACACGTCAGCCTTAAGTTCACATTCATCCCTACTCTCTTCATTCCATATTCTGTCATACATTGTCACTCTGTATATTCTTCTCAACTTTGATATTACTGGTATTTAAACATGTTGTAGAAATGTATGCACTGAGAAGAATATATGAAATGACAATATATAATTTACCTTGGAAAATTTGAAACTATGGTTTTATTATTTTGAAAAAATCAAAAAATTTTAAGAAAAAAATTCAGACAGCCGCCATTTGACAATTTTTTTTCTCTTTGGTACCAACTGAAACGACATTATTTCTTATCAAGAAACTGTGTATGATTTTTGTTTCAGATTTACGAAAGGGTTCCAATCATGTCGACCAGCTCACCCCCTTTTTTTTCTTACAAGATATAACAGCTGATAACATCTTGAATTTCCTTCTTTTTTTTGTTCATTCTCAAATCACCAATAAACAAACTGTAAAAAATGTATAGGAAAAATATTTTTGTTTTTTTTTTTTCATTTTATTTGAAAAAACGCCCGAAATTCACGCCCCTAGAGTAGAATGCCCTCTTTAAGTGTTAGAAAAGATATACGCTCATGTTTATACATATACTTATACAAATTGCTGACAGAAAAAATAGCAAACCCTTTGTTGATTTACAAACTTTTATTGAATATAACACATCGATCAATAAGTCCTGGGACTAACCAACAGATGGCACCTCTAATAACAAATCCATGCCATTTTCAGTTAGTACCAACCTTTAGAAGTTATGTGTCAAACTTTCATGACATTCCGATATTGTGTCATTGAGTTACAGTGGTGTTAGTGGCGCTACTTTTGCTATTTTCAAAACAATGAAAAAAACCATCGATCACCTTGAAAAGGGAAAAACCATCAATAGCGAATATTACATAGCGTTATTGGAGCGTTTGAAGGCAGAAATTGCAATAAAACAGCCCCATATGAAGAAGAAAAAAGTTCTCTAAAAACCGGAATAAAAATTGAACTAAAATTTAAAATAATCTTTATTCTAGCGACATCTCTGAAAACCTTGTCAAATAATATATTAGTTTATGAGATATTGTTGAATAAACAGAGCGCCGAATTTTTTTGGTTTCTCAATACTTCCAGCATTAACGACCTGTCGCGCGGATCGAGTCCTGCGATGAGTCTCTCTTACGTAAATAAACATTACTAAGTCTCTCTTACGTAAATAAACATTACTAGTGCTATATGCATTTGATTGGGTGAGTGTCATGAAGCATTGACTTGATCGTAGGATTCCTTTGTTTATTTTACGTAATGTTAAGTTTATCTCCTTTATTTAATGAGTCTCCTTAAGAGTAATGACTATTATTTATTATCAGAATATTACTTAAGTGTCATTTTAACTTGGTGTTGTAATCAAATATCAGTGGTTCTAAACAAAATATGTGTTTAAACTTAGAAATTAAAAAACGCTGAAATTGTGCCGCGCACAGGATTCGTGGAATTTGATTTTTAACGCGGTGAACAGGTTAAACTCTTCAATTAACTTTGTCGATATAACTGAGTCACTTCACAAGAAAGCATGAATAATATTGTTTCCTGTCATTATGATACGAGTATTTAGACTTAATAATTTAATTTTTTTCTTATTATAAGATGAAATTGTGTCAAATATGTATCGAATGTAATGTAAAATAAATAAATAAGGATTAATATTTGTTTATTTTCAGATTTGCATTAGTCCAAGAAATGGAGAGAAGAAGACGGGGTATAACGTATCAGCCACACTCAAATTGTTAGCAGTGCCTTCTTTAGTGCCATGTGACATTGTGATATGTATTTTTGATGAATGGACATAGGTAAATATCCTGTTTGTTGTCTTTACCAACAGATTTAAAATAACTACACCTGTCCCTCGATTTAGCGGGTTTCTTTTTATGCGGTTTTAATCTACGAGGCATATCCAGAAACTAAGTGTACTGAATTTTTGTAGGGGACAATTTTTTTTATTTAAACAAAAAAATTATGTGGTTACCGTAGTACATATGTAATCTATTTTTCGACATAGTCGCCATTCCTCTCAATGCAGGTGGTGAAGCGGGGTATCAACTTTTTGATGCCTTCCTTGAAGTAGTTTCCTGCCAACCCTTCCGTCCACTTCTCCACCTCCTCATTTACCTCCTCGTCGGTTGAAAACCTTTTTCCACCCATGTGCAGCTTCAGGGAGGTAAAGAGATAGTAATCTGAAGGTGCTAGGTCAGGGGAATGCGCGGGATGGTTCAGGACATCCCATTTAAACGAGGCGAGCAGTTCCTTCGTGGCGTTGGCCATGTGGGGTCTGGCATTGTCGTGCAGCAGGCAGACTCCCTTTGTCAGCATGCCTCTCCTCTTGTTCTGAATCGCCCTCCGCAATTTTTTTAGGGTCTCACAGTATCTTGCAGAGTTGATGGTCTCCCCTTGAGGCATATATTCAATTAAAATTATGCCTCGACAGTCCCAAAACACGGATGCCATGATTTTCTTGGCTGAAATTGTGGTTTTGAACTTTTGGCGGAGGTTGAAGAGGTGTGACGCCACTGTTGAGACTGCCTTTTGGTTTCAGGCGTGTAGTGTGCAACCCATGTTTCATCTCCAGTAACGATGGAGCGGAGAAATTCATATCCATGGAGTTTGCAGCGCCTCAAAAACTCTTGCCTTTTTACAAAATTTCGCACTTGGCGGGAGATTGGTTTGACATTTTTCACGAAACGTGTTGTCGCGTCGACACTTCTCAACGTACTGACCTCGAACCGGTCTCGTTGCGGAGGGGTAGGGTCAGGCTACACGGAAGTGTAGCCAACATGTCGAAAATAAAATCCATCCGGTCGTGAGAGCCTCAGTACACTTACTTTCTGGATACGCCTCGTAACACGGTTTTCCAAAATGGATTTTTTTTAAGTAAAACTTCTGTATGCGCGTTAGGGCAAATTGGTCTGAACGTCACTAAAAGTGAAACGGTGTTGTATATTATTATTATTAAATTATTATTCAGTTATTATTTATTATTATTAAATATTTTATTTATTAATAAATTATTTTTAATTGTTTTAATATTAATAATTATTTATTATTAATGATAGTTAATATTATTTTAATATTATTAAGTGTATTATAGTATTATTAAAATTATTGTTTATTATTAAAAATTAAAAAAATTATATTTTTTGTTACAAAATATTATTTTTATATTTAATAATTATTAATTTTATTTTATAGTAAATTATTTAATTTAATTTAATATTTATTTAATGTATAATTTATATTTAATATATAATAATAATAATATATATATGTTATAATATTAATAATTATATTATTATTATATCATTATTAATTATAATATAATTTATTAATAATATAATATAATAATATTATTAATAATAAATAAATAATTATTTAAAAATAATTTAATAATTAATACGAGTAATAACATAAAAATATTTATATATTTAATATTAAAAAATATAAATTTAATATTATTAAGTGTATTATATTATTATTAAAATCATTATTATTTATTATTAAAAATAAAAATAAAAAATTTAAATATTATTAAGAGAGATTTTCTTGAATTAAATTCGACATAACTATTTTTTATTTAATTAAGAGAGATTTTCTTGAATTAAATTCCACATAACCATTTCCTAATCTTAAAATGAAAAAATATAAAAACTGGTAACAAGTGGAAAAAAGGAATGCATAAAATCAACTTTTCCTAGGAGCTAAGAAGTTTCACTTCTACGCGTGAGAGTCTCACGCAGTTTTTTTTTAAAAAGGGGAATATTGCCTAGTCGTTAAGATGCTTGACACTTGAAGATTGCCAATAGTATCAAAAATAAAATGTATCTCAGTCTGGTGAAAGAATTTATTTGTTAATAATATTCATGCACTAGAGGTGCAGACGGTAGTATTATAAATTTGTGCGATGACAAACTGTGAGTCAGCATCGCCAATTGCAATATGTTGATGAGTAAGATATGAATAAATAAAATTCTGTACCCTAGAGCAGTGCTCCGCAACCTTTTCTCACCTACGACACACCAAAATTCTTCCTAGAATTCCGCGGCACACAAAAAGCTAAAATATATAGGTATTAAATTAGGCATGAGTCTTCAGCGACGCGCATAAGGTTCATTTTTCTTTGTCTATGACTAATTTGGTGCGGCCATGGTGTGTACAAAGCACACTACGCAGTTTTCAACAGTTGGCATCAGGCGCTGGGGGATCATTGAAAAATTATTTAGTTATAATAATTATTCTATACTACATTTTGAAAAATAGACAATATTATGAAAAATAATTTGTCATTGTGTATTAAATAATACATAATGAAAAATTGTAAAATGTCAAATACATTGAATTTGACCGCGGCACACCTGTATCCGGCTCACGGCACACCAGTGTGCCACGGCACACCGGTTGCGGAGCACTGCCCTAGAGGATAAACCACGGGAGTCACATTTTACCCTAGAGGATAAACTACGTTGCATCATACAATTCATGTATGACGCATATGACGTTTATCCTCTAGGGCAGGGGTCGGCAAACCGCGGCTCGCGAGTCGCATGCGGCTCTTTTCATAGGCATTTGCGACTCTTCAACTCCAGCTTCACCAGAAGAGCATGAACACGGCCGCCGACCGAACATAAATGGCACAATCGCAATGCATAGTTTCTACCTGCGTGTTTGCACCAGAACTGCCAAAATGTCTTCTAATGTAACAGAGTCGAAGATATTAAGCTGACATCTGCAATATCAATTGCAATCGATGAATCGTGTGACATAAGTGACACAGCACAAGTATCACTCTTTTTGCGATATATGTCGGCACATGGTCCCAAAAAAAAGTACTTCTAGGACTGCCGCCACTCAAGGGACAAACTCGTGGAGAAGATATTGCGAATGCTGTAGAAAAAAATTCTACTCTTTGTGCGATATATGTCGGCACATGGTCCCAAAGAAGAACTTTTAGGACTGCCGCCTTTCAAGGGACAAACGGGTGGAGAAAATATTGCGAATGCTTTAGAAAAAATCTTGAAAATACGCCTACAATTGTATTGTGAATTTGAGTTTTATATAAAAATCTTGATTTCATCTAGTTTTTTTTCCTCATTAAAATGTACATAGCTACAGTAAAAATTTATGTTGCGGCTCTATGAAAATTTTGATTTTCTGTTTATTTAATATTTGGCTCTTCTCACTAGAAAGTCTGCCGATCCCCTGCTCTAGGGTACAGAGTGACTTCCATGGTTTATCCTCTAGGGCAGTGGTCCCCAACCCCCGGGCCGCGGCCCGGTACCGGGCCGCGGACCAAATGGTACTGGGCCGCGCAAGGGCCTGCTTAAAAATCAAAATTACTTTTGAAAAATCGAACATACCCAATAAAACATAATTATAGCTTAAAATAATTATTCCGTTGAAAACACCTTCACGCTAAGTTACCACCGACCTTCCGACAATACCGTTGAACCTTAAAAATATTGAAAATACCCATGATTCCAAAAGAAAATTAAAAAATTATCTGAAACTTAATAATCCTTCATTGTTATTATATATTTTTTCTTCATTTTTCCCACAAACCTTGTGTTTTCTCTACTATTATTTGTCACTATAACTTATGTACCACAGTTGTAAATTTTATTATTATTATATATTGTACAAATAATTAAATTAAAAAAAAAAACTACATTCAATGTGTGTGTCCCCCCCCCAGTGGGCCGCGGTAAAATTATGAAACGTTGACCGGTCCGCGGCGACAAAAAGGTTGGGGACCACTGCTCTAGGGTACAGAATTACTTTTCTACTCAAATATTTTCCCATTTTTTTCTTTCAGGTTAAAGAGATTTTCTGCCCTGAAGAGTTTCTCAGTCTCCAAGAATTAATCTATATATTATTATCCATTTTCATTATTATAAATATATGAAGATAACATTTATTTGCTTATTTTAGATAAACAGATAACTCATAAAAAATGTAACATTAGAAATTATATAGCTATATAATGGTTTATTGTTTAATGTATATATATTGCTTATTTATTTATTAGATTTTGTTTAATGTGGTGACGAAAAATCTGTTCCTTAATCTATGATATATTGGAAGTTTGCAGAGATATAATTTGAAATATAATGTATCTTCAAATCATAGAGAAAACTGACCATGTTATAATTCACAGGTGTTGTATATTGAGTTTAACCTTTCCATTTCTGTGCTAAAAAAATCCATGCGTTCCGGTGCTGTGTATTCAATACACATCAATACTCATGTAAAAATGAGCGATTTAAAATCGGAAAAATAAAAATATTCATAGCCAATCGCTTAAATTAATTAAATTTGAAGTAAAAAATGATAATAATTGAAATTTAATTGCTGTAAACATGAAATATCGGCCGACATTCACAAAATGGGCGAACCGCCCACCTCAAACGAAAGCCTGCGAGCTATTGAAGCGAGCAAACTGAGATTCTATTTCTTGCATTCACATATACCGAAGTAGAGTGAGAGTGAGACGTGAATAGCGTCGCTTCCTCACCCATAGTGGAATTAATATACCTACGTCACACACTGGCACACGTTTGATTGTATTGGTGAATTTATTCCCGATTTTCGCAAAATATCTGATATGGCCGATAAGTGCTAATTATTATTAATATTATTTTTTCATTCAATGCGTAAATGTACGAGCCATATCCAGAAACTAAGTGTACTGAATTTTTGTAGGTTACAATTTTTTTTATTTAAACAAAAAAATTACGTGGTTACCGTAGTACATATGTAAGCTATTTTTCGACATAGTCGCCATTCCTCTCAATGCAGGTGGTGAAGCGGAGTATCAACTTTTTGATGCCTTCCTCGAAGTAGTTTCCCGCCAACCCCTCCATCCACTTCTCCACCTCCTCCTTTACCTCCTCGTCGGTTGAAAACCTTTTTCCACCCATGTGCAGCTTCAGGGATGTAAAGAGATAGTAACTGAAGGTGCTAGGTCAGGGGAATGCGCGGGATGGTTCAGGACATCCCATTTAAACGAGGCGAGCAGTTCCGTCTGGCATTGTCGTGCAAGAGGCAGACTCCCTTTGTCAGCATGCCTCTCCTCTTGTTCTGAATCGCCCTCCGAAATTTTTTTAGGGTCTCACAGTATCTTGCAGAGTTGATGGTCTCCCCTTGAGGCATATATTCAATTAAAATTATGCCTTGACAGTCCCAAAACATGGATGCCATGATTTTCTTGGCTGAAATTGTGGTTGTGAACTTTTTGGCGGAGGGTGAAGAGGTGTGACGCCACTGTTGAGACTGCCTTTTGGTTTCAGGCGTATAGTGTGCAACCCAAGTTTCATCTCCAGTAACGATGGAGCGGAGAAATTCATCTCCATGGAGTTTGCAGCGCCTCAAAAACTCTTGCCTTTTTACAAAATTTCGCACTTGGCGGGAGATTGGTTTGACATTTTTCACGAAACGTGTTGTCGCGTTGACACTTCTCAATGTACTGACCTCGAACCGGTCTCGTTGCGGAGGGGAAGGGTCAGGCTACACGGAAGTGTAGCCAAAATGTCGAATATAAAATCCATCCGGTCGTGAGAGCCTCAGTACACTTACTTTCTGGATACGCCTCGTATTACGGAGGAATACCTAAAATCTGAACCCAGTATTTATTATATTTATAGAGATATTAAAGTTTTTAGAAGCAATGTGTACTAGTCACACATCACAGGACAGGAAAGGTTAAAGCTATTTTGACATATACTTTTGTATAAATTCAAATTTTTTCGTAGTGTTATTTTCACAACTTATTGTATTTTTATGTAAGACAGGCCTGGGAAAATATTTTGAATAAAAATATGAATTTATTCCCGATAGCATACAAAATTTATATGCGTAATTTATTATCATAAAAAATAAAATTAAATAGACCAAATATATTGCAATTTTTTGAAAATTATATAGCCAAAATAAAATACATGTTTTTTTGTTGACGCAATTTATTATAAAAAAATATCGCAATATAGATGGTTGTGCATCACACACAGCTACATAAGTCATACAAGCCATACTCACACATTCAATAATGCCATTTAGGACTAACAAATACAATTTTTTAGTAGACGTAGGTTATAATTAAAATTAATATTATTTAAACAACTATTATCGATTATATATTATAAATAACATAAAAACATTGTTAATGTAAATAAAAATTAATTGTATCTTGCGGATTGCATTAAAATACAAGGCAGGCCATAAATGGCCCACGGTCCATAATTTGGCAATGGCTGACATATACTCGTACCATTATCTAACTACAAAGGTTTATGCGGTTTTTAATAAAAAAAGTTGTGCAGTTTTTAAAATATAAATTAAACTTCTTCTTCTTATTAGACTTTTAGCGGATGTCCTAGTAGGACGTGCTGATGATTATGATTGTTGTTTGGTATTTAAATAAAATACCTCGATTAGCAATGCGGAAAGTGAGAGTGAATAATCAATGAATAGTAAACAGCGATGAATGGTCAAGTGATTAATAATAAGTGATTCTTTATTTATCGATAAGTAGGTATATATACATATTCAGAACGGGGCGCGTGAGTGCGCCCGCAATATATTTTTATCTCACTCCTGTGCGTGCAGAGGTGGTCGCAGACGTTGCGAATAATATAGTGGGTAGATAATTTGTTGACGAGAACGGTGAGACAGCGCGATGCGTTCTCTTTCTACTGTGGAATGTAACGTAAATAGTATTTGCGGGTAAACAATATTAATGTTCTGGTATGCGACCTTTGGACATGTCCGAAGGTTGGTTCGTCGGTCGTTGACCGTGCGTGTTGACAATATTCAGGGACGACGGTAGTCCCTAAAGACTTTATATAGACTCAAGAGTCTGTTACTACAGGAATGTCCTCCTGTGATGCTGAGCTCCAGCTATCTCTCCATCGTTTCGGGGGTCTCCCTGGTGGACGCCGTCCATCCGGCACCCCATGCAGAGCTATGTATGGAATTCTTGAGGAATTCATTCTCTGTACATGTTGGTACCAGTATCGTCGATGCTGTCGTACCCAACTGATCACATCTTGGACCTCACAGACCTCTCGGATTGTGGTGTTCCTTACACGATCACGCAAAGTCTTCCCAGCAATAGCGCGTAAAGTTCTCATTTCCGTTGTCCTTAGCATACTTTTTGTCCTGACAATGTCCGCCCTCGCTTCGATGCCATATGTGAGGATAGGTCGCACACAGGTCTTATAAATGCGTGCCTTCCTATCCGTTCTCATATCTTTATTCCTCCATAAATTAAACATATGCACAAGTTTTCTTAAAAACTTTTATTCGCTAAAATAATCACAATCTACGACTCTTTCTCAAGGAGTTATCTAGAAGTAAAAAATGTAGCAATCTTGGCTTTATTGGTGAATTATCTATTTCGCTTATCTAGCGCCAAGAAAATGTTATAATCACTTGGAGAAATGTCAGGAGAATATGAGATGAGGTTGTGTTTCCCATCCTAAAGCACAATTGTTTTCATAAGTAAATCTTGTATGAGGTTTTGTATTATCCTGCGAAAATAATGCTTTCTTTCAATTAACTAACAATCCCTGGCAGCTACCGAAATAACACCCATGTGAGATACATTTGCTTAGCTTCCATTATTTTACAATTTCTTTCATCACTGACTTGAAACATTTCAGAAAGTTCTTGACATGTAACTTTCTAATTATTTTCACTCGTGACATGACATGTCACGTCATATTTTCACTCGTGACATGACATGTCACGTCATATTTTCACTCGTGACATAACTTTCTAATTATTCTCACTTCATTATCAATATTGAAAAGTCATCCTAAATGGGGCGAATCTTCAAATTATTGCTTACCAAAAGAATTTTTTTTAAACCACTCTGAAGTACATTCTTTTACGTTCTCCTCCAAATGTTATATATATATCTTATACGTTCTCCTCCAAATGTTATACATATCTTATACGTTCTCCTCCAAATGTTATACATATCTTATACGTTCTCCTCCAAATGTTATACATATCTTATACATTATCCTCCAAATGTTATACATATCTTATACGTTCTCCTCCAAATGTTATACATATCTTATACGTTCTCCTCCAAATGTTATACATATCTTATACTTCTCCTCCAAATGTTATACATATCTTATACGTTCTCCTCCAAATGTTATATATATATCTTAAGGCATGCTTCCGCATGCTAGAATTACGCTAGACTTAACTGAAATTGTAGAAGGGTGTAACATTATAATACAAAAGTGTGTACAAAGTCAAAGCGAACCGATTGATTGATACATATCTGTACTTTATGATTCACATAAAATTTGGGCTTTGCAAGTCACAATAAAATAAAAGTCGCTGCAAACTCTACCTAAAACCGCATGAACTTTTTTGCTTACCTAATATTATATAAATTCAGACATTACAGAACATCACAGATAATTTAGATTATCACTTAATTTATAGTTTGTAATTTATTTTCATAACTTATTTTATAAGACTTGAACAATATTTTCTTATATAACAGATTTGAAAACATATATTTTGTAATGTGAGATTTTCAATGTATTATAAAGTATAGACTTTAAATAGAGAAGAATATTTATCGTTAATAGGTAAAGAGTTAAAAAAAAAAAAGATCAATTTTTAACAAATCATACTGAATGCATCCCTGAATGTTCAGATTTTGAACATTGCCGCTTGTTTTCTTCAGTGGAAATTTGCCATTGTAGCAGTTGATGACAGTACGGATAACTTTAGTGAAATAAACGAATATACATAATCCGTAACAAGTATAATAGAAGACACAATACAAAGTGGGGGATTAGGCTATTTGTTATCGATGCCACAGGAGATAACTATGTAATCCAATTTGTAATAGATATGACATTTCCTATTGCATATAAGGCAAGGAGCTTGAATACATGCAACCTGTCTGCATCTTCTTTCCCCATTGGGTCTTTGACAAAACTAACAAAAGCTTTATCCCATCTGATGGTGTTTGTTCCCAGTTGTGCTGAACATAAATGTTTTCGAGTGTGTCATGCAAAATGTCGTCATATTTTTTGAGCTACCTACTGCACTTTCTTCTGATCTCTGTTAGCTCATTACAGCCTCTGAAGTGTCTGAATTGTGGGCTGAACTAATTAGCTGGACTGAGGTATTGCCGTATATACACAAAGAGAGGAGGGTTTGGATTTTTTATTATTTTGTGCTGTGTTTTATACTGGTTTCACGCGTATACTAATCTGAGGATTAGCAAGTTAGGGGGACCAATAGGAGATCAATGTTTTCTTAACCTTTCTCTTCCTTTCTCAATCCGCGCGTTCCGGTGCTGTGTATTCAATACACATGTAAAAATGAGCGATTTAAAATCGGAAAAATAAGAATGTTCATAGTCAATCGCTTAAATTAATTCAATTTGAAGTCAAAATTTAATTGCTGAAAATATGAAAAAAAACATCGGCCGACGTTCACAAAACGGGCAAAGAGACTACCTCAAATGGATGCCCTAGAGCTACTGAAAGTTGAGACGGACTAACACTGTATGTTATACCTCAAAGGAAGAAACAACTGCGAACTGAGATTCTAATTCTTACGTTCCCATATACCGAAGTAGAGTGAGAGTGAGACGTGAAAAGCGTCGCTTCCTCACCCATAGCGTTTTTTTAGAATTAATATACCTACGTCACACACTGGCACACGTTTGATTCAATTGGTGAATTTATTCCCGATTTTCACAAAATATCTCTGATGTGGCCGATAAGTGCTAATTATTATTAATATTATTTTTTTCATTCAATGCGTAAATGTATTACGGAGGAATACCTAAAATCTGAACCCAGTATTTATTATATTTATAGAGATATTAAAGTTTTTAGAAGCAATGTGTATTAGTTACACATCACAGGACAGGAAGGGTTAAGTAAGGTACATATGTTAAACCTTCTTCCATACAAATACCTTCTTTAACATATGTTAAAGAAGGTATTTGTACTATATGGAACTAACATCATCACATTTTCATAATAATTTTAATATAAATTGTGACTTGGTCAATATAATTGTAGGTCACATTTCTCTGATATATCTGTTGCAATGAAATATAGCTGCCTACTAAAATCTAAATTTTGCTCGTGCAATCTGCTCTTTCCGATTTTGGACTATTCAGACAAATTACAGCGCCTTTAAAATGTTTGCCTGAGATTTAATTTAACTAGAGAATGTTCGATCACGTCACTTTATATCAGAAGGAGCTGAACTGGTTGAATATGAAATATAGATGCAAAATTTACGTACTGTCACTTTTATATAATATCTCGCGTCTTTCTGAGCATGGAGATTTTTTTATTGGCTTTCCCAGATCACCGTTCTTCTTTTTGTTACATCTTCCTTTACTGTCCTTGCAGTCAGACTCTGGAACCAGTTAATAACCAATGCTAGACTCGCTCCGTCATTGGGATGTTTTTAAAAGCGACTGAAAAAACTCTTAATTTCTAGTAATTTATTCCTAATTCTTCTTTCATCTCTACCATACTTTCCTTTTACCTTTAATTGATAATATTTCACTTTTATTTTCACTTGTTTATGAGTTTTGTACAGGTGAAACAGATTTGGATATTTTTTGCAACCATGCATTTCTTTTTTTTCTAGTTGGTTGGTTGGAAGTAATTGCCACCTGAAATTAAGAAAAATTGTTGTATTTAACTTGGTTTGTTTTCTTTATTTTTGTTCCACAAACTTTGATTAACTTCATTTCTATAAATTCCATCTTAAAACAAACACAAAATGCTCTTTTGCTTTAAATTTAAAAAATATTTTTATTATAATTAAGTTTTCTTAAGTAAATTAAAAAAATACTACATAAAAAAAGTTTACATCTTAAAAGTTAACTTTATTATTTGAGATTTGTTTAAACGTAAAAAAAGTAAAAAAAATAGTTTCCTGTCTTCCAATATATTTACTAGTCAATATTGGCTTATCACATTTTTAGATTTTGAATTAAATTTTTTATGTGCATTAAAATACTTGTAAATGCATTTAAAAATGTTGCATAAAACTTTTTGAGTCTCATTTTTTTTACAAAATTAATAACTTGAAACCTGTGATAATATATTTAAAACTTTGTGTATGTAAACACTTTTTGATACATAATAATTGTATGGAAATAAAAGACAACCATAAGAATTGTTTTCTTCACCAATTTATTATCAATATCTCTTCTGAATTGGACAACCGGTGGATATATAAGAATATATGTATCAGCTGGGGCTGGTTCCGAGGTGCGCTGGTGCGCTGAGCATCAACGCACCTCGAGACGCTGGGCGAATATGAAATATCGCTGTCTCCCGGTTTACTGTACTGCCTGCCCTATACGAATTAGCGTTTCTGTCCGGTGCGTATTAGAGATCGCTCTGGTAGTATTGGCAAACTTTGCCGGTCAATTTGAAAGGAATATTTTTTTAAATTTTATTTAGAAATTTCAGTTAAATAAATATACTCGTACTATTTGCCAGTATTCTTATATACGAGGCGTATCCAGAAAGTAAGTGTACTGAAGCTCTCACGACCGGATGGATTTTATTTTCGACATGTTGGCTACACTTCCGTGTAGCCTGACCCTTCCCCTCCGCAACGAGACCGGTTCGAGGTCAGTAAATTGAGAAGTGTCGACGCGACAATACGTTTCGTGAAAAATGTCAATCGAATCTCCCGCCAAGTTGAATCGAGTGGAGGCCGGGCAAGAGTTTTTGAGGCGCTGCAAACTCCATGGAGATGAATTTCTCCGCTCCATCGTTACTGGAGATGAAACTTGGGTTGCACACTACACGCCTGAAATCAAAAGGCAGTCTCAACAGTGGTGTCACACCTCTTCACCCTCCGCCAAAAAGTTCAAAACCACAATTTCAGCCAAGAAAATCATGGCATCCGTGTTTTGGGACTGTCAAGGCATAATTTTAATTGAATATATGCCTCAAGGGGAGACCATCAACTCTGCAAGATACTGTGAGACTCTAAAAAAATTGCGGAGGGCGATTCAGAACAAGAGGAGAGGTATGCTGACAAAGGGAGTCTGCCTGCTGCACGACAGTGACAGACGGAACTGCTCGCCTCATTTAAATGGGATGTCCTGAACCATCCCGCGCATTCCCCTGACCTAGCACCTTCAGATTACTATCTCTTTACCTCCCTGAAGCTGTACATGGGTGGAAAAAGGTTTTCAACCGACGAGGAGGTAAATGAGGAGGTGGAGAAGTGGACGGAGGGGTTGACGGGAAACTACTTCGAGGAAGGCATCAAAAAGTTGATACCCCGCTTCACCACCTGCATTGACAGAAATGGCGACTATGTCGAAAAATAGCTTGCATATGTACTACGGTAACCACGTAGTTTTTTTGTTTAAATAAAAAAAATTGCAACCTACAAAAATTCAGTACACTTAGTTTCTGGATATGCCTCGTATATTTAATCTATACAAATATTTAACATTTTTAGAAGTCATGTTTGCGAATATATAATTTAATTATTGCGAATTGTTTCTCCGGTTCAGCGCACCTCGAGACCGGCCGTCGCTGATATGTACTATTATATATTTTAAGTTCATTATTTACATCGAAACAGATGGTAAAGGGGACCAATATAAATAAAAGCAATTACAATTCTGTGCTATTACAGAATAAATTGAATTCATCTAAATCAAAAATTATATTGGTCATCGTCGTTGCTGGGCTACGTAGTCGAAGATCTCCTAGTTATCGACTTATCAATCTCCAGCTGCTCCTCTCAATAGATCATGTAATCTTCTATGAGAGAACAGACCGATCCTATATGTTGATCCTGCTGATGTATTATCTTATTACGCTGACTGTTTCTTATACATCTATCTGTTGAGGCACTATCAAATATCTCTCCGATTCCCACTATCTTGAGCCGCCTACTTTCAGTCTTCAGGCGCCCTGCGCAAAGTCAGTGAGTTCCGCAGACTGTCATTATAGTACTTTCTCTACCTACGGACCCTTCGTTAACCCATTACTTCTCCATATAGAACATATTTGGGACTCTATGATCGATCATGCGTATCACATGTCTAGTCCGATTCTACAACCATATCCTCTATAGCAGGGCTGCCCAAACTTTTTGCGCTTGTACTTTTTTTAAGGGTGACGTCGCTATCTTCCAGCGTACAGATATAATAATTTAATATTTACTATGAATAAAAAATTACGTAAGTTGCAAATGTCTTCTAAAGTATAATTTTTAGGAGCAAGAAACGGTGTTATATAAGACGTTAATAATAATTAATTTTTCTTTTCCAGTTTGTCGTTTTTCTTATTAGAATTGACTAAAAATAATATTATTTAGTATGTGCGATGGAAAATAAACTAAATATGTACTTAAAAGCATGTCGCAAACGACTAGTTGGGTACCCTGTCTATAGATTTATAGTTGGAGCGTTGCAGGACTGAGACATACAGCAGTGTATGAATTAATGTGAACAAAGATAAAATATTTCATGAATCCTCGAAAAGACTAGTTTCACTTTGTGGTGCCATTTTTTACATAAAAGAAAAAAATAAGTAAAATAAAAAACTTATTTTATATTTTTGTGTTCACCACAGGTTTAATTTAGATTCACAACTAGTTTCGAAGACCACCGTCTTCATCGTCAGGTGAATATAAATTAAGTTGTTAAAATATATTCTGTACAAGTGTAAAAAACCTAATATAAAACAGGTGAGGTAGGGGCAGATGTAACACATAGAATTAGTGTGGGATGGATGAAGTTTAGATCAATGACGGGAGTTCTATGTGATCCGAAAATGCCAGTTAAGTTAAAAGGAAAAGTATACCAAACGATTGTCAGACCCGCACTCCTCTATGGCTCCGAATGCTGGACGATGTATACCTCTTACTCTAGGCAACTAGAAACTGCTGAAATGCGCATGCTAAGATGGTCAGCAGGTGTGTCCCTAAGAGACAAAATAAGAAGCTCACGCATTCGTGAAAGCCTGAGTGTTACAGACATCAACAGCAAGATGGAGGAGAGGCGATTGAGATGATATGGGCACGTTGGACGCAGAGCACCCGATACATTGTAAACCAGGCAATCTCCATGGATCTTCCTCGAATAACAACCAGAGGAAGACCAAACCTCACAATGGTGGTGCAAAAAGATAACCTGATGCAGAGGCACGGCCTGGGGGACGTAGTTTGGGACAGAAGAACATACAACCTGAGGACGAGGAGAGCTGACCCCAACAGTCTTCACAGACAATGAATTAGGATGGAGCCAGGGAGAGAGAAAAGAGTGAAGTGGGGAGAGATGTGATACAATGGTGAATGGGGCGTGGAAAAAATGTGTGAAAGTGAATGTGAATCTTTAAGTCAAGTGTTTATTAGCCTTAAAAAGTCCAAATGTTTTTTGAATCATTCAAATATTCATTATTTTAATAAGGAATATGGCCACCTTTAGCTTTTATAACTTTTTGTTTACGTTTTGGCATGGATTTAAATTTTTTTTAGCAGTTTTCCAATATTTGCTCATTCTGGAACCATACATAACTGTTTCAATGATCTTCTGTTTCTTTGTACTGTCTGTTTTTCGGATCCTGGCTTTACAAATAGCCCATAAATTTATATCAGGAGACGATAATATTGTTTTCTTGAAGATAGTTAATCATCATCTTAGATTTGTAGCACAATATAGAATCTTACTGGAATACCGCTCCATTTATATTTACTTTCTCCAGTTGGCTGGGAAAGACGAAAGGCTGCAGCGGATTAATATTGTTTTCTTGGAAATAGTTAATCATCATCTTAGATTTGTAGCGCAATATAGAATCTTACTGGAATACCGCTCCATTTATATTTACTTTCTCCAGTTGGCTGGGAAAGACGAAAGGCTGCAGCGGATTAAACCTGCCGCTCATCTTGGAGCTTCGATTTCTTTGTCATCGAATCTTTGGGTCTGATCTGACAAGACTAAGTGCTTGCTGAAGTGCAACAGCATGTACACAATAAACCAATACTTGTATACACATCATCCATCCGCAGGGTGGCTGATAATCATATTCGATCACGAGAGAGAAAGAGAGCCTAATGTAATAATTGCTAAAAATCTATTTTCCAATCAAGAGTATTTTCTTTATCTTATCGAAGGTTTTGGCTTTAACTGCATGGAACTTCATATTAAAATATTTAATAATAAATAACATTAATTCCCACTACACATATGCCTTGTTCCTATACCGAGACTTCCGAAAAATGCAAAAATTTTCACACCTCTTAAACATTTTCCCACTGCATTAATATTGTTGAATTCATAAAAAAATATAAAATATTTTAATAAATCGATTCAAATTGAAATGTTTCCGTAAATAAACCACACGCACTTTTGATGTTGGTTGTCCAGTCTGATATAAGCGCTGCTCCCATAACAAACAGATCATTCCGCCTGAAGAGAAGGTAGAAACACGTGAAGCGGGGATTAATGTAATTAATGAAGTAACAAAGTACAGTACCCGGCGGTAAGTAATACACATCGAGCTTAAGAAAGAGACTGTCGGCTTTGTAGAGCGTCGTCTCTGTCGCACGATGCGCTACGCTTACGCTTGACAATAACTGACAAATCGCGACGGAACACGTGTACCATATGAATGACAGAGACGACGCTCTACAAAAGTTAAACCGATTATGGCCGACAGTCTCTTTCTTAAGCCCGATGTTATTACTTACCACCTTTATTATTAGATTGGAAAGCCAGACTAAAAAAAATTCTTAGTTTATAAAACCGAACTGAACTTTAAAATCCCTGAAAATCCTCATCTGAACTTCATCGTCATCGTTGTCCTCTTCATATATAAGATGATCTTCACTGCCACCGAGAGCGTTACTTATGCCGCACTTCTTGAAAGATTTAACAATAATATCTTCTCTCAGTCTAGACCACGACTGTTTTATCCACTGACACACTTGTCTGATTGTAGGTCGTTTTAAAGCTCCCTTCGGCGTGAATTCATGTTGGGTTTCATCCATCATCCATTTGTTCCATTCCTCTCTCATATACACTTTAAATGGTTTATTTATCGAGACATCAAGAGGTTGCATCGAATATATGGCCATTTTGAAGACTGGGGGGAATTTTAAATCAAACACTGGACATTTTTATATTAATTTCGAGTATAAGACGCACCTGAATTTTGGAGGCAATTTTTTGAAGAAAAAAGTGCGTCATATAGTCCGTAAAATACGGTACGATTTGCCAGTAACAAAAATAAAAACATTGATTTAGAAGTCACTATTATCCATTTAAAATATAATATGTCACTATTATCCATTTAAAATTTTTAACAGAATAAATCGTGTAAAAATTAATTCAAGTAAATAGAAGGCTTACTGTTTATCCAATCTAAGAAAATTTTAAATATAGTTGCCATATTTTACAACTTTCCATACTTTTAAAAATCCTTGATATGTTGTTTATATTTAAGGTATTAACGTTGTGGAGGTTTAAAGACATTGTAATTTATCGGTACCAGTTCGAACAGCATTTAGTCTTGTTTGCGCTCCCCTGAAGATGAGGCGAAAGCCTTGAAACTGGTAGGGTTATACTGTCAAAAAAAAGTGGAATAAACAGTGTTTGATAAAAATAAATTACAATGACCTTGATATGTAATGTTTAGTAAGAGAATTTAAGTGGCATTTAACCTCTAAGCGAGTGAGATTTTGTAAGTAAAATTAAAAATTGATTTTGTAAGTAATATAAATAAAGTAATTGCGGCCGCCATATACAAAAATATTATTATATAAAACATTTGAGCCATGTCCATTTTATGGATAAATTTATGTATTCGGGAATAAAAATATTGAACGTACCGTGTACGTCCATACTCTCATAAGGTAAAAATCCACTCGCCGTACGGCCATACCCGTTTAGAGGTTAAATGCTGAAAAAAAAAAGGAATTTTTGGGACATTTTCAAGATGTCTGAAAATTACGATTATATATATATGCCTTGAAAAAAAATATAGAAATATTGCAACCTACAATTAGTATACATATGATATATTCAAACTGAAAGCATTTTGATATTTTCACTTTTGAAACAAAAAATAAAAGAAAAATGCATATCATAAATTAACTGAAAAAACTTTTTACTCAATGTACAAGTTTTATTTTTTCCTTAGTACATAAGGATTATTTCCTTAGTACATAAGGATTATTTCCTTAGTACATAAAGATTATTTCCTTAGTACATAAGGATTATTTCCTTAGTACGTAATGATTATTTCCTTAGTACATAATGATTATTTCATTGAAAAATATAAATTCCTGTCTGTGCCTTTTGATATTGTCAATGTAAAGGCCTTTTAACATTAACTGGTGATAAATGATTTTCAGAAGCTCATTTACTATAGAATGTTCCTAAATATTGTATTGTTTTGTGTATACAAAGGATGTGTTATATGAAATTAATTAAATAAAATTATTGTGATATTTAAAAAAAATAAAATACTATGATTATCAATACCATTGTTGATTTGTTTTTGCCTTCCTAAGAATAATAAATAAGATGACCTCCGTGGTCTGGTGGTAAGACACTTGTCTGCCGATCCGGAGGTTGCGGGTTCGATCCCCGCTGGAACCCAGATTTTTTTAAATAGGATTCCAGTCTGGTTAACACTTAGGGCCTATAAAAACATCTTTCTGGTTGGTTGGAAGAGATTGCCACATGACAATAAACTCGCCAGGTTAAAAAAAATAATCTCAGTTTTCTTCGAGTGATGAAATCAATATTATAGGTAAATATATAAATGGTAAGTATTGAAATTTATTAATATATTATCCAAGATACATTACAGATTACATCCCATATACCAAGGTCTGTAAATATGAAACCGAAATTTGCTCATAGATGGCTCTAGTTGTCAATGTAGTGACTGTCAAACCGCGTCATTGGCGCCTTTTTCTTGTGTTTACATTTGTCAGACTTTTAACTCAACAATACAAGTTTAATACAACTACATATGTTTTCATAGCGTTGAACATGTCTGTTTTTGTACCTGAAAACTACGATTTGCGGACAGCATTGATTTTCTGTTACCATTTAAAGAAAACTGCTGCAGAATCGCATCAAATGTTTGTCGAAGCTTACGGTGAGCATGCTTTTGGTAAATTACAGTACTTTGAGTGGTTTAAAAAATTCAAAAGTGGCGATTGTGACGTGAGAAACGAAGAACGTGGAAGACCACCGAGAAGTTTTGAAGACGCCGAATTGTGAGCATTGTTGGATGAGGAAGATGCTCAAACGCAACAAAAACTCGCGGAACAATAAATGTGACACGAGAAGCCGTCTCCATACGTTTGAAAACATGGAAAAGATCCAGAAGGTGGGAAAATGGGTTCCACATGAACTGAATGAAAGACAGCAGGAAAACCGAAAAACCACTTGCGAAATGCTGCTCGCCAGGTACAAACGAAAATCATTTCTCCATCGAATTGTGACTGGCGATGAAAAATGGATGTATTTCGAGAATCCTAAGCGTAAAAGATCATCGGTAACTCCAAGCAAACCAGCGACATCGACTGCAAGGCCAAATCGCTATGGACTCAAGACAATGCTCTGTGTTTGGTGGGATCAGAAGGTGTTATCTATTATGAGCTGCTAAAACCTGGCGAAACCGTTAATACTGAACGCTACCAAAAACAAATGATGGATTTGAACCAAGCATTGCGTGAAAAACGACCAGAATATCAAAAGAGGCAACACAAAGTAATTTAGCTTCATGATAATGCACCATCGCACACAGCAAAACCGGTCAAGGAAATGATTGAGGCGTTTAGTTGGCAAATACTTTCACAGGCGTTTAGTTGGCAAATACTTTCGCGGCTTACTCACCAGACTTGGTTGCATCCAATTACTACTTATTTGCATCGATGGGACACGCACTTGCTGAGCAGTGCTTCACTTCTTACGAAAATAGCTCGATGATTGGTTTGCCTCAAAAGAGCAAGAAGTTTTTTGGCGTGGCATCCACAAATTGCCAGAGAGATGGGAAACATGTGTAGCTAGCGATGGGCAATACTTTGAATAAAATATTTTTTACCATTTTCATACAATAAATGTGCATTTTCTATAAAAAAAATCCAGTTTCATAGGTACAGACCTGGTATATATCATCATGTTCCTTTTGGGGTAGACAGATAGGACAGATCTTCACCCATTTGTATACAGGCACTGCAAAAGTTACCTGAAGAATATTTCCACTGAAAAGCAGTAGAAGAAAGAACAAATAAATAATAGACAATTACGATTATATTAGGGTTACTGTAAAGTCATTATGTTTTTATGTGATGTAATTTTGAGTGTTATTTATTAAGAGTTTATATTCGCTCCAAGTGAACTACTACCTTGGTCAAAAAGTTTTAGGACCGGCCACCGTGTGGCGCTGTCAGTCACCCGATTGGAATTGTTTTTTTTTGTTAGGTTACCAAATCTATCATTGACACTTCCTTCCAAATTTCAGCGTCATAGCTTGACATTTGTAAAAGTTACGCTGTACTGAGTACATCTACCTTTATGTGTGTTTTCGATTTTTTACAAGTTTGAAAATGGCATCAACTGTGCATCAACGAGTTTGCATTAAATTTTGTGTGAAAAACGGATTTAACGGTCCGCAGACCTTGGAAATGTTGGAGAAGTGTTTTTTGGTGGCATGAACGCTTCAGGAGTGGTCGTGAGTTGGTCGAGGATGATGAACGCAGTGGCAGTCGAAAACCGATGAAAACATCGATAAAATCAAAGAAATGTTGGCCGAAAACTGCAAATTGACCATCAGAGAGCTGGCAGAGGACTTGAACATCGCTTATGGATCCGCTCAAGACATTTTGGTTAGTGATTTGGGCCTCAGACGTGTCGCTGCAAAACTGGTGCCGAAAGACCTCAATTTCATGCAAAAAAAGGACCGCGTTGAAATCGCGAAAGACATGATTTCCATGAGTTTTTGACCAAAAATAACACGACTACTATCCATGGACATACCGAAAATTGAGTACCAGCGGTGTTTCAAGGATTGGATCAAGCGGTGGTGTAAGTGCGTTGCAGTCGATGGGGAGTACTTTGATGGGGACCATATCGATTTTGATGAATAAACTTGTATTTTCGATTTTATGAATAAAGTATGTGTCTTTAGCAATCAATTAGCTATTGTTCTTTAAATTTAGATACATTTTTTTTTCAGATTTAACCTAAATAAAATGAGTTTCATGAATCCCGAAAAGGCACAATGCAACAACAGCCATCAAAATTATTTGTGGTGTTTATCCTAATGTATTAGATGTCCACAAATGCCAGCATCGGTTTGCCAAATTCCGATTGGGCGATTTCGATCTCTCTGATGCCCATTGTTCGGGAAGGCCAGTTGAGCTGGACAATCACCTTTTGCGCTCTGTTGTTGAAGCAGATCCTCATCAGACCATCGATAAATTATTAGAACAACTTAATTCATCGTGGTATACTGTTCAGGAGCACCTTCAACAGATAGGGAGAGTACATAGACAAGTTTAGGTCCCACACTAACTTTCAGCTGAAAACAAAGCCAAGGGTTCCATAGTCGGCAACTTTTTGCTAAGCAGACAGGAAAAAAAACCATTTCTTCATTGAATTATCACTGGAGATGAGAAATGGGTTCTTTACATTAACATTAAGTGCAAAAACCAATGACTTTCTCCAGGTCAGAGACCAGTTTTTACATCAAAATCAGGCCTTAACCCCAAAAGGTCTTGCTCGACATTTGCGGACGGGCCACTGCGTGGTGGCTAGTCACCTTTATAGGATAGTTGGAGAATCTCGGCTGCGAGTATGGTTTGGATGATGAAACTGTAGACAATGTATTTTAGGTTGTCTTTTGAGAGACATTTGATTTACTAAAAGCCATATCTTTACGGTGTTACGCTTCAAATGCGAATGTTGCGTTGCTTCTTTCTTCGTGGAACTTTTCCACTTATACAGTCAAACCTCGGGTCACGAACGCCTCTAGTCACGAACAAATCGGCTTACGAACACAATTTCCGAACAAATTTTGACTCCACCTGCGTACAATGCCTCGGCTCACGAATTAGTTGTAACGTCGCATTACGCATTAGTTGTTCTCAGGTGCGCGCGTTGTGAACATTGTTTGTCATTACGTTCGTTGTACTTGATACAATTTTTTTTGCTTTTTATGTATATAATATACAGTGTATATAAAATATATTTTGCATTAAATTAACCTTCATTATGGCTCCCAAGAAAATAAATTTTGGTTTGCGAACATTTCGGCTCGTGAACGGAATCAAAGAACGAATTAAATTCGTAACCCGAGGTACCACTGTAGATCGATTGTTAAATTTTTAAGACAATACAATAATAGCATCTCTGTGCGAAGATAGGGACCCTTGAGGCAAATGTGTCAAAACATGAAGGGAAGTAAAACCATTGGAGCTGGGAAACCTATTACCGAGCTAAGGGTGAGTTCTAAACCTAACCACATACCCGAATCCAAAGCTGCGACTCCAAAAATCTATAATGCTGGAAAAAGGACCTAATCCACGAAAATGTTAAAAGCAATTCCAGCCGAAGTTGCAAAAAACAAAACTAACGAAGAACGTAAAAAAACCTACTCGAGGGTTACAAGGCAAAACCCGCCCACAGATTCTGACAATTCACCCACTGATTTATCCTCTTCTCTTAAGTCCAATTTTCACTTCCATACGTCAAAATGAGCACCAGCACTCGCTTACGTATTGTCATTTTTGCTACTATTGATATTACGCAGTTATCGTATATTACATTAAGTGCTCCATTTACCATGTTCCCTGTCGCAACCGTTCTTTCAATGTTCCTTTTAACATGTTCATCACATATAAACATAGTGCCCATATAACAGAACTCATCAAAACATGTTTTGAAATAAATCATGTAATGTTTTGTGCAATATTTATATTTGTCTTCTTATGTAATCTAAAATGTGGTCAATTCACAATTTTATTCTATGTATGGTATACTATACAGGGAGAGGCATTAAACAGAGTTTCTGAATTCAAAGATTGTGGCGTAACCTTTGATGTTGGACTTACGTTCGTTAACCATGTCTCGCATTTGATATCGGACTGTTACAAACTACTCAGTTTTATAATGAGAATATCAAGAGAATTTAACATTACCGATATCCTTCGAATCTTATATAATTATCTAATTAGAACCAAATTAGAATATGCATCTTCAGTTTGGGCTCCTCATCAGCTCAAATATAAAAACAATATAGAACAAATACAAAAAAAATCCTCAGATATCTATGGTACAGTACAAAGGTGATTATCCAAAATGTGCTCACCATGTACAATAGAACTTCTCACGGTGTGTAATTTTAGAAGCCTCGAAACAAGAAGGCAAGAATCCATTGCGATATTTCTACTAAAGGTTTTTCAAGGTTGCTTTAACTGTCCCGCGATACTAGAAGCACTAAATTTATATGTACCTAATAAATATAGCCATGCAAGGAATCACCCTCTGTTCTATATACCAACTTACAGGTTGAATATCATGGCTAAACACTTAGTAACGCGTGGTATAGAGACATTGAACCAACTGAATGACACTGTTGATATATTCTCGATACCACCTAGCAGTATGATAAGAATCCTGGCTGATATTCTTCCTAACGATTTAGCTCACACTAGAAGCAGACCCTCTTTGTGTAACAAGATAAATCCGTGCAAAGTGGATAAAAAAGAAATCTATTCTATCGTCTGCCATCAGGAACAAAGGAAACTATAAAACGTCTTCATCCAGGTCAATCCAGCACTCTACATCCTCCCACTTTAGGCCATGACTGTGAAACTCTGATATATGATGTGGCACGTGCATTCAGTTGGTCAAGTTCCTTGCTGGCGATAAAACAGAGCAACGCTTGACAAGTTGCTAAGTGGTTTCTTCAATACGAAATCCAACCATATTCAAAGCATTACCTTTATTATGGTGGCTATTTGATGCTGACACGTCCAAGTAAGAACCATTTTATTCGTAATATGTTTTTTTATAACCTATTTATTAGACAAACATTATGTGGCGATGTATGCTTAATGAACAAAAAATAATATTTTTTAGAATCAATTCTATAATTTGTTTATAATGGCAATATATGCATAATGAACTAAATACTAGCATAATGTTATTTTTTTTTAATTAATTTTATAAATAAAACATAACACTCCATAAAATTTTATTCATGCATTCATTTCTGATGTCTTCATTTCGCCTTCTTTCTAACATTGACACTCCAGAAACATTCCTTAGGCTAAGACCACACCAAAGTGCTTCGCTAGGTGCTAAGCTAGATGCTACGTGACTAATAGACTGTGTGACTTCATTTAATGCTTGGCCACACCAAAGTGCTTCGCACAAATTCATTTGACATTTGGGAGCGGTTGAGTCAACAAACGATGCGACTCACAAAACTAACCAATTTCATTACAACTTATCATCTTTATTTACTTCCTGTGCAACTTCACTCCAAAGTGATTTTATTACAGGTACATTTTTGTTTAATTTGCTCGATGGGTTCCACAAAGGCTCCCTTTTATACACAGCTGTCATTAAAACTTCCGCTATCTTGTAAAATTGCTTGGTGACATAATTAAATTAACCAACACGTCTGTTCGCTAGGAGACTCATTAAGTGATTAATCGTCACGTAGCGTGGCGCGAAGTGTGCAGTGTTGCCATTGCGATAGTATGCAGTGTGTTGGTTCACTAGGATATGTCACCTAGCTCACAGTGTAGCTCTAAGCACCTAGCGAGACTCCTACCTGTGTGGCTAAGGCCTTAGTGCACGCATCTCCACACCATTCATTTTAATCTTATCCTTCTTCTGCCAAGTTAAAGTTTCTGGTTTGGTTTACGCCAAAACCAATACACGATGGGAAAGGAAATGGTACTTACAGGGTTAGTGGTGATGGCGCGGAAGTCGTTTCGAGCTAAAAGGTTGACGTATGTACACCACATTTATTTTATCACAATGTTTGGGTTGATCCTATAAGCACTGGGTACTGGCCCACGTATAGTAAATTTCAACTGCACGTAACACACGCGTTTTTAATATGAGTACATAACTACACCAATTCGAGTCACGTGAGAAATCGTCACCTTTTAATTGCACTGTACACTCGTCCGGGTCGATGACACTCCCGACACGCGTGGATGGCGACTGACCGTCTCGGGGATGACACTCGCCCCGCGCGTGGATGGCCATCTGGTCTACCCCCACATCACTTGACGGTCACGCTCCGTCCGCGTGGATCTGAGCTGATTTTACGTTCACGTCGTTTTGGCGTGAACATCCTGGGGGGCCGGGAGGACCTCCAACGGGAACCGGGCTAGCTTTGAAACCGGCCTTCTCAAGTGTCCACTGGTTGTATCCAGATCCACAACACGTGGCACTCCATCTTTGCCGGGTATGGTGCGGGTGATGCGTCCAAGTCGCCATTTCAGTGCCGGCAAGTTGTCCTCCTTTATTAGGACGAGCTCTCCGATTTGAGGAGGGGAGGATGGTGAAAGCCATTTAGAGCGGGTTTGAAGGGTGTGGAGATAGGATTGAGCGCTGAGAAATAAATGAAGTGTGGGCTGAGTGACAAATGGATTATGGGCTGAGTGACAAATGGATTGTGGGCTGAGTGACAAATGGATTGTGGGCTGAGTGACAAATGGGTTGCGGGCTGAGAGACAAATGGACTGCGTTTGAGAGACAAATGAATTGTATTTTGAGAGATAAATGAGTTTTGTTTGAGATATAAATGAGCTGCGTCTGAGAGACAAATGAATTGCATCTGAGAGACAAATGAATTGTGTTTGAGAGATAAATGAGTTGTGTTTGAGATATACATGAGCTGCGTTTGAGAGACAAATGAACCGCGCTTGAGAGACAAATGAATTGTGTTTGAGAGATAAATGAGTTGTATTTGAGATACACATGAGCTGCGTTTGAGAGACAAATGAACCGCGCTTGAGAGACAAATGAATTGTGTTTTGAGAGACAAATGAACCGCGCTTGAGAGACAAATGAATTGTGTTTTGAGAGACAAGTGAACCGCGTTTGAGAGACAAATGAATTGTGTTTTGAGAGATAAACGAGTTTTGTTTGAGATATAAATGAGCTGCGTCTGAGAGACAAATGAATTGCATTTGAGAGACAAATGAGTTGTGTTTGAGATATACATGAGCTGCGTTTGAGAGACAAATGAATTGCATTTGAGAGACAAATGAGTTTGAGAGACAAATGAATTGCACTTGGCTGAGCTGAGTTTGAGTTGAAGCATATTCTGAGAGGGCCGAAGATATGAACCGAGTTTGCGCTGGGCCGGGTTTGAGTGGGTTGAGTTTGGGCTGAGTTTAAGTTTGAGTGGCGTATGAGCCGAGTTTGGGCTGAGTTTGGCCCCAGTGGCGCCGATACCTTCTGATATGGCTGAGGGTATGCGCCGAGCTTGGGCTGAGTTGAGTTTGAGTGGCGTATGAGCCGAGTTTGGGCTGAGTTGAGCCCCAGTGGCGCCGATACCCTCTGATAGGGCTGAAAGTATGCGCCGAGCTTGGGCTGAGTTGAGTTTGAGTGGCGTCTATCATTCTTGGGCTCTATCATTCCTGAGCTCTATCATTCCTGAGCTCTATCATTCCTGGGCTCTATCATTCGAGTCACGTGAGAAATCGTCACCTTTTAATTGCACTGTACACTCGTCCGGGTCGATGACACTCCCGACACGCGTGGATGGCGACTGACCGACTCGGGGATGACACTCGCCCCGCGCGTGGATGGCCATCTGGTCTACCCCCACATCACTTGACGGTCACGCTCCGTCCGCGTGGATCTGAGCTGATTTTACGTTCACGTCGTTTTGGCGTGAACAGTTTCACTTCCATACATCAAAGTGGGCACTAACATACTTTTGTCATTATTGCTACTGTTGATATTGCGCAGTTGTTGTATATATTTGTTGCAATTTTTGGGGCATCTGGATCAATCTGCAGAACATATTCTGAAGTACTGCGATGATAACCGAGTTAGTAATTTTCGAAGGGAACTCCATTTAGCCCTACAACGGTTCATCTTCGGACCGATTGGCTACTCCGATCTAGTGGCATCAAACTATAGTTTTGTTGCATTTGAAATTTTCTGTGAAAGTACTGTCAACTTGTTGAGCTGTTTAACCCTTCCCTTACGGTGATAAAATTGAAACGCGCGCTCCGGTGTTGGGTAGTGAGTACGCGATCAAAAATTAGCGATTTTAAATCGGAAAAATAAGAACATTCATAGATAATCCCCTTAATTAATTATAATTGAAGTTAAAAATTATAATAATTGAGATTTATTTGCTGAAAACATTAAAAAACCATCTGGCAACGCTCACGGAACGGGCGTAGATCTAGTCTCGTTGCCAGCCCAAAAGCTACTGCGGCGCGGAGCGGCGGTGGCATACCCGGGCGTGGCTTACACTTGCGACGTTGAGACAATTGAGCTCCTCGCAATTCAGTGAAGTATGCAAAAGTGAGATGTGAATATAGTGTCGCGCTTCCCGCATACTCTTCACCTATCGTCAATACCCAAGATCGAGGCACTCACAGCGTTTAAATGCGAATTTGTTTCCGATATTCACAAAAAACATCTGAAGTAGTCGATAAATTCTGATTATTATTAATATTATTTTTGAAATCAATGCGTAAATATATTATGGAGGAATACCTAAAATCTTAACCTTGTATTTATAATATTTATAGAGATATTGATGGTTATTAGAAGCAACGTGTAGAAGATACCCAACACAGGGAAGGAAAGGTTAAACTTCATGCCTTAAGCCACTTTATAAAAAAAGAATTACCTCGCTAAGAGTCATTTTCCTTCCCGTGATGTCGGACCTTAAGTCCGTCGTCACTTCCATTCTTTTCACACTCAGGTGCCACCACCGGAGAAGTCCCTTTGGGCATTTCCTTCTTCGTCACTTCTTGACGTCGCACTCATCAAAGAAAATAATTAATCTTTCGATCTTCTAGTGTAGATCGTGCTGGATGGGAACTCATTTTGTCCCCCATAACAGCGTGCCTGGAGGTAGGATCGAACTGAACTGTATATAACATTAAGTGCTCCGTTTACCTTGTTCCCTGTTGCTACACTTCATTTAATGTCCCTTTCAACTCGCCCATCACATATAAACATACTGCTCAGATAACAAAACATACTGCTCAGATAACAAAACATACTGCCCAGATAACAGTTTTTTTAGTTAACCCATATATCCTACGCACGCACATGTTTTTTTTTAAGTTGCTAGTTTATTTTTTTGTTCATAAGGTGGTTTGGCAATAAATACATTCATAACTAAAAATAATACTTTTCAACACGTTCCGTGCCGCAGTACATTTTGAGAAAATAAGTACCTGCGCCACTAAACAAATTATAGTTTATATTATGTATACATATATAGGCTTCATAAATAATGATTTATTTTTAAAAATAAACTGATTTTAGGTGATATTGTGAGCGTAGGTCACCGGTGACCTACGCGGCGTCGTACGGTAATACATGTATATACAACATAAACTTTTGTAGTCGAAACAAATTGTAGCATGCCTAATTTATTACTTATTATATTTTTTATTTATTTATGTAATATGCTATAGTGTTACGCCATAACATAATAATCTCTTATGATTACTGAGACAATAGCTCCAAAAAAAAGGGTCACAATGTTGCATAGACAATGCACCCTCATAAATTTCCAGAGTGTGACAAATGGATGGTCCCATTCATTATGTTATCCCTGGAATCTCTTATATACCCCCTAGCCTAATTGTAGAGGCTTGTTTATCCTTGAAAAAAAATAAACCATAATAGCTTGCTCATGTACACCTGGAGGTTTATTAAAAATAATTGCATTTTCAAACAAAATTTTGGAAGTTTTTATGTGCATTATATTCAGGGGCGCCGTATAGGTCACATTCAATGTTAAAATTCCTAGTAAATGTGACCGCTGGCGCACTGGGACTGTTTATAAAAAAAAAACACGTAGATCACCGGTGACCTATGTGGCGCCCTGGTCAAAAACACGGTAGGTCACCGGTGACCTACGCGGCGCAGAACGTGTTAAAAGTATTTCTTGTTTATAATTATTTCTTGCATATGTGATATAGCCAAATAAACATAAAATAATGTTTTTTTTAAGTTAAGCGTACATTGGTTTGGCAATAAATGAATTCAAAACTGAAAATAATACTTTCAAAAGTGTTTCTTGTCTTTAAGGCGTACATGGTATGGTGATGTTGGCCTAATAAACATTAAATAATGTGTTTTTTTTTAAGTTACGAGCTGATTATTATTGGTTCATATGGAATACATGGGGTGGTTAGAAATTAATTCAAAACTAAAAATAATACAAAATCTTTTTAAATGTTTCATGTTTATAAGGTTTAAATGGTATGGCAATGTACCTATCCAAGTATACCTATAGCATTAAAAATAATGTTTATTTGAAAATTATATTATCATTAGTTTATAAGACATACCATAAAAGTAAATGTTTAAAAAGTTACATCATTTTTCATTCATAAGACATACATGGTGGTACTTTAAATGCCTAATGAATTAAAGTAGTATTTTTAAAAAGTTACAATGTTATTCTTTCATAAGACATACACGGTGGTGCTTAAACACGTTCGCTGCTAAAGACGCCCCTGGGGCGTCACATTCTTTGCAGAGACGCTGATGACGCCCGTTGCGCGTCATTCGATTCTCTTTGTTTGCATGGTACCGAATAATTTAAGATTTTAAGGTTTCCGTAAGATTTTAAGGTTTCGAAAATATGATTTTTTTCAGTACCTCTACACTATTCTATAAATACATATCGCAGTGAATGTGTTAAATGCCTAATGAATTAAAGTAATATTTTTAAAAAGTTACAATGTTATTCGTTCATAAGACATATGTACATGGTGGTGCTTTAAACGCCTAATAAATTAAAGTAATATTTAAAAAAAGTTACAATGTTATTCGTTCATAAGACATATGTGGTGGTGCTTTAAATGCCTAATTAATTAAAGTAATAGTTTTAAAAAGTTACAATGTTATTCGTTCAAAAGACGTACATGGTGGTGCTTTAAATGCCTAATGAATTAAAGTAATATTTTTTAAAAGTTACAATGTTATTAATTCATAAGACATATGTACACGGTGGTGCTTTAAATGCCTAATGAATTAAAGTAATATTTAAAAAAGTTACAATGTTATTCGTTCAAAAGACATACATGGTGGTGCTTTAAATGCCTTATGAATTAAAGCAATATTTTTAAAAAGTTACAATGTTATTCGTTCATAAGACATATATTACACGGAGGTGCTTTAAATGCCTAATACGTGAGTCGTCCAGAAAGTAAAGAACGTTTTGGCATAACTAAATAAAAACGAAAGATATCAACACAAAACTTTATTTACAAAGTCACAGTACCTTACTCTATTTTTCAATGTAGTCGCCATAGCTGTCAAGCTGTAGCACTTATTGTAACGTGGAACCAATTTTTCAATTCCGATGTTATACTCTTCTACCGCCAAAGATTTGAGCCAGGATGTCATTTCTTGTTTGAGGTCTTCATTGTTTGTGAACTGTTTTCCACCCAAAAATTCCTTTAGTTTCAAGAATAAGTGAAAATCACTTGGTGCCAAGTCAGAGCTGTGTCAGGCTTTGGTTTTTCTTTTCTGAGCACACATTTTTTTGTAGCCAAGGTGCTCCTGTCACTATTTCATGTACGAGCGATCGTAAAATTTTTGGAAAAGATTCATATACTGTGCTTAAAGTTGCCTATAAATTTCGATAGGCCGAACATTTTGTGCATTCAGAAAACGAATGACACTACGCACTTCACATTTGGCGGGATTTTCGATGGGCGCAGACATTTTGAAAGGTTACAGAACAAAGACGCACAACCGTTTAGCAACAAAACTCAGCTCGCGCTGAAGCGAGGGAAGTAGCTAACTGGAGCGTATACGATCGCGGTGGTGGGGGATCGGCGCAGGGCGTGGTGCGCAATCATTCTTTACTTTCTGGACACGCCTAGTAATTAGTTTATAGGTAGTGATGCTGTAGCAATGTAAAACAAGAGAAACTGTGCAGTGGTAAATTGAAAAGTTTTTTAGTATGGAAGGAAAAAGGTACTAAAATAATACACAGCATTTATATTAAATTTTATTTATTTCAACAGTAATCGTACTGGGAAGTAATATAAAAACAAAGTTTTACTAAATCTGCCGTGTTCTCCCCTTCGCAGCGGTATCATATTCTATATCAGGAAATTTGATTTTTTCTTGAGCAATTTTTTTAAAAATTGGATTTAACACATCTGTCCATTTAGCAATGCCTTCTGTGATTTCGGCTTTCACTTCGTTGTTGTTAAACTGTAAAGCATAAATATGATGATGTTTTAATAATATTCATTTTATATAATGACAGTTGAAATGTAATTTGTTAACTATACAAATGTAATTTGTTAACTACATGCACACACACATGCTCAAGAAACACGCGATCAAAACACACACACACACACACACACATACAAACAGATATGCAAAAAAACAAGAAATTCTCTCTCTCTCTCTCTCTCTTTGAATAATGGCCGTGAACTCCTATATATGAAGGAGTATACGCCAGTGTCAAGTGATGATAGAAATTTCAAATAAATGAAAGAGCTGGGAGAATAAATGCATACTAGTTGCAACTTGTGAAATATTCACGGAATTAAAACAAATTATACATTTTTGAAATACCGAATGGAGCAAGATCAGCTTAAAGTTTTTAGGGTTCATAAAGTTTAAAATAAAAAAGGTACATCTTGATTGATGAATAATTTAATTCTCAAAAATCTCTTTATACACGATGTTTTGTGTATAAACATTACTGTTGTTCAATTTAAATCGTTGATAAAGTTTTCCTTGAAGACTTGTTTCAGATATATTGACTTTAATGTTTTCGCATTTCCGACATCTTGAAAAAGCCACCTATAATTGTCTGCATTAAAAAAAAAGCATAAGATAAATAAACACAAGTAATTATAAGGTTCAATATAATAAGAAATAAATTAATTACAATTTAAACTAAATTGGCATCGTCCCCTTTTACACCAGTTCTTTCAAATTTCAATCTGTTTCGAAGTAGTAAACACAAGTAATTATAAGGTTCAATATAATAGGAAATAAAATAATTATTTAATGAATTACAATTCAAAATAAATTGGCATCGTCCCCTTTTACACCGGTTCGTTTAGTATAATTTCAATCTGTTTCGAAGTATTCCTCTCTCGCTCTCTTGTATTCAAAATTCAATTCTCGTATTCTTTCTTTGGCGACAACCGTACGGGTTTTGGCCTATTTATATTATGATACCAAATAAATATTTCACAGAGAAACTGAATGAGATAAAATCTGTGTTTTTAAATTCACTTTATTATTTTTATGCATTCTATTATGATACATATTTTCATTAATTAATTTATTAAATTGTTTCCGCCCTAAAATCCTCGTATTATGTTTTTTTGTGTTATAAATGTTTAACCATGATTGTTTTAGTTTTCTACATTTGGTTTTTTTTTTTTTTTTTTTATTTCTCGCTTATTATGAGCAGTAACTGCTCAAGACTGTAAGACTGAATGGGGAACATGATAAATGTGGGTATTTTCAGTTGCTCCAGAGGTAAAGCCTAGATATGAAATAATTCAAATTTCTTAACGTTGTTTTTGTATTACTTTTAATATATTAGGATGAATTAAAATTTTTGTATTTAAAAAGCACAATTGTAATTTTTATTTTTGATGTACGAGTACTTGTGCCATATATTTTTTTTTCCATTTTGTACATAAAACGTTTTTCCATTTTGATTACGTGTTCAAGTATTGATTTTTTTTTCAATTTTGTTGTTGATTTCCAGTTTTGTTGTGTGATATATTTTTTAAATTTATTTGGTTACTGTTTTGAGTTTTTTTTTTATATGATTTGTATAGAAATTTGTTTCCAGGAACATTAGTTTGAAAAAAGGCAGAATGATGACATTAGGAACGAATGTATGGATAAAATGTATACTTTTAGTATGACGAAAAAAAGAGTTCTAATATGGTTTAGACATGTGGAGAGAATGAATGAGGAAAGAATGCAGCCTGGGGCAACTATTTGAAAATGCCTAAGGTAACATTTTTTTCAACTTATTGTGGGTTAACACTTGGAAATTGGTAAAATTGCTGTAATATTTTCCCTTCATTTTAAAAATAGGGGGTTTATTTTTGCTTTCTAAAAATAATCACATTTCAAAACCTTGCCACTTTTTCAGGTCACAGGTTTTCAAGTCATCGCCACGCCCAACAGGTAAAGAGACTGCTTTAAATATTACAAGTTTTTCTTAGTCAATAGAAATCTTTCAGATTTCATGAATGAATGTGGCTTAGATTATTTTCTTAGTCAATAGAAATCTTTCGATTTCATGAATAAATATGGCTTAGATTATTTTCTTAAATAGAAATCTTTCGATTTCATGAATGAATGTGGCTTAGATTATTTTTTTAGACAATAGAAATCTTTCGATTTTATGAATGAATGTGGCTTAGATTATTTTCTTAGTCAATAGAAATCTTTCAGATTTCATGAATAATTGTGGCTTAGATTATTTTCTTAGTCAATAGAAATCTTTCGATTTCATGAATGAATGTGGCTTAGATTATTTTCTTAAATAGAAATCTTTCGATTTCATGAATGAATGTGGCTTAGATTATTTTCTTAGTCAATAGAAATCTTTCAGATTTCATGAATGAATGTGGCCTTAGATTATTTTCTTAGACAATAGAAATCTTTCAGATTTTGTGAATGAATGTGGCTTAGATTATTTTCTTAGACCATAGAAGTTTTTCGATTTCGCGAATGAATGTGGCTTAGATTATTTTCTTAGACAATAGAAATCTTTCAGATTTCATGAATGAATGTGGCTTAGATTATTTTCTTAGTCAATAGAAATCTTTCGATTTCATGAATGAATGTGGCTTAGATTATTTTCTTAAATAGAAATCTTTCGATTTCATGAATGAATGTGGCTTAGATTATTTTCTTAAATAGAAATCTTTCGATTTCATGAATGAATGTGGCTTAGATTATTTTCTTAAATAGAAATCTTTCGATTTCATGAATGAATGTGGCTTAGATTATTTTCTTAGTCAATAGAAATCTTTCGATTTCATGAATGAATGTGGCTTAGATTATTTTCTTAAATAGAAATCTTTCGATTTCATGAATGAATGTGGCTTAGATGATTTTCTTAGTCAATAGAAATCTTTCGATTTCATGAATGAATGTGGCTTAGATTATTTTCTTAAATAGAAATCTTTCGATTTCATGAATGAATGTGGCTTAGATTATTTTCTTAAATAGAAATCTTTCGATTTCATGAATGAATGTGGCTTAGATGATTTTCTTAGTCAATAGAAATCTTTCGATTTCATGAATGAATGTGGCTTAGATTATTTTCTTAAATAGAAATCTTTCGATTTCATGAATGAATGTGGCTTAAATTATTTTCTTAGTCAATAGAAATCTTTCGATTTCATGAATGAATGTGGCTTAGATTATTTTCTTAGTCAATAGAAATCTTTCGATTTCATGAATGAATGTGGCTTAGATTATTTTCTTAGTCAATAGAAATCTTTCGATTTTATGAATGAATGTGGCTTAGATTATTTTATTAAATAGAAATCTTTCGATTTCATGAATGAATGTGGCTTAGATTATTTTCTTAGACCATAGAAATCTTTCGATTTCATGAATGAATGTGGCTTAGATTATTTTCTTAGTCAATAGAAATCTTTCGATTTCATGAATGAATGTGGCTTAGATTATTTTCTTAGACAATATAAATCTTTCAGATTTTGTGAATGAATGTGGCTTAGATTATTTTCTTAGACCATAGAAATTTTTCGATTTCGCGAATGAATGTGGCTTAGATTATTTTCTTAGACAATAGAAATCTTTCGATTTCATGAATGAATGTGGCTTAGTAATTTATTTTATCAAACAAGACTTGTTTGTGCTTCCCTGAAGATGAGGGAAAAGCTTTGAAACCGGCAGGGTTATACCATTACAAAAAAGTAGAATAAGCAGTGTTTGATAAAATAAATTACAATGTCTTTAAACCTCCACAACGTTAATGCCTTAACTAGAAACTATATAATGTGGCTTAGATTATTTTTTTAGACAGTAGAAATCTTTCAGATTTCATGAATGAATGTGGCTTAGATTATTTTCTCATATCTTTCACAAAAAATCTATTTATGTAGAAATTCAATAAAAATATACCTCTTTGGCAATAATTGTAGTATAAAAATTTTTAGGTAAGAATTGAATTCTTTGTTTTCCAAATGAACTGCTTATGTCCTGGTGTTGTACTATTGCTGTTATTTCCCCACTCTTTAGATTCTTCGTTATCTGAAAGAAAGCATTAATAATATTAACTTATTTATAATAAAAATCTCTAGCCCGAGGCAGTATAACTCAATACGTAACAATCCATAACAAGTCTTCTGTGGAATTTATCGCAAGATCTGGTATACCACAAGGATTCAATTTAGGTCCCCTAGTATTCCTCATATTAATAGACGACATTCAAAATTCCATAGGTCACTCGATATGTTTATTGTTCGCTGACGACTTGAAAATTTTCAAAAAGATCAATTCGCCGTGCACAGCTACAACAGGACCTAGACTCCCTATTCTCCTAGAGTGAGCAAAATCATCTTCTGTTCAACATTAATAAATGTGTCTGTGTATCTTATAATCGATCGTTTTCACCAATCCACCATCAGTATACTATACAGGGAGTGGCACTAAACAGAGTTTCTGAATTCAAAGATTTGGGAGTAACCTTTGATGTCGGACTCACGTTCGTTAACCACGTCTCACGTTTGATATCGGACTGTTACAAACTACTCGGTTTTATAATGAAAATATCAAGAGAATTTAACAGCACCGATATCCTCCGAAACTTATATAATTATCTAATTAGAACCAAATTAGAATATGCATCTACGGTTTGGGCTCCTCATCAGCTCAAATATAAAAAAAAATATAGAACAAATACAAAAAAAAATCCTCAGATATCTATGGTACAGAACAAAGGGCGATTACCCAAAATATGCTCACCATGTCGAACTTCTCACGGTGTGTAACTATAGAAGCCTCGAAACAAGAAAGCAAGAATCCATTGTGATATTCCTAATAAAGGTTTTCCAAGGTTGCTTTACCTGTCCTGCGATTCTAGAAGCACTAAGTTTATATGTACCTAATAAATATAGCCGTGCAAGGAATCACCCTCTGTTCTACATACCAACTTACAGGACAAATATCATGGATAAACACTCAGTCACGTGGTCATGCGTGGTATAGAGATATTGAACCAACTGAATGACACTGTTGATATATTCTCGGTACCGTCTAGCAGTATGAGAAGAATCCTGGCTGATATTATTCCTAACGAATAAGCTAACGCTAGAAGCAGACCCTCTTTGTGTAACAGGAGAAATCCGTGCAAAGTGGATAAAAAAAAATAACACAAGAGCTGTAATAAAAATAAAAATGCTAGATTTCGATTTGATCGGCATTATGCCATGAGCTGACCAAAGCATACCCTTGTACAACATAGCTTACATAACATTTTTTCTGGCAGAATATCGAGTCAGATTTAATGTTGCCGACCAACATTGTATTTTTTACAATCAGTTTACCATTGAATACATCGATCAATAAGGCCTGGGACTAACTACTAAAACAACATTTGTTTGCCAAAATTCTTCTTTATTCATCAACATAGTCGGTGGGTGCGGAAGCAATTCGAAGTTCAACTCATGCAATTTGGCCATCGTTACCATCGACTTGTAACACGGTGCATTGTCCTGATGAAAGAGAACTTTTTTCTTCTTCATATGGGGCCATTTTTTTGCAATTTCTGCCTTCAAACGCTACAATAACGCTATGTAATATTCGCTATTGATGGTTTTTCCCTTTTCAAGGTGATCGATGAATTATACCATGCGCATCCCAAAATACGGAGGTCATACCTTTCCCGGCCGACTGTTGAGTTTTTGGTCGCTTCGGATGACTTTCACCGGCTGCTCTCCACTCAGCTGACTGCCGATTTGATTCCGGAGTATAGTGATGAATCCAAGTTTCATCCATTGTCACATATCGACGCAAAAACTCCTGTTTATTTCGTGTAAACAGTGCCAAACAGCGCTCTGATTCATCGATGCGTTGTTGTTTCTGTTCTATTGTAAGCAAACTCGGCACCCATTTCGAAAAAAACTTTTTCATGACCAAATGTTCATGCACAATAGTGTAATCACTACCAAATGATATCTTCAGGATGTCGGCTATCTCACAGAACTTTACTTTGCGATTTTCCATCACGATTTTGAGGGTTTTTTTATGTTTTCTGGTATAACAGCCTCATTTGGACGACCAGAGCGTTCAGCATCATTTGTGTCTGTACGACCGCGTTTGAAATCAGCATACCACCGACAAATGGTTGTTTTCGACGTAATAGAGCCCAGATAACACTTCTCAAGCCATCGCTGAGTTTGAACGGTATTTTTTCCCATTAAAAAGCAATGTTTTATCAACACACTTTGGTTTTTTCCATTGTTTTGAAAATAGCGAAAGTAGCGTCACTAAAACCACTGTAACTTAATGACACAATGTCGGAATGTCATGAAATTTTGACACGTAACTTCTAAAGGTTGGGACTAACTGAGAATGGTATGGATTTGTTATTAGAGGCGCCATCTGTTGGTTAGTCTCGGGACTTATTGATCGATGTGTTATATGCTGATGACATGGCAGTGTTAGCAGAATACGTGTTATTGTTGTGAGTTAAAAGTCTTTGACAAATGTAAACACAAAAAAAGGCGCCAATGACGCGGTTTGACAGTCACTACATTGATAACTTAAGCCATTTATGAGCAAATTCCGGTTTCATATTTACAGACCTGGTATATGTTATAATCATGTTAACTTTATTACGTTTCAATTTATTTACCTCTCGAACTGTTCTTTTCAAAATGCAAGTGAAAATTACTATAATTCAGGAGAATATTACTCTTGCATAGTTTTATAAATCATTTATGTAACAAATACATCAATTATTATACATACCAGTGTATTAAAGCCAATTGTATCCATCATATAAATTCCTGTTGTTTTCTGATTGATTGTTGTTAGTTGTGCATCTAAGTCATAAGCGAAACGCAAACCCTTCAAATTAAATCTTCCTCTTACATTTGCTGTCATTGTGGTATTATCCAGGCTAGAAGTAATATCTAAGGGTCCAATATTAGCAGCTGATAAGCCAATAACAAATCCATTGAAGTAGCGCAGAGTTCCAATCACCTCCTCACCATATAAAACTTTACTATAAAATATATTTTTTTAAATAAATTAATTCGTTAATTTGGGACTCCTTAAAGTCAGTTACTTTTAATGATGAACTGAAGAGTAGCCTCAGGAGTGTGTCAGCAACTGTTGCTCAATTGAATGACAAAATATTCTAGAGCAGGGACATCTAGCAGTCTACAAAGATATCAGTCAAGACCATTGTCCTCTCAACACTTCTCTGTGGGTCTGACACTTAGGTTCCATTAGAAGGCACATTCAAAGCCATGAAATATTCCACCTACATTTCCTTAGTCTAATTCTTCGGGTCCACTGGAATAATCATGTTTCAAATGTTTCGGTCCTGCAACGCTCCAAACACTTTATAGGTTTACGCCTATAAAGTATATGGTTGTAAATGTGAAATTATGGTGGACCAGACATGTGATATGCATGGGTGATGATCATAGACTTCCAAAACGCGTCTTGTGCGGGGTGGGCAAGCAAAAGGGGGGTGGTCAGAGAAAGTGCTACAAGAACAGTCTACGGGAGTTGGTAACTTTTGTGCGGGATGCCTGGGCAAGCAAAAGGTGGGTGGACAGAGAAAGTGCTACAAGAACAGTCTACGAGAGTTGGTAACTTTTGTGCGGGATGCCTGGGCAAGCAAAAGGTGGGTGGACAGAGAAAGTGCTACAAGAACAGTCTACGAGAGTTGGTAACTTTTGTGCGGGGCGCCTGGGCAAGCAAAAGGTGGGTGGACAGAGAAAGTGCTACAAGAACAGTCTACGAGAGTTGGTAACTTTTGTGCGGGATGCCTGGGCAAGCAAAAGGTGGGTGGACAGAGAAAGTGCTACAAGAACAGTCTACGAGAGTTGGTAACTTTTGTGCGGGGCGCCTGGGCAAGCAAAAGGTGGGTGGTCAGAGAAAGTGCTACAAGAACAGTCTACGGGAGTTGGTAACTTTTGTGCGGGATGCCTGGGCAAGCAAAAGGTGGGTGGTCAGAGAAAGTGCTACAAGAACAGTCTACGGGAGTTGGTAACTTTTGTGCGGGATGCCTGGGTAAGCAAAAGGTGGGTGGACAGAGAAAGCGCTACAAGAACAGTCTACGGGAGTTGGTAACTTTTGTGCGGGACGCCTGAGGACTGGGTGCAGATGGCTCAGGATCGGGAAAATGAAGAGTCATCTGTTCTCAGACTGATGGTGTCTCAATGGATGACCGTCGATTGAAAGTGCGCGAGCTAGCAGACATGGTAGGCATTTAAAAAAGTACTGTACATCGCATATTGACTGAAAATTTGGACATGAGAAAGCTGTGCGCAAGATGGGTGCTGCGTTTGCTCACAATGGAACAAAAAAAGCATCGTGAGGATGTTTCAATCGAGTGTTTGGCGATGTTTCACAGCAATAAAGCCGAGTTTTTGCGTCGATTCATAACCATGGATGAAACATGGGTCCATCACTTCACACCTGAGACGAAGGAACAGTCAAAACAATGGACTGAAAGGGGAGAATCGGCTCCATAAAAGGCGAATACAGTTCCATCTGCAGGCAAGGTCATGCCGTCAGGTTTTTGGGATGCGCGTGGGATAATTTTCATTGATTATCTTCAAAAAGGAAAAACAATCAACGGCGAGTATTATGAGAACTTATTGCAGCGTTTGAGTGAAGAAATCAAGAAAAAACGGCTGCATTTGGCGAAAAAGAAAGTGTTGTTTCATCAAGACAATGCACCAGTTCACACATCCGTTATTGAAGTGGCCAAAATCAATGAATTAAAGTTCGAATTGCTTCCTCATGCACCCTATCCGCCAGATTTAGCCCCCTCGGATTATTTTCTTTTTCCAAACTTGAAAAAATGGCTCGGTGGTAAAAAATTTGCCAACAATGAAAAGGTGGAATCTGCGGTTGATGGCTATTTTGAGGCGCTCGACGGTTCTCACTATAAACAGGGTATCGAAGCTATTGAACATCGCTGGGAAAAGTGTGTCGAGCTGAAAGGAGACTATGTTGAGGAATAAAAATATTTTTTCCCAAATTTTTTGTGTTTTCTTTGTTAGGTCGGGTACTTTTGGGACTACCCTCGTATATTTAACATCTACGGGAGGGAGTGCATATCTAGGATCGGGCTGTTTATTCACAGAAAATCACATGATCGATGTGGAAGAGCAGCTCAAGATCAACGATGGAGTGGCGAGGGTATCCTTAATTATGAGGCCCAGCAACAATGACGACGACCCCTTAAAATATTCTAACTGGACATATTGCAGAATGTTCGCTCCAACTGTAAACCTATAGAGGATATGGTTGTAAAGGCGAAATTGCGGTAGACCGGAAATGTGATACGCATGGGCGATCACAGACTCCCAAAACGCGTCTTGTACGGGGAAGTGGTGGGCAAGCGAAGAGTTGGTGGGCAGAGGAAGCGCTATAAGGACAGTCTGTGAGAGTCTCTTACTTTGTGCGGGGCGCCTGAGGACTGGGAGCGGGTGGCTCGGGACCGTGAGGGGTGGAGAGCCCTATGCTCTCGGGCTGATGACGTCTCAGCGGCTAGACGTGTGAGAAACAGTCTGCGCACTGCGAACATGTGTAAACATGGCCAGGTGGCTCAGCAGGGTCCATAAGTCTGTGGCATTTGTGGGAGGGAGTGCGCATCCAGGATCGGGCTGTTCTCTCACAGAAGATCACACGATTGACGTGGGAGATCGGTTCAAGACTGACGTTGGAGGGGCGAGGGGATCCTCGACTGTGAGGCCCGGCAGCGACAATTGCAGAGTGTGGCTGGAAGACAATATTATCTAAACTCCTATTAATCACCATCAAACCTTCAGGTTTTACAGTTTATGTTTCTTTCTTCTCTTAAAGTGAATGAACCGTTACACATCAGCAAACTCACTGGCCACTTCACTGTACTGACTTGACTGCGATAAATTGCTGAGATCTATTATGATGTGCATGGCCGTACGGTAATGCACTGGACTTCCGTGCGGAAGGTCATCGGTTCGAACCCCGCACTGTGCTACTCCCTTCGAACTACACAGGCATTTTTTCCGCCTAGTGTTTGAGGGTATAAGGATACCTATGACTACTTCGATCATATCTATTCTTTTTAAAAAAAAAAACTCATGACTTCCGTGGCCAAGTCGGTAAGATGCCTGTCTTCCAACTTAGGGATTGCAGGTTTGATTTTTGTTGGTATCCATTTTTTTATAATCTTTTATTTAATATTATTTTATGGACTGATTTTAATTATCTTTTTTTGGGATTGTAGACAGTGAAAATTGTGGTATGGTGCCACCTTAGTAGTAGTCTTCCGATCCGGGAATAATGGGTTCGATTCCTTATTGGAACTCAATTTACTTAAAAAGGTTTAAGTATATTTTTCACTTAGGCCGAGGCCACACTAAAGTGCTTCGCTAGGTGATACGTGACTAATAGACTAAGTGATTTCATGCATGGCCACACCAAAGTGCTTCGCACAAATTCATTTGACATTTGGGAGCGGTTGAGTCAACAAACGATGCCACTCTCAAAACTAACCAATTTCATTACAACTTACCTTATCTTTATTTGCTTCCTGTGCAACTTCATTCCAAAGTGATTTAATTACAGGTACATTTTTGTATAATTTGCTCGATGGGCTCCACAAAAGCTCCCTTTTAAGCACAGCTGTATCGGACGCATGCGTCACCCTCTTGTATGTGTATAGACATTTAGATATTCTAGATCTGTATTTGATATGATATATTCTCAGTAACAACCGAAAATATATTCTCAGTAACAACCGACTCTACTGTGTTTTACTTTGAGACCCGCTACTTCTACCTGCCTGAGAGGAATCTCTCCACCCTGCTACCTTCTTCTTCTGGATCTACGCTTTGGAATTCGCTACCTCAATTCTCCGAGCGCTGCGCAGCAACCAACGTACCTACACTACAGTCTATTTGTACCCTGTCCGGTACAACAGTTGTACAACTTCTGCCATGTTGTAAAATCACTTGGTGACATAACCAACACGTCTGTTCGCTAGGAGATTCACTTGGTGTGAATCACGTATCAGTCACGTATCACCTAGCGAAGCACTTTGGTGGGGCCTTGGCCTTAAGGTCTCACTTAAATAGATTTCTAGTTTATTGAAAGACATTGCTAGATGGTAATAAACCCATCTGGTTAAACTATATATAAAGAAAGTGTTATATAATACATTTTGTTGACCTCGTTCTCGTGATTACTAAATAGCATAATGTCATCGGCATATTCGAGACTTATGAGAAATTCTCTGTCAATATTAATTTCTTTGGTCCTCTTTGGCATTGGAAGACTATACCAAAGTAGAGTTTAGGTATAATAGCATCACCTAGGAGATATCGTGGAATTGTATACTTGAGGAGACATTGTGGCAGATTGTGTCCAGAAGTTGCGTAAATTAATATGATGGAAAACTTAAAAAATGATCCAGTGTTATTGACGAATGTTGCCGTTCCAAAATCTAGTTTTGAATTTGGGACCTTAGTATGCAGTATGGGTTTGTTGTTTCATTGATTCATTTACATACCATCACACCGTTTCTCCGTCAGGATAGGCAGTGAGGACAAGATCGTGACACGCATCCTTTGCTTCTTCTACATCCATGCACCTTCTCACACAACAATTACTATAACTTTTTATGTGTAAATATATCTTATTATTATACTCAATTTTAAAATTTATTTTACCTTATACTATGTGTGAAATCTTTCATTCTCAAATTACAGAGCCCAAGATCCTTCAGATCATGCATAAGCATTTCAAAAACCTCGTGAAAATATTCTACGTAGTACTTAATTGCAGTGTTGTCGATAGCTAAAAAATGTTCAATTTTAATTAAATAATATTATCATGATAATGATAATGCACATATTGTTAAGGATAAAGAGTTCAAGTTTGCTAACGAGAAACAGTAGTATATCTATCACTAAGGTCTAAAAGTGTAAATTTAAACAAGTTAGAGTGTATGATATATGAACAGATGTGACGCCTATTGCATGGTCAATCGATGTTAGAGTTAAAATTTGATAGCTCTATTCTCAGTAGTATGGCAACTAGAGCAGATAGAAGACGTGCTCTTTCGTTACATTCTGAAATGTTAAAAATTGAATATCTCATAGTTATCGAGTTTCTATAAAAAAAAGGGGAAAACCCTGGTTGAAATCAAATGACTTACTGAGGTTAGAAGTATCAAGTTTTAACTGCTTCTTCTTCCCAGTGTCATATCAGGTTCCGCCAATGTTGAATATCACTTGAAAGTAGACATCTTTGTCCCTGGCAGCCCTACAAAGATCCCCGGCGCTCCTTATACCAGTCCAATCACGTATATTGTGGAGCCAGGAGATTTGCCTTCTGCCAACACCTCTTCGGCTTTCTATTTTGCCTTGGATGATCAGGTGCAGTAATTTGTACTTTGCTCCTCTAAGTACGTGACCCAAGTAGGACACCTTTCAGATTTTAATATAAGTCAGCAACTCTCTATCAACTTTGGCTCTTTGTAGAACCCTTGTGTTGCTGACCATATCCGTCCAGGGTATCCGTAGCATTCTCCGGTGCATCCACATTTCGAATGCTTTCAGTCGGTTCATACTACCAACTTTGAGGGTCCATGATTCTACTCCATGTAATAACACTGACCAAACGTAGCATTTGATTAACCTTTGTCGAAGTTTCAAGTTTAGATTATCATCGCAGAATACGCTTCTCATTTTATTAAAAGCCGCACGAGATGATTCAATTCTGCACTTGACTTTGGTTTCTGGGTCGAGGTTTTCCACTTGGATACTTCCGAGGTATTTAAATTTTTTCACTCTCTCTATATCAGCACCGTTCAATGTAAGACGTGATCCTGCCAGCCAAACACCATGAACCTAGTTTTACTCACGTTCATGTTCAGCCCCAGCCTTACACCGGCTTCATTAATTCTATCTATAAGCGTTTGAAGGCCGTCAATACTGTCTGCCAGAACCACCGTATCATCTGCGTACCTGATGTTATTGACGCATACACCATTCACTTTGACCCCCAGATTCAAGTTATACATATAGTGCTTCCTTGAAAACTATATCATAGTACAGATTGAATAACATAGGTGACAAAATACAACCTTGTGGGACTCTACGTTGAATTGGTATGCCTTTCGATTTGTTATTTTCCAATTGAAGACAGCTTCTTGGTTCCAGTACAGGTTTCTAATAACTGCTACAAGTTGAAAATGTAAAGGTAAGTCACACTTCAATGTTTATATTCAAGGTGTTGATCTTGTGGCGTAAATTCTTGCCCCAACTAAATTTATACAGAAGAAAGGTGCAAATAGCTTCTTAAGTTTTGTTGCAGTATTGTTCGAGACATTCCAAGGTAAGCTGAACGTCATCTGGTTGAAGTTGCTTGATCATCATCAACATTCTCTTTTACCCATTGTCTTCCTCTTCTCATAAGTGCGGATAGTACACGGTCTTCCGGCTTGAGGCAGGTTAACTAAAGATTCCTGTTTTCAATAACGTGTTATCAATCTCGTGATGTTGATGTACAATCAAATAATTAACTTTTGATTAGTTTTGTTTAGTTTTTTTTTTCATTTCTCATCATTTACAATAGTTTCTCCGTTACAAATTTTAACATAATAAAATATAAGGATGCCTTATAAATTATCTACAAAAAAATACTCTAACTATAAAATTGAGTGTTTGAAAATGGGGCGCGACTGATGGGCCTTTTTTTACACTAACTACAGAAATTACAATTATTATTTTGAACAATATAATTTTATTAAGAAACATGTAGATAAATGACATCACTGAAAGCAACATTTTTCAAAATTATTTAGTCACTACATATTTAATTTTGTCCATTATTGCATTAAACTTTCGTTGAATGAAGTTCAACTTAGCTGGTTTATTGTCATGTAGATATATCTTCCAACCAACCAGAAACATGTTAAAGATCAGACCGAAATCCTTTTTTTTTTTAATTGAGACACAACGGAATTTGAAAAGAAGACAGATTCAGAATTTTTTAGTTATCACAAGCACTCAAATTGATGGTCATTCTGGTCCATGCACTGCTGATAATGTGGAATTATAAACATCACGAATCATTTGCTTTGGTACTTGGACGCATTCTCTTTCAATAGCTGCTCTCAATTCATTACTGTTGCCGGTTTCGTGCCATAAATTTTATCTTTGATGAGCCTCCATAAAAAAAGTTCATTAGTATGAGGTCTGGGGAGCACGGAGGTATTGAATGTTACTTCTACGTCTAATCCATCTGTCCGTCAAATTTCCATCATGATAGGCCCTGACTTCATGATGGTAGTGGGGTGGTACACTATCTTATTGGATATAAGAGTTCTTTTCTAAATATGTTTCCTGTTCAAGAGATATCCTTTTGACGCCTACCTATCCCCTTCCCTTATATGGAAGGAAGACCTTGACGACGAAGATGGAGGTCTTTGATATCGGTTGTGAACTCACAAAAATAAAACACTGGTGAATACAAAACAAAATATTAGTGTTTTGTTTATTTTATTAAAAAATAATAAAAATATTGCCTCTTCAATAAGTTGAATGCCACTGAACAAAAACTGCATGGAATCAAAGTTTGCGTACTTGAGAATGCATGTTTTTCATTTAAGCGTAACATTGTTTATTTTCAAGATAATTTTTGGATTAATACAGGTAAATGAAGTAATAATATTGCACCTTTAAATTAATTGTGAAAAATGATGTCAGGCAAGTATTGCCCTTCTTCGCCCACTGAAAGTTTCTATTCGTCAAGAAATCGAAGGAATACCAGAAGAAATGTTTGTGAGAGTGATGCGTAACTTTCAAGAGAGGCTGCAGATATGTGACCGCGAAGAAGGGCAACACTTGCCTGACATTATTTTTCACAATTAATTTAAAGGTGCAATATTATTACTTCATTTACCTGTATTAATCAAAAAATTATCTTGAAAATAAACAATGTTACGCTTAAATGAAAAATATGCGTTTCCTCTCTTTGCAAAATACTAGCCATTCAAAAAACATGCGTTTCCTCTGCGCTACCCTGTATTTACCGAATTTCATTATGATTGGTTTATGGAGTCAAAAGTATGCATCCAAATTTAAGGAAAAATTAATACAGACACACATAGACTGGGAAGAATCTAGTATAAAAGATGATAAAGCTATGCAAGATATTAAGAAAAAAATTATACAGATCTATTTCGCTGACTGAATTTCATCCAATTACACAAAAAAAATGTGTTCACAATATGATAATTAACACATCGATCAATAAGTCCCGGGACTAACTACTAAAACAACATTTATTTGCCAAAATTCTTCTTTATTCATCAACATAGTCTCCTTCAAGAGCGATACATTCATTCCAACGCTTTCTTAACTTTTCTATGCCAGCCGTGTAGAACGATTTATCTTAAGTTTAAAAAAAAATAGGCGTTAGTTTCGGCAATCACTTCTTCATTGGAGCCAAATCTCTTTCCCTGGAGCATCTTTTTGAGGTCTGCGAACAGCCAATAGTCGCTGGGGGCCAAATCTGGTGAATACGGTGGGTGCAGAAGCAATTCGAAGTTCAACTCATGCAATTTGGCCAACGTTACCATCGACTTGTGACACGGTGCATTGTCTTGATGAAAGCGAACTTTTTTCTTCTTCATATGGGGCCATTTTTTCTGCAATTCTGCCTTCAAACGCTCCAATAATGCTATGTAATATTTGCTTTTGATGGTTTTTCCCTTTTCAAGATGATCGATGAATAATATACCATGCGCATCCCAAAATACGGAGGCCATAACCGTCCCAGCCGACTGTTGAGGTTTTGGTCGCTTCGGACGACTTTCACCGGCTGCTCTCCACTCAGCTGACTGTCGATTTGATTCCCGAGTATAGTGGTCACATACCGACGCAAAAAGTCCTGTTTATTTCGCATAAACAGTGCCAAACAGCGCTCTGAATTATTAATGTTGTTTCTGTTCCATTGTGAGCAAACGCGGCACCCATTTGGAAAAAAGCTTTTTCATTACCAAATATTCATGCAAAATAATGTAAACACTACCAAATGATATTTTCAGGATGTCAGCTATCTCACAGAACTTTACTTTGCGATTTTCTATCACGATTTTGAGTTTTTTTTAATGTTTTCTGGTGTAACAGCCTCATTTGGACGACCAGAGTGTTCAGCATCATTTGTGTTTGTACGACCGCGTTTGAAATCAGCATACTACCGACAAATAAATGTTTTCGACGGAGCAGAGCCCGGATAACACTTTTCAAGCCATCGCTGAGTTTGAATGGTATTTTTTTCCATTAAAAATCAATGTTTTATCAACACACAAAATTCGGTTTTTTCCATTGTTTTGAAAATAGCAAAAGTAGCGTCACTAGAACCACTGTAACTCGATGACACAATGTCAGAATGTCATGAAAGTTTGACACGTAACTTCTAAAGGCTGGTACTAACTGAGAATGGTATGGATTTGTTATTAGATGCACCATCTGTTGGTTAGTCCCAGGACTTATTGATCGATGTGTTAGTAATCTAGATTACTATCCATTAGATCTAGATAAAAGCACTATATTAATTTGATTATAATTTTAGGGTTAGATCTTTATTGCGTAGATGAATCAGTTTATCAACAGTCACTGATATGGATCTCATACAATACAATAATATAAAACACAATACAATCAAGTTGATTGATCCAAATGCCCTAGAACTTTTTACAGTACACATTATTAAAAACACAGTTGAGAAAACATTTAGTTTATCTCATTTTACATTAAGATATTTATCTGAATAATAGATTTAATCAAACAATTAACTGTAATTAAATAATGATACTGTGTAGTTAGTGTACAGTCTTATTTTTACTTCAGACTTATCGAAAAATTCTGATTGATTGTATGAGATTGCTACATTACAATATATCTTTCAGGTTGCACTGTATAAACCAATATAAGACTCGCTCCATTCTTGGCATGCTTTACGAAGCGACTGAAAACCTCTTAATTTCTGGTCACTGAAGTGGCGTGTTTCATTCCTGATTTTTCTCTTCCTTTCCTCTCCACCATCCCTTCCTTGCCTTTTGATTGATGATTATATGAAAAATAATGTTCGGGTGATTGTCCCTCTTTGTGGGGTTCGTGGGCATGTGCTCACGTATATGTTTATGAATTTCGTGGGGATGGATAGTCATTTGAATGATTTATGCGACCACGTAACTTGCTTCATTTACTTTTGTCTGGTTGGTTGGAAGAGATTGACGCCTGGCAATAAACTCGCCAAATTGTATTTGCAATAAAAGTGTTAAATAAATATAGTACAAAAGGGTAATGCAGTTTATATCTTGTAGTATCTTTGTAGTATGACTTATTTTATAACGTAACATAGATACACAAAATCGGTTTTGGTGTTGATGTTGAGGTCGATGGCAAAGATTGACCGGGCTTAGTGTAGTATTTTTTCTTTTTGGGGTTGTCGTAGAATATCCACTTCTCATCTCCAGTTACAATCCGATGCAAAAAACCTTTTCTTTGTTGCCTTTGAATCAGCTGCTCGCAAGTGAAAAATCGCCTTTCAACGTCTCTCGGTTTTAGTTCATAAGGCACCCAATTTCCTTGTTTTTGAATCATTCCCATGGCTCTCAATCGTACGGAAACGGCTTGTTGAGTCACTCCCAATGATTCTGCAAGCTCCTATTGCGTTTGATTCTGATCTTTCTTCGAGTAATGCCACTAATTCTTTGTCCTCGATTTTTTTTGGCTGTCCAGAGCGAGGCTTGTCTTCGACGCTGAAATCTCCATCCTTGAAACGTCGAAACCATTCCCTACATGATTTATCAGTTGGAGCAGCGTCACCATAAACTTCGACAAGCATTCGATGGGCTTCAGCTGCACTTTTCTTCCAATTAAAGCAGAAAATTAAAACCTCCCGCAAATGCTGCTTGGTTAACACAAAATTCGACATTTTCAACACTGTACAAAACAAGGTTTTTGCATGAAACTCAAAGCGATATAAACTGAATATTATTGGCAGATGTCTAACCTCTCTGAAACCGCCAAAATCGGCTGTCACTATGAACCATTCATAACAGCCAGAGCCATCTTTTGGAAACGGACTGAACTAATTTGTACTCTCAATAAATTGGAATAAAAACTAATTTGTGTAAATTGAAATAAAATGTAATATGGATTAGATTTAATATTTACTTACCTTCAGCTCTTACAGAGATTAGAAATAATGTTAAATAACAAAACGTAATAAATATCTTCATTTTAAGTATTTGGAACAAATTTTTTATAAACCTTCTGTCACCACTACAGTTTATTAAATGTGGATAGCAATGTTTGATAATAAAGCAATTTTTTTATCTTATCTATCTATACTATACTTCAGAAAGTCTAGGATGAACCGTGCGACGTTTGTCACAAAGGGATGGGGTAAAATAGTTTTTTTTAACAAATCGAATAGTTTTTTTACAAATCGAACAATTGTTTTTCTCTAAACTGACGTTTTAATTCCTAATTTTCATTATACTGACTTTCTAATGTATTGTATGATTTGTATGTATCTTTAAATAGGCGAGATCCACTATGAATTAATACTAATTACGAACATTTAATTAAAATCGATTTTTGAAAATCCAATTGTCGAATACCCCATCCCTAGCCAATGCAGACTAACGTAGTGACTTTTGACAAACATCACCAAATATTATTTGATTTTAACAAACTGCCACATTTTTGCTTATTTGTAACAAGATGTATTAATTTGTCATTATTGTTAGTTTTATGTAATGTATTTACCTAAATAACTTGCTATTTATTAGAATCAAGGCTTATATTAAAGTTGATAAAATGATTAAAATTACTGAACATCGTTACAAGGTTGTATTGGGGCAAATTTCATACGGTTCATCCTAGATTTTCCGAACTATAGCTGCGTTTTTGCTTATGAGGGCAGTATTGACCTTCTGATGATACAATGAAATTTTACACGGGCAACTAAAACTACAGATAAGGGAGGACTACTGTATATTTGACATAATCAAAATGTATCTTCTTAATGTAGATCTTGAATATGATTTGTTGCAAAAATCAAACCAGTTTTCTCTCCACGAACAGTGAACTGGAAATGCTAATAGGCAATCTCAGCTTGAGCAGAGTGTGAATGCTTGATTAGACAGATGCTAAAAGAATAGACAAGATGTAAGGGATTTTCAGTATTTTATGTTCATACATTATTTTTTTAGAACGTAGTGACTTTTGACAAACATAACGAAATATTATTTGATTTTAACAAACTACCACATTTTTGCTAATTTGTGACAAGATGTATTAATTTGTCATTATTGTTAGTTTTATGTAATGTATTTACCTAAATAACTTGCTATTTATTAGAATCGAGGCTTATATTAAAGTTGATAAAATAATTAAAATTACTGAACATTGTTACAAGGTTGTATTGGGACAAATTTGTGAGCTGTCATACGGTTCATTCTAGATTTTCCGAACTATAATATTATAAAGTAGAAGAGTTTGTGTGTTTGTTTGTATTCGCAAAACTTAAGAAGCACTGAATCATTTCAATGTATTGTAAATTTCACGGTCATCCTCCTTATGATATCTAAATTGCTATAGGCAGTGCTGTAGTCGAGGGTACGAGTATATGCGTATACCCTCTGCTATATTTGCAGAATATTCTACCATCTGGTTAAATCATAATATTCTACCATCAGACAAAAAATAAAATGCTTTTTCGGTAAATAATTCAATACGCACAATATGTTTTTTTGGATTGTGTAGCATTTTCTCATTTGCAGTAGTAAAACAAATAGCCAAGCATTGAAAAAAACAACTTATTTGGTTACCTTCGAAATAATGCCAAAATAACGGCTAGAGCAGTTTGGGTAAAATTTATACCTTTCAAAATAGTATACATTCACCATGAAATTAGCAACTAAAAATTTGTTCTAATGACATCTATCTGAGTAATACAAAACTTTTTCTGAACAAACATGCATAGCTTATTCCATTAACCCTTCCCTTACGGTGATAAAAATAATACGCGTGCTCCGGTGTTGGGTAGTGAGTTCGCAATCAAAAATTAGCGATTTTAAATCGGAAAAATAAGAACATTCATAGATAATCCCCTTAATTAATTATAATTGAAGTTAAAAATTATAATAATTGAGATTTATTTGCTGAAAACATTAAAAAACCACCTGAAAACATTAAAAAACGCTCACGGAACGGGCGTACGTCTAACCTATTTGCAAGCCTAGAAGCTACTAGTGGCGCGGAACGTCAGTCGCATACCCCGGCGCTTACGCCTTTGCTTGCGACGTTGAGACAATTCAGCTCCTCGCAATTTAGTCTAGTATTCAAGAGTGAGATGCGAATATAGTGTCGCGCTTCCCGTATACTATTCACCTATCGTCAAGACGAGGCACTCGCAGCGTTTAAATGCGAATTTGTTTTCGATCTTTACAAAACACCTCGATGTAGTCGATAAATTCTGATTATTATCAATATTATTTTTTAAATCAATGCGTAAATATATTATGGAGGAATACCTAAAATCTTAACCATGTATTTATAATATTTATAGAGATATTGATGGTTATTAGAAGCAACGTGTAGAAGATACCCAACACAGGGAAGGAAAGGTTAAATAAAATAAATTCAAATTGGCTTTTTATATTACTTTTTTGAAAATTTTATTCAAATCGCTTTATGGTAATATAGTGTATAAAAAGGGATACATGTACATAGAATTTTGAAAAAAAAATACTTCCCCTTACATTTCAGCCAGGTATGGCCAACCCGTGGCCGTCATACGGTCCGTCAGGGTGTTATGTGCAGCCCGCGAGCTTTTTTTTATAAATCATGAAAGAAAAACAATAAAACATAGTTGTTTAATAATTTAATGAAGAACAATATTTAAACTAAAATATAGTTTTTTTATTAAACTTTATAGTACTATGCGTATCCAGAAAGTAAGTGTACTGAGGCTCTCACGACCGGATGGATTTTATTTTCGACATGTTGGCTACACTTCCGTGTAGCCTGACCCTTCCCCTCCGCAACGAGACCGGTTCGAGGTCAGTACGTTGAGAAGTGTCGACGCGAAAACACGTTTCGTGAAAAATGTCAATCCAATCTTCCGCCAAGTGCGAAATACGCGGCGTCATCCGTTATCTCGTTTGGAAGGGAAAACCTCCGGTTGAGGTTTATAATGAGGTGAAAACTGCATATGGTGATAAAGCTATGAATCGTACGAGTGTGTACAAGTGGTGTCGCGAGTTTAAAAACGGTCACGTCACACCTCTTCACCCTCCGCCAAAAAGTTCAAAACCACGATTTCAGCCAAGAAAATCATGGCATCCGTGTTTTGGGACTGTCAAGGCATAATTTTAATTGAATATATGCCTCAAGGGGAGACCATCAACTCTGCAAGATACTGTGAGACCCTAAAAAAATTGCGCAGGGCGATTCTGAACAAGAGGAGAGGCATGCTGACAAAGGGAGTCTACCTGCTGGACGACAATGCCAGACCACACACGGCCAACACCACGAAGGAACTGCTCGCCTCGTTTAAATGGGATGTCCTGAACCATCCTGCGCATTCCCCTGACCTAGCACCTTCAGATTACTATCTCTTTACCTCCCTGAAGCTGCACATGGGTGGAAAAAGGTTTTCAACCGACGAGGTAAAGGAGGAGGTGAAGAAGTGGACGGAGGGGTTGGCGGGAAACTACTTTGAGGAAGGCATCAAAAAGTTGATACCCCGCTTCACCACCTGCATTGAGAGGAATGGGGACTATGTCGAAAAATAGCTTACATATGTACTACGGTAACCACGTAATTTTTTTGTTTAAATAAAAAAAATTGTAACCTACAAAAATTCAGTACACTTACTTTCTGGATATGCCTCGTATTTATCAAATTTACCAAAAAAGTTAACTCCCCTCTGGTGTAAGCGAGCATAGACTAAACAACAGCCAATGTCTTATTCAAGATGAAGCTTTCCTCGCTACGACTAGCTAGACCTTTATGATATGATTGCATTGTATTACACTTTTGTACAGTACAATCTGGCGAATTTATTACCATGAAACAATTTCTTCAAACCAATCAGAAAAACGTTTAAGATATGATACTGAACCCTTTTTTAATATTGGTTGCCATCGGAAATCGAAGGCAACAACCCTCGGTTTGGAATAGAGTGATCAGCTCTCAGGCTTTCACCCGTAATCTCAGGGTTTCAACACCATCTCTTCGGGTTCCTTCAGTTTTATTATAATTTCTCCGGGTTACGCTAATTTTGTACTACAGGCGGCCCTCGACTTTCACACATAATTGGTTCCTGAAAATGTGTGCGAATGTTGAATGTTCGAAAGTAGAGGGATGTAAAAAAACATAAAAAATTGTATTTTAAAATATTTATTTATCAATAATATATTAAAAATATTTATTTACCAATATACATAACTAAGTTAACGAGGCGTGTTTAAGTGCTTTCAGGTGTTTTCTTTATAAACTTGTCAAGAGTTAGTTGAATACCACACTTTTTCCCTTTTCTTGATAAAGAGTTCTATAACATGCTGTGTCTTTTTCAATCACCCTACGTACTTGAGATATACGAGTATATGTACATTCTCCATTGGTCTTCCAACACATTCTTCCATGATAGTCACAAATTTGTCAAGATGCATGAAGGCTTCATTCGTATTTTTGATTGTCAAAGTCCTGATGATTTTATCAGCTTCGTCTTCCTCACTTTCATTGTGTATTTCATTTAACTCTTGTTGCTCAATTAAGTATTCATTTGACAGAGGTACTGAGTGAGATTCAATGAACTCATTAACATCTTCGTTGTTGACGTCTAAGTTTAGTTCATTCATTAGGCTAACGTGTTATTTGTATATCCTTTGCAATGAGATATTTAGATATACCACAGGATAAAACTGCTGACCTTCTTTTCAATGAAACACATAAATTAACAAAAAATTTCATTGCTATATATACAAGTACCACATCTTTCGAAGTTGGTGGGTGCGGAATTATAAATCCAACAGTAGATGTAGGTAATGTTTCAGATATTAGTAACTGTTGGAATGGAGTCCATCCTGGTATTAAGTTTTTTAATGATCGACCGAAGTTGTATTTTAATTTATCATACCGCAATCTGCATAAAACCCAAAACAAATTATTAAAATGTAAATCTTTTGGCATGTAATTTAATAAACATCTACTGTCAACATGATAAGGCATGGAAGGTGGTTTAGTTGTTTTAAAATTTAAAATTTCTTGACACTTCAAGGGCTTTTAATCATTGTCCCTTCTCATCAGTTTAACGAGATTTATTTAATTTTCGATTGTTCCCTTTTCTTGATATATCATCATTGCAGTTACACGAGTAGAGTATTGTCCGCTCAGTGTTTCCTCATTGAAATCATTGTTAGAAATTGCTCCATGAAGAAATAACGATGGGTTTCGTATTATATTTTTAGATACAAGAATACTTTGTTCGTTATCTTCACATACAATTGACGTCATTTCTTGCATATCAAGGTTCTTTTATGCTTTCTAGCTGATTAATTAATTCACCCTTCTTTTAAAGCTCCACAAGGGAGCATGGAGTGGCCACCAGTCTTCTCCATTCAGAGTGGTTTTGGGCGGTGTTGGTAATCTCCCTCCACGACATTCCTAACGCTCTGATTTCCTTGTCACAGGAACGGTACACCGTGAGAGAGGGTCTTCCAGGCCGTCGGGACCCCAATGGACAGAAAAACAGCGCTCTCCTCGGCCAACTATCATCGGGCATTCTCAGAACATGTCCCAGCCAGAACCATCGCCTCTCCCGAATTAGAGACGACAGACCCCTGCCGGGTGTGCCAGCGTACAGCGTCGTTTACTATGTGGAATCTCGATAAGTTTAGACATTGTAGCTGATACAATGTCTAAACTTATTGAGAATAGTAATTAAATGTTTTGATCTACTCAGGTGATGAATAGATTGAGCTAACGCTGTATGCTTTGGAGTCTGCTTCTCAATAATAGTAAAAAATATATCAAAAAACACTGCCAATCTTCTTCTTCAGCCGTTCTGGATCCATCCCTGGATATAGGCCTCCCCTTTGGTCTTCCACAACTCCCTATCTTGGGCACACTGCATCTACTTTGCCCCCGCGGCCCATCTTATATCGTCCGACCATCTAGCCTGTGATCTCTCCACACCTCTCCTGCCCGTTCTAGGCTGCCATTCCAGGACCTTTTTCATCCATCGAGAGTCAGAGCATCTGGCAATATGTCCTGCCCAGTCAATACTTTTCGGTAATAACTCTCGCCTATTTTTTTATTCTTTGAACTGAACAGTGCTTGCATAAAAAATTGCCAATTAGGCGGTAATTCATTGTTTTTCACTAATCTCTTTCGATTAATGTTTCATCACATAAATAGCCACTTGGAATTATTTCCATTGTGAATAATTATTATCGAAGTTTCTTTGCAGTTTCAACAATATGATCTGTTGAACTCACTGTGCGGACACGTTCAACTACATTTCCCAGATGTACGCTGTTCATGATCACTAATGAAGATTTAGATCGATCAGTCGGATACGAAAATAATATTTTTTCACCATAATTGTCAATAAGCAATGATTTGAGTACACGTCTATCTATAAAGGCATCCTCTATTTCAGTAAGTGTTGCCATCCGATTAATCAAATAAGACATTTCAAAAGAGTGCGTTGAGAATTTATCTTTTATTTCATCAATTAGTTGATCAAAAGCATCTTGGAGTATTTGTTGTGGGATTTTACTTGAAGGTCGACCTGCTGACTTTCCCGAATTTCTCGGTACTCTTAAATAATCACTGTAACAGATTTTGTGATATCTAACTTTCATGGCAAATAAGTCTTTCGGTTCTTGACAAGTACTAATTTTTGTAAAAACATGATCTTGTTTTAAACGTGCAGTATTTAAAATTTGTCGGGCCGCTGAAATTTCAGAGCATAAAAACAGTTGCTTTTTTTTATTTCTCGTTACTTGATCACACATTAAACATTTCAATGTTTCATTCGATACTTTAGATTTCCTTAAAGACTCGTGAATTGTTTGGATATCTGAAACACTTAGTTCATTGCTTGAAGTAGAACCTTCTTCCTCTTTTCTAGATAATGCTATTTCTCGACGCCTTATTTTTTCTTCACTAACATAGCTTGACAAACAACCTCTGTGCCATGAAAAACACTGTGTAGTGGACTCCAGGTTACACAGCTTCTGAAACTTCTCACTAATTTCATCTTTCCTTCTATTTGCTGCTTTTTCAATTGTGCGTAATGTTTGTGGTTTTAATTTTTTTATTAAATCTCCTGTTGCATCACAAAATAAACACATTAGCTCCTTCGGTCTCTTTCTCTTTAAATTTATCCCTTCAAACGACATTTTTCTCTTTAATTAATAAAATAATACTTTGATTTACACCATTACAAGTCCCAAAAACAAAATTATAATACTATAAACGACAACACAACTTTATATACAGGTATTCGTCGACTTACGACCGCACTCGGTTTCGATAAACAGGTCATAAGTTGATCTGGTCGTAAGTCGACTTTTGCAATAATTTCCGTACATATGTAAATTATAGTGAGTGAAGATATTTTAAGACTGTTTTCTATTTTCTTGTTATAATCAGTGAATCACCACTGTCATTTATCGGGTTTCTCTATGGTTTCTTTTTTTATTATTTGTCGAGTTTGTCTTTGTTTTTCTTTTATCATATCATATCAGCATGCCTGATATTCGAATATCTTTACGTATTGCTTTGTTTTTTTTATTTTGACATTTGTTAAAATTAATACTGACAACGACGCGCACATGCGCATAGTAATACAATATGTAGCGTATATGGACTGCTAGCGCCACGTTTAGCGCAGGCGGACAACCGATCGCGGATTGTGGTCGTAAAGTCGAACAGTCGTCATCAAAGTCGATAATTTACTCGGAGTGTCGGTCCGATTTTCGGACACCTTACTCCTTCATCAGGTATGTAGAACGGACTTGGGTAATTTTATGGATATTTGGGTAAACGAACAGTCGTAAGTCGACGACTTACTGTATAGCATTTTTTGGCTGACTGAAGCGTGAGGCTTCGCGCGCTATGCTATTCCATAGGGTGCTTGGAAAGGATACCAATCACAGGAAAGGGACCACAACAGCTGCCGGCACCATACATTTTTTAGCTACTTAGGGTCTTAGGTATACGAATCTGAGCATAGTTGCCGGTTCTCATATTTTTCGTACTCAAATATCTCCAGCGCCTGCACTATGACGCAAGTTATTCGATGTCAGCCCAAAATAATATAAGCGGGAAATGTATGACGTAAGTTATTCGATGTCGGCCAGAGATAATATAAGCGGGAAATGATAAAAATGAGACGACTACTGTTATCACGAATCGTGAAAACAATGGGGACGACTGATAAAGCGATTCATTGTATTATATATTACGCTAGATTATTAATATTACATATGCAATCAATGTACCCGATAGCATAATTTTATTGTATATTTAATTATATATCTTCCATGAATAGTGGTTAGACGCAATTCGTGTTATGTCTGGCAGGTATCAATCAATAGATTTGGCGATTCAATTTTATTTTAAGATGAAAAACCATTCCATTTTAAATGAGAAGTAATTAAGATTTATTTTAAACTACTCAATCAATAAAAATATAGAGAGATCGGCGTATTTCGAATCATACCAAAACAAATCTAATTCGAAATTAAATTTTTCCTTTATTCTGGTATCGCGCTCAAACATGAACCCTAAAACTACGAGAACGCGTAAGTCGATTATTTTGAGATGTGGTGATGACGTCAAATGGCGAGAATCCACGAGGATTACAAGATGAACGAAGGTTACCATACTCCAGGAGATAAATGTGATGGTCCAAATGTCCTCAATATACTTCCAGCATACCCTATGGTTCTTCGGGCACATATCCAGGTGTGAGCTAGATAACTTGGAGAAATGAATGATCATAAAAAGTGTGTCAGAAAGAAGAGATATAAGCAGATCGTCAGCATGATGGAGTATCTGGTGAAGGAATTGTCTAGGTGAAGCCTGTACACTGTCATGCAAACGGAAAGTATTCGAGAGGAGTAGAAATGTATCGTAATGTATACCACTAATATTCCATAGATCACGACTCTCGGTAATGAGGAACAACTAAGAAGATTTAACAAACAATATGGTTTAAGGCGGTTACTCGAAGAGGATTTCGTAAACATAGATTCGAGCTCATAGTATAATTCCTCTGTTACCGTGTCAAAATAGTAAGGGCGGGATTCAATACTTTATATTATACTATTTTGTGTAATTTTCAAGAGTAAGAACAATTGGTTCAGTCTCTTTCACATTCAAATCATGCAAAAACTTCATTCTCAAAAAACAAAAAGTTGCTTTAAAATATATAGCAAAATGTCTACACTTCTTTAAACCTTCTTTCCCTGTGATGTGTAATTAGTACACATTGCTTCTAAAAACTTTAATATCTCTATAAATATAATAAATACTGGGTTCAGATTTTAGGTATTCCTCCGTAATACATTTACGCATTGAATGAAAAAATAATATTAATATTCATAATAATTAGCACTTATCGACCACATCAGAGATATTTTGTGAAAATCGGGAATAAATTCACCAATACAATCAAACGTGTGCCAGTGTGTGACGTAGGTACATTCATTCTAAAAAAACCGCTATGGGTGAGAAGCGACGCTATTCCCGTCGCACTCTCACTCTACTTCGGTATATGGGAACGCAATAAATATAATCTCAGTTCACTCGCTTCTCTCGCTCAGCAGCCAGCGGGCTTTCGTTCGAGGTGGTCGCTTCGCCCGTTTTGTGAACGTCGTCCGATGTTTTTTTTCATGGTTTCAGTAATTAAATTTCAATTATCACTTTTGACTTCAAATTAATTTAAGCGATTGGCTATGAATATCCTATTTTTTCGATTTTAAATCGCTCATTTTTACATGTGTATTGAATACACAGCACCGAAATGGACGGATTTTTTTAGCGCAGGTAAGGAAAGGTTTAATAGGATATTCCTTTAATTTAAAATTAACCACCTTTTTACGTACACAAAGTGTACCTATTTAAGAAGTTTGATTTGATATATGTGTGTCTAAGGTAAAGTAAATTTTGTAAATAAACAAAAATAATATGCCTTATCGTAGACCGATTCGAAACATTGATAAGCAATGACTCGCTTTATTATTTTGCTTAACCTAGCCTTCTTATTTTGAGGAATTGAGATGTGAAACAGATATCCGAAGACGAATCGGAATGTTAAAATAAGCTATGATAAGTTTGACAAATATATGGACTTGCCAGTCTATACGCAATCGAAGAATCAATATCCGTCTGGCTAATTCTCTAGCCCTTCTTCATAGAACTCTATGGAATGAAAACATGGACGATGAGAAGATAAGAAACAAGATGTGGTATTGGAGGCGAATACTTCATATTCTGTGGACTGCAAGATCTATTCCGCAACGACTCTATCATCCAAGAATTAGAAATTACCTAAAGACATTCAACCACATGTTGAAAAAGGAATTGCTAGAACAAAATATTGAGAAAGCTGGCGATCGTGGGAAATGTTGAGGAATGGCGAGGTGTTCTATGAGATGGACAGATCAAGTAAAGGAGTTAACATGGTCCTCTTTAAGCGTTGCATTAATCATTGTATTATATTGTATTACACTTTTGTTGTGTATATTACAACTTGGCGGGCTTATTGTCATGTGACAATATCTTCCAACCAACCAGAAAGATGACCGTCATGACTCAGGACCGGAAGAGCTGGAGACAGGTGATGCGTCGAGTTCGAGACATAGCAAAGAACCACGACGCTCATTACTCGGCACACGACGAAGAAAAATAAATATGTATACATCCCAAATAAAAATTAAATAATATAAAGTTAAAATCCTTTGAAAGTTAAATTTTAATAATTTAACCGAGCCCAGGCTAGAAATGTATTCATTTTGTAGGAAATTAGTGTTTCCACTTTTACGTGTTGCTTATGTCAGTGATTTTAGTAAGTTTCACTATGTGTGAGAAGAAATTTGTGTTAGCAATATCAAAAAGATCCTTTTCCACTATTGTGTACTCGGTGTGAGGTCAAATTTGTCTTAGCAATATCAGGAAGATCCTTTTCCATTATTGTGTACTCTGTGTGAGATGAAATGTGTGCCAGCAATTTTAGGAAGTTTGGCTTCACGTAACATATTCGGCTTTAGGTAATTATCAAGCGATTTTGTTAGAAAGAATCTTCACTGACAGGTTAATAGTGCACTCTAAACTCATTGATTGTCTTTCTTTAAAATTAGAAACACGAAGAAGCTAGTAAGCGCACTAATACTTTCACTAAACACCGCGTTGTGGGGCTAGAACATAATATTTTTTTTATAAATCCATAGACAAGTAATTATTTAATAATTTATTTTCGAAATGTCAGATTTGTATTTGTAATGTGCATTAATTTGATATTTGTGTTAAAATCATTTCGTTATTTGGTATTTCTATAGTCAAAATGACAATTTTGTGGCTTCGTAGATTTTTTCGAAGACATTTCAAAGAAATTCCTAAAGAAGTATCTTTTGAATGGAAGCAGAGATTGAGCGTGATTTATGCATTTATCGGTCTAAATGCGTTTATATTATCCGTGTATCTCTCTGGATCTCAGAAAAATGACAAGGAGAATGAAAATTTGGACGATGTCGATAAAATCACGTCGCCTGGTAATTTAAAAAAATCTTATTCATTATTTTTAACAGATTAATGATCTGATGGAGTAGAAGTCAACTGTAACAGAGCAATAAAATTAAGAAAACGTTTATGGACATATACGCGCAAAAACAGATCTAACATTCCTCGTATTTTAATTGGCCTAATAAAATAATAAGGGCTCAAGTCATCACAGCAAGTCGTACAATACATGACATAGACTGACTGATCAGTCCGGTTTCCCTATAATTTGGTTTTTAATTGATAATATTAAATTGTGTATGGGAGTAAACATGGGCGTGGAAAACACTGATATAGCCGAATAAATGCTGTAGAAATGCGTACATTGTTAAGTCCTAAGCGCGTCTAATAAGGTCACCTTTTGCGTTTTTTTGTTATTTATTACTTTTTTGTTTTTGCTTATGACTTTGTATATCTCTATTTCATAATTTCATTTTTGTGATGTATGCAAAACTTTTAACCTTATTATCTTTGAAATTGTGGATTGTCTTTTTACTATATGATTTGCAAATTCTAAAAAAATGTTTATTAAATAGGCAACGCTTATGTTCTTGTGTCTATGTTTCTTTGTATCATTCCAATATATATAAGAGGGCGGTTCAATAAGTACCCGTGTTTGACGACAGAGGGCGTTGCTAAGGCAAGTTGCTGTTACCATCGTGTGCTGCCATCTGTTAAACGACGCCAAAAACAAATTTAACACTGATTCATCGGTTAGTTTGTATTTGACATTAGTTTGTATTTTGCAGTAAGCAGTGGAACGTGGTTTTCGCTAAAATGGAGAAATCCATTTTTGATGAGAATCGCCCAGGACATCCGGTAGACGTGGTTATCAAGGAAATCATTGAAAAAGTTCACAACGTGATTCTCGCTGATCGTCGAACAAAAGTGTGCGAAGTAGCAGAGGCCACGGGTGTGTCAACGGCAATTAATATTTTACATGATAAGTTGGTGATGAAAAGTTGTCCGCCCGATGGGTGCCGTGATTGCTTACGGTGGACAAGCGCGTGCGACTTTCAACTTCGAAACTGTATTTGGAGCAATTTAAGCGAGATCTGAAGGAGTTTTTTGCGTCGAGTTGTCACCATCAATGAGACCAGGATTCATCATCATACACCGGAAACCAAGCAATAATCAAAACAATGGGTTGCTTCCGGTGAATCTGCTCCAATGAAGGCGAAGACGATCCCATCAGCCGGAAAAGTTATGGTGACAATTTTTTGGGATGTGAAGGGCGTAATACTCACGGACTTCTTAGAAAAAGTAAAAACGATCACTGGACAATACTTCAGTGAGTTATTGAACCGCTTTGACAAGAAATTGAAAGAAACACGGCCCCATTTGGCAAAGAAGAAAGTGCTGTTTCATCACAACAACGCACCAGCACATTTATCTGGAGTTGTCGCCGCCTAACTGCATAAATTGCGTTATGAATTGCTGCCCCCCCCCCCCCCCCATTCGCCCGACCTGACTCCCTGCGATTTGTTCTTATTCCCAAACATGAAGAAATGGCTCGCAGGAAAATTTTTTTGCTCAAATGAGGTCATCGTCGAGACAGAGGCGTATTTTGCAGAGCTCGACAACTCCTTCTTTTTGGAGGGGTTAAAAAAATGGCAGGGACGTTGGGAAAAGTGTATATCCCTAAAAGGGGACTGTGTTGAAAAATAAATAATTTGTTTTTGAAAAAAATGGCGTGATCATTCCTAACACGGGTATTTATTGAACCGCGCTTGTATACTTTCATAAGCACATTCTATTTCATATACGTCACTCTTATGTAGTAATGTAAGCTCTGCTTTCATAACAAACCGGGATTATTCCGCCTGAAGAGAGCCTCGGGATAGGAGTCAGAAACACATGTAGCGGGGATTAATATTATTAGTATAATAGAATAACAAAGTAATTTCAAGTTAATTATTCTAATATGGAGTTGTCCAACATTGTTAATGTCGAAATCTTTCATACAATTAGGTAACTTAATAAATGTTTTTTTTTTTGTCTATTTTCAGCTGTAAAATATGCAAAAATACTAGGAATCAAAGAAGCTGAAGTCTATCGTGTCTCCAAATTATCTAAAGCTGGAAAATATGATATTTTTGAGGGAGAGGAAAAAGAAACAGCAGAAAATAGCAATTAATTGAATAATGAAATTATAGAATCTAATTTATGTGTAAATAGATAAAATTATATTAAAGACAATTTTCTTTTATTTATTTTTTAAATTGACATATTGATAGTTAAAGGGCGCTAAAATATGTCTCCAAAAAAATGGAAATACCGTAAAATAATTGAGCCTTAAAAATAGCTTTCCAGTATGCCACTGTTCTAGTCAAAACTGTGCCACGTATCATGTATACCAGGGGTCGGCAACCTTTTAGCTGTGGTGTGCCAAACCACTCTACCAATATGATTCAGGGTGCCGCCTTAATTCTAAATTATATAATGGGGTTCTAGAGGAGAAGAATTTTATACCAAATTTATCTTTAAAACATATTTATTAAAAAATAACATAAAATTCTAACATAAATTAAAAAAATTTAATGCGAACTTTGTCCCTGCACATTTTTGCTTAATATTTCAATATCAGGGGTATAATTTGTGACTTTTAATTTCACACAAGATTCTGAATGTTCAGTTGTTAAACGACTTCTTTGTGGACTCAAAATATGTTTCATGTGAGAAAAAATTTGTTCACAGAGATATGTGGAACCAAAAGCGGAAAGGAGAGCACAAGCAATTTTCTTACGTTAGATAAATAATTATAATTAAACATTTTCTCTTATTTAAAAATCACTTCGTCTCGATATTTTCGCGATTTCCCTGATTATTTGTAGAGTGCCATTCAGAACCCCATCGCGTGCCAAGCCTGGCACGCGTGCCATAGGTTGCCGACGCCTGATGTATACTATTTGTAAGTAGGTACTTATTTCTTTTAAATGATTAATATAACCACCATTTTATTATATTCGTGTATATCTAGAAAATAAAATCATTTCGCAGATGGCGAATAAAGTGTTTGCTTTTGAAGAGAAATTGAACATCTACCACGAAGAAATAGAGAACCAAGTATTGCATAACTTTCCAACTGTTATAAAAGCTAAACAAGATGGTATACATGTTTCTGAAGAAAACTATAAGATATTTTTAAATTATTTAGCTGCCTTAGCTAAGGAATTTAAGAGCAGATTTCAGGACTTACGTAATATCAAGAATTGTTTGTTACTTATAGAAAATCCCTGGCACCTAGAAACAGCAACTTTAACACATTTAGCTGCATTGGGATATGATTATGCAGTGCTTTTTGATGAATTTATCGAATTTAAGAACGATACTAATCTGAAAGCTATTTTTGAAGAAAAAAGAGAGGGGAAGGAGTACATCCATTTTTGGGAATTAGTTCCTGAAAAATACAGGACTGTAAAAAATTGTGCCTGCCTGCTCCTCACATTGTTTGCATCGACATATCTTTGTGAGTCATCATATTCCAAAATGAAATATGCAAAAATTGTGCCTGCCTGCTCCTCACATTGTTTGCATCGACATATCTTTGTGAGTCATCATATTCCAAAATGAAATATGCAAAAATTGTGCCTGCCTGCTCCTCACATTGTTTGCATCGACATATCTTTGTGAGTCATCATATTCCAAAATGAAATATGCAAAAATTGTGCCTGCCTGCTCCTCACATTGTTTGCATCGACATATCTTTGTGAGTCATCATATTCCAAAATGAAATATGCAAAAATTGTGCCTGCCTGCTCCTCACATTGTTTGCATCGACATATCTTTGTGAGTCATCATATTCCAAAATGAAATATGCAAAAAACGTATACAGGAATCGACTTACTGATTCTCACCTTGATGACGTATTGAGGATAGCATGCAGCAATTATAAACAAAATAAACGCTTGGATACATGTTACTTTTGAGTTTTATTTTTTTCACTATTGTAATTTTTAACGAACCGTATGCTGATAAGTGATATGTACTATTATTATTCTGTTTTGGTTATATTTTTATAAATCTCAAATGGTTTTCCAAAAAAAGGGGGGTGGTGGGTTTCATGATATTTTTTGTCATACCAGTATAGTGTTGCGGCCCGCGTAGCTTTACAAATATATGTATGTGGCCCGAAGAAAAAAAAGGTTGAGTATCACTGATCTAGACTATCAATGCCTTACAAAACAAAACTATTTTAACATACGTAATTAACTATCCATACGCCATGATATTATACAAAATCTATTCATAAAATTATAAATAAAAGCATACCTTTATGCCATATATTTGACAGGGGTGGGCAAAGATGTCATGATTTCGTGATTAAAAGTAATTTTAAAAAACTAATAATACACTTCATATCAAAAATTACATTTTTAACTGCTAGTTAATTTTATTCGTAAATTTTAATAAAAATTACAAAAGGATTGCTAATTTATTTGATTTTGGTTTGGTCATTTGTTTAAGTTTTGTGTTTGCTCACGTTATATAAATATGATGATTCGTCTGGTATTTATTTTAGTCACGATCTTAATTACGATATGATAACCTACGATTCCAAGTTTTTGACAAATTAATGTTCACAATCGTGAAATAATTTAAGGTGAAAAAAAATACATCATAATTTAGATAGAAAAAAACCTCAAAACTACCTATTAATGTCAGTTATTTGGATAAAAAAAGGATGTCTCCTTTGCACTATATACTCGTATATTCTCAATTTCAGAAACTTATGCTGTTTCGATGAAGTCGCATTCTATTTGCAAGAGTTCTCAGCGTGCTTCCCCATACTTACAATAACAATTTTGAGATAATTCAATATTGGATAAAAGGAGTGCCCCGCGAATTTAATCGCTGGTCGGCACTTGATACATTGATCGCCCTACCGCCAGAGCCGGCTACTATGTGAATCCGTGATTTGTGTGTAAAATTTCGAATGATTAGAATTCATAAATACTTTTCGGCGAAAAAGCATTATGAAATATGCGAGTTTTCAAATTAACAGTAGAATTTATTACGAATATTCTACTTCGGGACTAAGAAAATGGTGAAAAATACGAATTATCTTTGTTTTAATTATTGAACTCTTACTGTATTATGAAAATTGATTGTTGGTCCGAATTTCCTGATCAGTTGTTTTGGGTAATTTTGAAGACGAAACAAAATAGGTTGTTTTTTTTCAGTAATAGATGCTTTTTTACTACCGTAAAAGAAACAATGCCACACATCCAAAAAAATACATATACAGTGTATGGTGATGATGCAATAAGCGATTGTGTGTGTCAAATGTAGTTTGAAAAATTCGAAATTACTTTGCAGACAACTCAATATTTCCAACACGTGCAATGATGAATTCTAAGCCTACTCCAATGGTTCAAAACCCAAAATCTCGATTAATGGGGTCGAAGACAATGTTGTCTGCTGGCCCTTCTCTGTAACATATCAGCATTGCTAATTGGAACATGTTGAGGATTGCCATAAGGTTGAATAAATAGAATTTAAAGACCATATTTATAGTAAAACTTTTATTTTAATAATTTATTAATATAATAAAGCATAGAAAATTGTGTCGTTGCGTAAAAATAAATATTGTTCTGTAATTAATACTTTGTTTTAACATCCACTGGCCAACAGATCCATCACCAGTCTCTGGAGTCTTCCAGGTCTGCGAACATCTTATCCTTGATACATTTCTTTGGATCACTTTTGATTGGTGTTTCTATTGCCTCCGTTTGCCCCAGAAGGTACTCCAATTCTAAAAAAATAATGTATGAACATAAAATACTGAAAACCCCTTACATCTTGTCTATTCTTTTAGCATCTGTCTAATCAAGCATTCACACTCTGCTCAAGCTGAGATTGCCTATTAGCTTTTCCAGTTCACTGTTTGTGGAGAGAAAACTGGTTTGATTTTTGCAACAAATCATATTCAAGATCTACATTAAGAAGATACATTTTGATTATGTCAAATATACAGTAGTCCTCCCTTATCTGTAGTTTTAGTTGCCCGTGTAAAATTTCATTGTATCATCAGAAGGTCAATACTGCCCTCATAAGCAAAAACGCAGCTATAGTTCGGAAAATCTAGGATGAACCGTATGAAATTTGCCCCAATACAACCTTGTAACCATGTTCAGTAATTTTAATCATTTTATCAACTTTAATATAAGCCTCGATTCTAATAAATAGCAAGTTATTTAGGTAAATACATTACATAAAACTAACAATAATGACAAATTAATACATCTTGTTACAAATAAGCAAAAATGTGGCAGTTTGTTAAAATCAAATAATATTTGGTGACGTTTGTCAAAAGTCACTACGTTAGTCTGCATTGGCTAGGGATGGGGTATTCGATAATTGGATTTTCAAAAATCGATTTCGAAAATCGATTTTAATTAAATGTTCGTAATTAGTATTCATTCATAGTGGATCTTGGACTATTTAAAGATACATACAAATCATACAATAGATTAGAAAGTCAGTATAATGAAAATTAGGAATTAAAACGTCAGTTTAGAGAAAAACAATTGTTCGATTTGTAAAAAAAAAACTATTTCACCCCATCCCTTTGTGACAAACGTCGCACGGTTCATCCTAGACTTTCTGAAATATAATGGCAAAAGTAAAGTTTTGAGAAAACTGCACTTTTATGTTTTTTATTGCTGCTTAAAAATGTCATGATTCATAAACAAAAAAAGCGGTAAAATGTGATTCATAAGTAAAAATGCAGCAAACGCATAGGCACCTGCTGTCTTTTTGCTTACGAATCACATTTTAAGTTTTTTAGCTTAGAAAAACCTAGTATTTTGTAAAATTAAAAATGACATTGTCAATTTTTGTGTTGAAATAAATGGTTTTCTGTATTTTTTATGGATTGTGGTTCAGAATTTGATTTGGAATATTGCCTCATACTTAGTTAAATTTATGATTTTTTCCTGTTAGCTGCGTTTTTGATTATGACGGCAGAATACATAGTAACTTAATTCTACATCACAATGCCTACGTCATTTGCCTCATTTCACCTATTATATATAATCAACATCACAAGAAGAAGGGACAAGTACAGTACAAAAAGATATTCTGAGAGAGAGAATATTTATTACAGTGTATACTTAGTTTTATTCTACTTGATTATTAATTACTAGACCAGCTGTCGGTAATTTTTTTTTTTTTTGTAAATAGTAAATATTTTAGGCTCTGTGGGCCAAGAGTGGGTCCCACTTTTCTCTTCGTTTCTTGTTTTGACAGTTACACGATTGATATGCATGGGTTATAATTTTTTTTAAATCAATCAATCACGGGTAATAAAACAAGAACAAAATGTCGCAGAACGATACATACGACAGTGGAAACGCTGTCGAATTATAACTGCGTGGAGTCAGAATCAGTCGGCAGAGGCCACAGAATGCCAAACTATAGGAGCACCACATACGGTGGTACTTTGCAACCCCTCAACTCCACGGTCAGCCGTTTCGCTATAGCACATACTTTGAAATTGTAAAATCTATTCTTAGCTCGCGGACCGTGTAAAAAGAGACGGTAGGCTGGAATTGGCCTGCAGGCCATAGTTTGCTGACCCCTGTTAACCAGTGCTATGCGCAGTTTCAGAGTTTTTTAATAGTATTTCCGAACATTATGGAGAAGCCTGTCTGAAGTGTCATAATGATCAAGTTGACACAAGGCAAACCTAGAATAAGGATGAAAATAAAAAATAAACACACCGTCACACGTTACATTAGGTCCTCTGAACTCAATAGGCCCCACAATTTGCGTCTTCATATCTCCTTCATAGTAAATGAACATGCTGGGGAGATTTCTCTCGGGATAGTTTGGTATACATGTTTGTGCTATTGACTTAAGGAACTTCGTGTATGGATATTTCATAGCCAGTTCTGAAAGATGCTGATTTAGGACTGCACACAAAGGAATCCTGGAATTTAGAAATATCTACATTGCACACGTTACGAGATGATAAATATGTACATTGCACACGTTACGAGATGATAAATAATACAAAACAAATATATGTATTTAGATTATTCTGATAATTTTTACAAATATTTTTTTTAAAAAGTATTGCTTGAATGAGTACAAAATTTTTTTGTTGCGGAACCAACAAAAAAAATTCAGACACCAATTTAAAATGTTTGCTTATGGTTGGTTGAAAGGGTTTGCTACAAGGCAATAAACCCACCAGGTTGTACTATACATCAGTGTTCCGCAACCGGTGTGCCGTGGCACACTGGTGTGCAGTGAGCCGGATACAGGTGTGCCGCGGTCAAATTCAATGTATTTGACATTTTACAATTTTTGCATTATGTATTTAATACACAATGACAAATAATTTTTCATAATATTGTCTATTTTTCAAAGTGTGAGCAAAGTTTTTCAACTCTTGTATTAATTAAAAATGATAAGCGGTCATGCTTAAAAGGTCTTGACCGAGAACTTCGGGTTGCGCTGTCAAAAATCGAGCCGAATATAAAACTTTTGTGTTCATTGAAACAAGCGCAGGCATCATATTAATTAATTATTATTTTATAATAATTATTAAGATTGCGTAATAATAAATACGAGTATGTTATAGTTTTATGTATGTTTACTTTTCAAATAAAAAACAAAAATTTATTGTAAAATTTGTGTATCAATTTAATACATATATATATTAGAGCTTTCGGTGTGCCGCGGAATTCTAGGAAGAATTTTGGTGTGTCGTAGGTGAGAAAAGGTTGCGGAGCACTGCTATACATGATATAAAGAAGATACATAATAACAAAATCATCTAATGTGATTTTTTTATTGTATAATCATTTATTTTAAAATTTACTCTGATCTATACAACTTGCCTCAATATTTTTTAAATTACATTTCCTTAAGAACTTATAAAAAAATAAAAATATACAGTACTCACCCTTGTTTGTATAGATGGATGACAACCCAAATCTCTTTTCCAGCGTTATTTACTTCCTGCACATAATCTTGGCCAGAAATTTCTTGGACCGAACCAAACCGAGGTTTCGACGCCAGCTGCTTTATTTCAGCTATCCTTTTCCTTCTGTATTCTTCTAATATAATTTCATCTTCTGAATCTTCCAACTCATCTAATTCATCCAAATCAAGTGCTGCCAATTTTTTGTGTTCTATAAACAAATAATTTGTTATTGCCAAAATTTAAAAATTCACTATGGAAAAATTTACTAAAATATTACCTTTCATAGTAATATACATTCGGCATGTTTGAATTGAAGTTAGCAATGAAAATTCTCTCCTAACAACATATATCTGAGAAATACAAAACTGCTTTCCTGACAACACATGTTTTATTTCAGGTGTTATATATTCCATATACGTTTCCTCTTAACCATTTGTAATAATTATATATACATGTAGCTGACCTCCGTGGCAGTTGGTAAGATTTCTTTAGAATTTATTTGACTCAATAAGTTCACGTTTCACTTTCATACATAAAAGTTGGCATCAAAATACTATTGTGGACTAACACCGTTGCAGATTTTGATACTGTCCAGTTCGAGTATATATATGTTTTAATGTCCCATTAATTTTGTTTCCTATCACTACACATCATTCAATATCCCTCTTAACTCTCCCATCATCTGAGAAGATACTACACAAATATCAAAATTCCTCAACGAGCGCTCCAATCTTTCATTGTTCACTCATACAACTTATTTACTTTTCCTTACACACTTTTCTAGCTCCACACGTATTTCTTAAATAAGGTTTTGATAAATGTATGAAGGTTGCTAATTTTTTTAAATTTAAATCTTTCATTATTCACCCATGTCGCATTTATTATTCCTTTCACCATTACTTTAGATATTGCATTATTCATTCTTAGGTCTTCCACTGGAACACATTATTATAATAAAAGATTCGATATAAAATCGTAATAAACTCACTGGATTCTTGTTTCTCCTGAATCGTATCCTCAAGCATAGCAACTATAGATTCCTCTGTTATCTCCTTCTCCTTTTGGGGAATGATACCTTTTGCTCGAAGGATATCATTCCATTCGGTATCATCATTTGGGTCCTGGAAAATGTATCTTAAATAAAAACATAGCCTAATAGTATTTTTTTAATTTGTCTACCCTGGTAGAGGTTTATTCCTTTTGATCCGAGACCCCACGGGTAATAAAAAATAATGAAACACATACATACATATATACACAATATCACGCCGTTTTCGTGCCAGAGAAGGCACTTTCGTGTCGGCTTTTTGTAGGAGGATGCACAGTGCCGAACTGTAGACCAGCCCGGATCTCAAATTGCATCTCTGTGTTCCTTAGAGAACATTTAGGGTGATGATAATATTATTAAATATCATACGAACTATATGAAAAAATAATAATGAATTATAAAAATGTTGTTTACGAGAAATACATATGTACCATCATGCCATGTACAGTACCGGCGGAACGTAATACGCATCGGGCTTAAGAAAGAGACTGTCGGCCATAATTGGCTAACTTCGGCATTGTAGAGCGTCATCTCTGTCATTCATACACGTGTTCCGTCGCGATTTGTCAGTCGTTGTCAAGCGTAAGTGTAGCGCATCGTGCGACAAATACAACGCTCTACAAAGCCGAAGTTTTTTTATATTTTTTTTATCCACTTTGCACGTATTTCTCCTGTTACACAAAGAGGGTCTGCTTCTAGCGTTAGCTTATTCGTTAGGAATAATATCAGCCAGGATTCTTCTCATACTGCTAGACGGTAGTTAGTTAGCCGATTATGGCCGACAGTCTCTTTCTTAAGCCTAATGTGTATTACTTACCGCCGGGTACTGTACTTCGTGGGTTAGGCAGAAAGGACAGAGATGAAACTTTTTTGTCTTGACATACATTTTATGCCTCCTCTTCATTCATACACCTCATAGATATCAATTTATTTCTCCGACTTTATTTATTAATTTTTATTCTTTTGTGTACATAGTTAAACATGATATATCTGGCGGGTTTATTGCTGTACAGCGATTTCTTCCAATCAACCAGCTCATCTTAAATACATTAAACTGTTTTAATCCATTACAGATTTTACAAAAATATACATATTCGTTTAAATTTAAGTAAAAAAATTACTATACTCATGAAAATGTAGTATGGTCCCTGTGACGTTTGAAATGTCATGTCTCAAAGGGGTGGGGTAAAATCGTTTTTTTACAAATCGAATCGTTTTTCTATAAATCATTATGTTAGTTTTATGTAATGTATTTACCTAAATAACTTGGTATTTATTAGTATCGAGGCTTATATTAAAGTTGACAAAATAATTAGAATTACTGAACATCGTTACAAGGTTGTATTGGGGCAAATTTGTGAAACGTCACAGGGACCATGGTACATTTTCTTTAGTATAATCTATAGAGAATTATAGAACTAGAGGAAAGGAATTCATTCAAGGATAAGGAAGGGAAGCAGCAAAGGGAAATTAGGATGAAATGATCTTCTGAGTGATGTAATTTTTATTCAATTTCAAGACTTTTTACGTTTCCTTCTTTAAAATTTTTATTTTCTTGAGCCATAGAATGTAATACATAAACGCACAAACTGTATAGAAAAGAATGACTTCATTTCTATAATTTTAGAATCAGAAGTAAATTTCTATAAAAAAAAGTAACATGTCTAAATGGGAAATGAAATAATGACGCAATAATAGTCTTAATTTGTGTCACTTTAACCTTTCCCTTCCGATGTTAAAAAAATTCGCGTGTTCCGGTGCTGTGCCTTCAATACACATGTTAAAATTAACTATTTAAAATAGGAAAAATAAGAATATTCATAGCCAATCGCTTAAATTAAGTCAAAAATTATAATAATTGAAATTTAATTGTTGAAAACATGGGCAGACATTCACAAAACGGACGCAGAGACCACCTAGTATGAATGCCCGCGAGCTACTGTGACGGAACTCGGAACACTAACACTGTGTATGTTACACCTCGAAGGAAGAAACAACTGCGAACTGAGATTCTATTTCTTGTGTTCCCATATACCGAAGTAGAATGAGAGTGAGACGTGAATAGCGTCGCTTCCTCACCCATAGTCGTTTTTAGAATGAATATACCTAAAGCACACGTATTGTATTGGTGAATTTATTCCCGATTTTCACAAAATATCTCTGATGTATCCGATAAGTGCTAATTATTATTAATATTATTTTTTTTAATTCAATGCGTAAATGTATAATGAAGGAATATCTAAAATCTGAACCCAGTATTTATTATATTTATAGAGATATTAAAGTTTTTAGAAGCAATGTGTACTAGTTACACATTGGAAGGAAGGGTTAAAATACTCCTTGAAGCCTTGTTCCAAAAATACCAACAAAGAACTATCATTTACTGGGAGTGCCCTCTGAATCAGAGTCCTACTATGAAAAGATATTTGTAGATACGTTGAAAAAAGGAAAATATATCAATAAAAACTATTGAAAACAACAACTTGTTATCCAAGTATAAAATAAAGAAACGCGTCATTAATTTTACTCATGGTATTTCAACTATCACAAATCGAATATTGTAAATAGTACATGGCTCAAAATTGACGTCACTAATAGAATTCACATTTTAATGATAAAAAAACATATAAAAATACACACTTAATTACCTGCATTTTATTGAATTTCGAACAAGTTCACCTTACTCCCAATGAAGATTCTCGGGGAAAGAAATGAAAACTTATCGCTCTTTATATGGAAGTAACCTATTTCCAAGCACGAGTTATCAAATGAGTTTGACAGTATAATCATGTGTTACCAGAATAATGAATTTATTACCAACTGCTAAATTAAAAAAAATCTGACATTTAAAAATTTCAAGCTGTATATTCATGATGAAATTAACAAAACAAAATGTATTATTTATTAATAGATTTTTTTGATTACAGAAAATATTTTAAATGCTTTTATTTTTACATTATACTACACTTTCATTACAAAAATAATTTTAAAGTACTAGAAATAATTATGAAAGTCTGGAGAAGTTGATAATCATGAGGACAGTTGAGGAAAGACGAGGAAGAGGAAGATGCGCTATGAACTGGATGGATCAAATGAAGGAGTTAACATAATCCTTTTTTAAGCGCTTCATTCAATGTGATCTCGGACTGGGAGAGATGGAAACAGGTGGTGCGTCAAATTTGAGATAAATCAGAGGACCACGACACTGCATTGAGTATATATATAATAGTAACATATAATATATAAAGATATACAGTACCATCTGGCGAATATATTACCGTTTTGGAAATTTCTTAATCTATAATATTTTATACTATCCATAACAACTCATTAGTACAATGGATACATTTTATTAAGTAGCCAAGAACATTAAGCTTCAGCCAAAAACCAATTGTAAAGATAATTGTGTGACAACTTTGGTGGCCTAGTTGGTAAACACCTATCTTCTAGCCCGGGATTTGTGAGCTCGATTCCCGTTATAACCCATATTTAAAAAAAAGATTCTTGTCTGGTTTTCACTGGTTGGTTGAAAGGGATTACCACATGACAATAAACATGCGCATATTGTACTATATACAATGAAAGTGTAATACAACAATTGTCGCGTGAGTGTGGCGCTTACATATTTACTTTGCACGCGTGTCTTTTTTTAACTGATAAAATTCCAGTACATTTAAAGAAGAAGAAAAAACATTTGTGATCATGTTTTTTTTCTAAATGTTTGAATGGTTTTTTTTATCAGACTTTATTTTTTTCAGTGATGGGTCTCTTTATGCCCTCTGAATGATCATACCCGTGTGAATATAGATATACATACATACCTATATATCATATATACCATCACATATCGTGGAAGGCAGCTAAATCAGAGCGCAAGACTTTAATATCGCGACACACATTTTACACCTCTTCTACACCTCATATAGCACCTACGCAATCTCTTACTTCTTATATTTCCTTATTTCAAAATACCATTCAGTTGATTTTCCCCTAACATGCCTCCTCTTCAAAGTTGTACTTAACGAGTATACTATATTTGTTTTGTTCGTCTTTTTTTATTCATTTGTAGTACTTGCTCAAACTATCTCACGGCACTCTTTTCATCTTACGCAATATATCAGCCTTAAGTTTATATTCATTTCTAATCACTACGTTTCATACACTGCCATGCATTGCCCCCCTATTTTTCTTGTCAATGCACGCATTTTTTAAACTTTTATTCGGCTTCTATCAATCTTTTTCTGTCTATATTTCACTTTTATATATCAATATTGGTACTAAAACGTTGTTGTAGACTATCATCTTAGAAGATTTATTTAAATATACTATATTAAATATTTAAATAAACTCATCAAATATGTTTTGAGTTTTGTTTTATATATCGAATATAAATTCATTTGATCAGTTTCTATTATATTTACCAAATTGAAAGTACATTTAGTAGTCCGCGTTATGGTATAAATTAAGCTTATAGAATTCGCTTTAAGTGAGAATGTGAAACGTGCAACAGACGAACGGTCTATTAAGTCACATTCTGATTGATACATTTAATCTCAATTTTGTAGTTTTTTTTGTAACAAAAGCTAAATAATGTGAAATCGGTAGGTACCAGGTGACATGAACAACGTGTACTATGTTCAGGATATGTTACGTCAGTTCTGGTAATTTATCGCTAATGAGAAATGGCTGAATTTGAGGGACGTAAACACAAGAAGGAATATTCGTTAAATGAAAGTGGAGGTAATTCATTTTTATATCGAGGTGTTTGATTACGGTGAATAATTTAATCAATGCAATAAACATTGTGGTGATAGTTAATTAATGTGATTAAATTTTAGTGTCGCTCAAATATTCCATTCTGTATTCCTTTTTAATTTCGAATTATTTTCGATCTTATTACAATATAAAAGTTTGAGCAATAACGCATTTTTCGTGATTTTTTACATAAATAGTTATAATCAAGTGTCGCCGTATGTGATCATTCGTTAATTATATCGGTGTGTCTTTAAAATTATCGTGTACATGAAAAGGTATGATTTGTAATTTGGAAAAAATGAAACAAAATAACCACCTGTTCATTGTGCCTATGTAAATGAGTGAATTATTTGTGTTAGAAATGAGTATTGTGTCCAAAGGTAGGGTCTAATCGCGTATAATTGGTGGACCTGTGCAAGGCTATACTCGGAAGCGAATGTCATCAATCAAAATCACATAAACATACAAATTAATCATTAATACATATCAGCAGATTAATATCAAAACAAGGCATGTCCATTTTTGTGCTGACAAGGATAGTGGTTGAATATTATTGTGTATGACGTTTCAAACATAGTCTTGGTTTTAAAAAATATCAGATTCACACAGTTAATTCTTTATAAGCCATACAAACTGATGCTTAGCTTCAAAATACGTCAGGTCCAGCCTGCCTTGTTATCAAAACAAAGCTTGTCCGGTTCGACCAAAAATGGACTTGACTTGTTTTGATAATAAATTCCTGATATATATCAGTTCTCAAATTTCCTACTTTTGTTTCCTTCAGGAGAAGTGCCAGATTCTTATATATCCTAATAAAAACCATAGAACACTAGAAAAGATGACATATTAATTGTTTTACGTATATACTTTTGCTAAAATAAAATGCAAAATTATGAATTAGTAAATCGCATCACAACTTATTAATCGTGACATATATTTGAAGTAAAAACAGTAAAATAAAATATTAGAATAATACACACGAATCTGAAAATAATTTGAGGGACTACATTTTATAAATACCTGTTGCAAACATTTTATAACAATTGATTTGAAATTTCGGAAAGTTTCCTGATTTTTCATGTTTTTATAACTTTTTTCTTATTTTGTTCTGTTGGAATGAAGACACATTTTTAAAATGTCAAAGTTTACAAATTGCATGATATCAATTTATACTTCAACTTTTAATGAGTCACTTGACTAGAAATGAGATAATCCTTTTCTAGTTGACTTTGTTCATTTTGAAAAAAATAAATATTTTATAGTCAATTAAAATCGTTTTTTAGACAGATTAAACATTAATTCAAAATTGTTTCTGTGCTACAAATCGACAGCACCTATACTTCAGAAAATGTAGTATGGTCCCTGTGACAGTTCACAAATTTGCCCCAATACAACCTTGTAACGACGTTCAGTAATTTTAATTATTCTATCAACTTTAATATAAGCCTCGATTCTAATAAATAGCAAGTTATTTAGGTAAATACATCACATAAAACTAACAATAATGACAAATGAATACATCTTGTTACAAATTAGCAAAAATGTGACAGTTTGTTAAAATCAAATAATATTTGGTGACGTTTGTTAAAAGTCACTACGTTAGTCCGCATTGGCTAAGGATGGGCTATACAATAATTGGATTTTCGATTTTTTTATACCTAAAATTAAATGTTCGTAATTAGTATTAATTCATAATGGATCTTCGCCTATTGAAAGATATATACAAATCATACAATACATTAGAAAGTCAGTAATGAAAATTAGGAATTAAAACGTCAGTTTAGAGAAAAACTATTTTTTCAATTTATAAAAAAACTATTCGATTTGTAAAAAAAAACGATTTTATCCCATCCCTTTGAGACATGACGTTTAAAACGTCGCAGGACCCATCCTGCATTTTCTTCTGAAGTATAGTTTCGTATTTAATTTCCACCCAGAGTACAAACTGTTTTATTATATACTGGCAATTTAAATCAATTATTTTCCATTACCAACTTAAAATATTGAAAAAAAAAGTTGATTTTTTCAGTATACAATTGATTATCATTCTTGGTATTACAGGCCAGTATCAACGTAATTGATCTCGTACATATTTTAAAGTTTCGTATATGAAATTACTGATTCATGATATGCACTTCAAACCGAACTCCTGTCACATTGTTTACGTTTCTAACTAATCTCCTGATTGAACCAATCAAAGTATTAATTTTTGAGTCGAGGCTTCTGATATATATATAATTTTAAAGATAAGAATTATCTTTATATTCAAAGATCTTCAACTCAAACATCTTTATGTCGAAATATAATATTAATTTAGTTTCACATTTAAGATGACTTGTTTCTTCTCTGTCATTCGATAAATTATATATATTTTTAAAAAAGCTGTTGCCATTGGCCATAATAAATATTGTATTTTTCCAAAAAAGTGATTCATTTGATAACATTGGCTTTTTAAATTTAGAACAAATGTGCAATATTGACATTTAGAGTTGTTTGTAAATTATTTTTAAATCGTGCCAGTATATATATATATTGGGAGTAACGAAAATTTTAATTTTTCATACTAACAATCAGAAAGGGTACCGGACCACAACAAAAAAATGGCGCACGCTATCCAAATAGTTAACACAGACGGTGAACACTCATTCACGCTGGACGAAGATGCCCTCACAGAGCTTATGCTGCAAGAAGATGTCCGAGACCGGAGTATAGTTGTCATATCAGTCGCTGGGGCTTTCCGGAAAGGGAAATCCTTCCTTTTGGATTTCTTTCTGAGATATATGAACTCGAGGGTGAGTGATTTTTTATTACTATTATTTTATTACCCTTTATAGGGCAAGTTATTATTTTTTAGTTATTGTGTTTTTTTTTAATAAATCATTATTATGTGTATCAATCAAATCAACTTTATTTCTTCGAAAATGTGTTTTAAATTTTTTTTTTTTGGAAATAAGGCGGTCGCATATGAGACCTGTGCCAGTGCTATTTCAGGGGGTGATGTCAGTGGTCGCAAAAGTGACCGATGATTGTTTAGATAATAATATCTAAGTTTAGGTTTTATTAGGAAATACAATTCTTATATGAGATTGTATAATGAATGGTGATTTACTTATAATACCAATTTACATTTTTGACAATAAATTGACCGGATGTTTAGATAGTTGCTACTGAACATGCAGCTAACTTCACGACGATCCATCTTTAATAAGACCTGTGCCCGGCACTTGCCAATTTGACATTTGTGTTACTTAAAAACGTTTCATTAAGAAAATTAATCATTATAAGTATAACCATAAGGGTGGTCGCATTTGCCACCCATTTCTGGTTATGTTCGTTAAAGGGTTAATACTTTTTTCTTTGTGTTGTATTTTTGTTGAATCATAGACATTGGGCCTTTTTGTTATTTTATAATATTTATTTATTTTAATTACATAACGAGAAGTTATACAAGTACTTAAAATTATTAACAAAAAAATACAAAACTTTATCTTAAACTAACATGGAGATACAAAAAGGAGTAGTAATAATAAATTACAGTCATTGTTTTAAAATTATTTAATAATTATATGTATATTTAAGTTCAATATATGTTATGTATATATACCACAAAATATTACCAAACTTTACCAAGTAGACTTACGTAACTGTCGAAGACTTATTTTATTGTGGTAAAGAACTTAGATTTGTTTTTAGTGGAACAACGCTTACATAGAACAAGAATTGTTTTGTTTTGGGAATTTTATGGATAGATCTTGAGATATAGAAAACACATGGGCTCACTTGTAGAACGAGATGCAAGTTGCTTTGCAGAATCGAAACCTTTCACATGTTGATGCAGGGTTACTCAACTCCAAAAATATTCTTCATTGTGATCCCCTGCTATGTTGAGTAGTTGGCACACCACATTTCTCAATGTCTCCTGATCCTGGGCCATGTTGAATGCAGCAGTTGGAGAATTCTGTTAACTCTTTTATTTGATTTATCTATCTCATAGGACACTTTCCTCTTTCTCGCCTTCGTTCAACTGTCTCCTTGATCACCAACTTGTCCCAGACTTTCATTGTTATTTCTAGTAACATGCCCAAAGTAAGTTAGAATTCTTTTTCTGTGTGTTGTTGAAAGTCTTTCGGTTATCTCTAATTCTTGGATGATAGTGATGTTGGTGCGCCTTGCCTTGCGGTCAATGGGATACGAAACATTCACTTCCAACACTACATCTCAAAAACGTTTATCGTGTTTGTTTCTTTTTGTAATATGTGTGTGGAATTATGAAATAATAAATTATCTTATGGAATTAAATTTGTCAATATTTCAACTTTGTATAATGAGGCAAAAATAAAAGTTATTCACAATAATATATTCTCCAAATGTTCAAAGACATATTGTAGATAGGAGGTACTATTATTTTCACTACTTTGATGAAATTTTAGTGACAATTTAACATTAATCATTCATTGTGTTTATTTTTATATCATCATCATCATTGTCAACCAGGGTCGATCCACTGCTGGATGAAGGTCTCCCCAAGTTGACTCCAAATAGTTAGGTTCTTTGCTCGTTGATGCCATGTGATGCTGCCATGCTTCACTGATTTCATCTATCCGGCGTACCTTCGGTCTTCTTCTGGGCCTCTTTATGCCTCTCGGGTACGATTGAATTATTTCGGATGTCCATCGGGAGTCTGACATTCTGGCTACGTGTCCGGTCCATTGCCACTTCATTCTTTTGCACATCTTTATAACGTCTTCTACCTTTGTTATATTGCGAATCCAGGTGTTTCGTTTACAGTCTCTTTTAGTATATGCCAACATGCATCTCTCCATGCCCCTTTGTGCCGTTTGGAGCTTTTGTCTGTTCTTGTTATTGTGAGTGTTATTTTTATATATGGTGTGTTATTTGACATTTTTGACTTAGAATATATTTAATTTTTTCTGGTGCATAATAACCATTTTCTTTTATACTGGTCTCTTTTAAAGCGATTGCCATTTTCTGAGTCAATCTTATTCAACCTGCATTTTTTTTAATTCAATCTGAAATTAGATCATAAAATTAAAACAGAGCTCAGTTTTGTCACAGGCAATAGATAATAAAATTAAAACAGAGCTCAGTTTTGTCACAGGCAATAGATAATAAAATTAAAACAGAGCTCAGTTTTGTCACAGGCAATAGATAATAAAATTAAAACAGAGCTTAGTTTTGTCACAGGCAATAGATAATAAAATTAAAACAGAGCTCAGTTTTGTCACAGGCAATAGATAATAAAATTAAAACAGAGCTCAGTTTTGCCACAGGCAATAGATAATAAAATTAAAACAGAGCTCAGTTTTGTCACAGGCAATAGATAATAAAATTAAAACTGAGCTCAGTTTTGTCACAGGCAATAGATAATAAAATTAAAACTGAGCTCAGTTTTGTCACAGGCAATAGATAATAAAATTAAAACTGAGTTCAGTTTTGTCACAGGCAATAGATAATAAAATTAAAACTGAGCTCAGTTTTGTCACAGGCAATAGATAATAAAATTAAAACTGAGCTCAGTTTTGTCACAGGCGATAGATAATAAAATTAAAAAAGAGCACAGTTTTGTCTCAATTTGTCACAGGCATAGGTTTTAAATGTCGATAATTTGACCTGATTTTTTAATCTTAATATAATAATTTATAATATATGGACTATAATCTTCTAAGATGATAGTCCACAATAGTATTTTAATAGTAACTTTGATGAAAGGGAATAAAACGTGAAAATGGATATATATTGATAGGAGCCGAATTAATGCTATAGAAATGTGTGCATTGAGAAGAATAAATGGGGTGATAATGTATGACAGAATACAAAATAAATAAGAAAAAGCTACTCAAATGTGCATATCTCAGTCATTATTAAATGTACATACTTGAAATAGTCAATTGTACGAAAATCGAGGATTGCCTGAATTTAAGTTTAAAAAAATGATAATGAAGGCAGAGAATAAAAATGTCAACCAATAAGGCCATGTTTTTTTTAAATTGCGTCAGGTTAAGCCTGACCAGTATCATTAGGTTTATCTCTTTATGTCGTCATTGCAGTTATAATCTATTTCCGTTTAACCCTTCCTTCCCTGTGATGTGTAACTAGTACACATTGCTTCTAAAAACTTTAATATCTCTATAAATATAATAAATACTGAGTTCAGATTTTAGGTGTTCCTCCGTAATACATTTACGCATTGAATGAACAAATAATATTAATAATAATTAGCACTTATCGGCCACATCAAAGATATTTTGTGAAAATCGGGAATAAATTCACCAATACAATTAAATGTGTGCCAGTGTGTGACGTAGGTATATTCATTGTAAAAAACCGCTATGGGTGAGGAAGCGACGCTATTCACGTCTCACTCTACTTCGGTATATGGGAACGCAAGAAATAGAATCTCAGTTTGCTCGCTTCAGTAGCTCTCGGGCATTCGTTTGAGGTAGTCTCTTCGCCCGTTTTGTGAACGTCGGCCGATGCTTTTTTCATGTTTTCAGCAATTCAATTTCAATTATTATCACTTTTGACTTCAAATTTAAATAATTTAAGCGATTGGCTATGAATATTCTTATTTTTCCGATTTTAAATTGCTCATTTTTACATGTGTATTGAATACTCGGCACCTGAACGCTCGGATTTTTTTAGAGCTTATAACAGAAGTACTGTAGAGCTTATAACAGAAGTGGGCATATCATACATGAGGTCAACGAGAACCACATTCTAGATTTTCATATATATATATATATATATATATAAAGAGCCACATCATAGTCACGTTCTCACGTAGTATTAAATACACTAATTCTAATTTATTACATATTATACACAAATCTTAATTGCTATGTAAAGTATAAAAAATACACATATAAGAAAATATAATTAAGACATTGGGAGCCGCACTTAACCCAACGAAGAGCCGCATGCGGCTCTCGGAGCCCCATTTGCCGACATCTGACTTATAAGCTACCTTATCAATTTGCAAAATGCATTCTTGAGGTGATATTTTGTTATAAAGGAAATATTTATTTATAAATGTGAAAAATTATCATACGGCCTTTTGTCTGTTATCTATGGTATCGAAAGAGATTTGTTTTGGATTTGATTTGACACAGATATGTATTATTTTTTTATATCAGTGGATTATGAAGATATTACTAAAGGTTTTTTTTAATACTGTTATACCATATGTGCTTATATTAATTATTTTATTAGCTCTCGTATTAAGCAAACGGGCACCCCAGGTTCGATTCTTGGTGGAGTCACTTCCGAACTTGTTTTACTCTTAGACTATTTTGCATCTAAATTTATGTTTTTCAATAGCTTATATGCTGCTGATCATAAATTATTATAGCGCTATATAAAATTATGGAAAACTATAGACTGCAACAGATTTAATTCACTGATTGTCTTGGAAGTTTATTCTCCTTGCTATCGGAACTTTGGATTCGATGTTCAAGACCGTGTGGTTGCTGAAGTGCAACAGTTTACACATAATATACTGTGGCGGTCGCCCACTCGGATACTGTGGGTGTTCATACATACGGTCAATGACCGATGAAATGACCTTCGCATTCCTCGACGAAATCTAAATAAACAAGTCCCAAGTTCACACGCCGACCATTCAAGTCCGAAGTCCACCCGCCGGCCATTCAACCCATAGCCGAGCGGACCGCATTCCATACTAGAGAGAGAACGCACCACACTTGTCTCGCCAGTTCCGTATTTGAATTATACCTACATACAACAATTAATCGTTTTGCATTCGCAGAAACGAGACGTAGGCATATCGCGAGCGCATTCTCGCGCACATTCTAAAAAGATATAAATACTAGGTGCCTCCTATCCACAGGATGGCTGACAATCATACTCAATCACGAGGGATAGACTCGCATCATCATATTTATTTTTGATACTTTTATATCTTCTTCTTCCTGGCACTGTCCCAACTCATTGCCTAGGTAGGCTGTTGGGGTCGGCTCTTCTCGTTCTCAGGCTGTATACTCTTCGGTTCCGGGTGTCGTTTTCATCTAGGCCGTTTCTCTGCAGGATTTTGGAGCATTGAGTCATCCAGGAGTTCTTTGGTCTTCCTCTGGACGGCTGTCGAGGAAGATCCACAGATATTGCCTGATTTACAGTATGGTCTAGTGGTCTCCGTTTTATGAGCCCGTACCATCTCAGCTGTCGCTCTTCCCGCTTACTATTTATGTCAGTCACTCGCAGGCTACCACGAATGCGTGAGCTCTTAACGTGTTCCTCGCGGGAAGCACAAACGCCTGTGATCTGATCTGTAGCATTCCTTTGTGTATTTTACGTAATGTTTAGTTTATCTCCTTTATTTAATGAGTCTCCTTAAGAGTAATGACTATTATTTATTGTCAGAAAATTACTTGAATGTCATTTTTACTTGGTGGTGTAATCAAATATCAGTGGTTCTAAACAATATACGCGTTTAAACTTAGAAATTAAAAAAACGCCGAAATTGTGCCGCGCACAGGATTCGTGGAATTTGATTTTTAACGCGGTGTACAGGTTAATTTTATCTTTCAGTGATACGAGTACTCCTGCCGACCACCTAAGCATTCGCATTTCTGCTGTTTCAGGTTGCCTAGAGTAGGAGCTGTACATATTCCAGCATTCTGAGCCATATATAATTGCGGGTCTAACGATAGTCTGGTATATACCTTTCCTTTCAGTTTTATAGGCATTTTTGGGTCACACAAGACTTTGGTACTTTTATATGGTTCTTGTATATTTCCTGCTTCTTCCATTCAACATTTCTAATTGTGCCTAAAACATTTACAGGAACTGTAATGATGTATGTATCTTTTTTTCAAAAGTGTTCTAGTTGGAAAGACCTCTGTTAACTTGAAGGTTACCAGCTCAATTACAGTTGGTAACCAATTTTTTTTAAATTGTTCTTGTCTGGTTTTCACTTAAACACCTTTGTGGATATTTATTTATTATCAATTAATGATACAAGGTAAAGTAATGAAACACGGATGTTTAGATAGCCCTGAGAAATTTTTAATTTTTAAAAATCTATTATGTTATATTCTTATAAATTAGTAACACTACACTTAATCGTTATTGAATAAATAAAGAAAACAATAATGAGCTATTAAAAACAATGAAATGAGTCATATTTCTTGTTTACTCATTGTTGTTTTATTCTATTGTAATCTTAGTCATATTTCTTTTATGAAACACAATGTTTTTATCTTGCCTCTTTTTATAGCATAGATATTTGAATCCAAATACGAGGCATATCCAGAAACTAAGTGTACTGAATTTTTGTAGGTTACATATTTTTTATTTAAACAAAAAAATTACGTGGTTACCGTAGTACATATGTAAGCTATTTTTCGACATAGTCGCCATTCCTCTCAATGCAGGTGGTGAAGCGGGGTATCAACTTTTTGATGCCTTCCTCGAAGTAGTTTCCCGCCAACCCCTCCGTCCACTTATCCACCTCCTCCTTTACCTCCTCGTCGGTTGAAAACCTTTTTCCACCCATGTACAGCTTCAGGGAGGTAAAGAGATAGTAATCTGAAGGTGCTAGGTCAGGGGAATGCGCGGGATGGTTCAGGACATCCCGTTTAAACGAGGCGAGCAGTTCCTTCGTGGCGTTGGCCGTGTGTGGTCTGGCATTGTCATGCAGCAGGTAGACTCCCTTTGTCAGCATGCCTCTCCTCTTGTTCTGAATCGCCCTCCACAATTTTTTAGGGTCTCACAGTATCTTGCAGAGTTGATGGTCTCCCCTTGAGGCATATATTCAATTAAAATTATGCCTTGACAGTCCCAAAACACGGATGCCATGATTTTCTTGGCTGAAATTGTGGTTTTGAACTTTTTGGCGGAGGGTGAAGAGGTGTGACGCCACTGTTGAGACTGCCTTTTGGTTTCAGGCGTTTAGTGTGCAACCCAAGTTTCATCTCCAGTAACGATGGAGCGGAGAAATTCATCTCCATGGAGTTTGCAGCGCCTCAAAAACTCTTGCCTTTTTACAAAATTTCGCACTTGGCGGGAGATTGGGTTGACATTTTTCAGGAAACGTGTTGTCGCGTCGACACTTCTCAACGTACTGACCTCGAACCGGTCTCGTTGCGAAGGGGAAGGGTCAGGCTACACGGAAGTGTAGCCAACATGTCGAAAATAAAATCCATCCGGTCGTGAGAGCCTCAGTACACTTACTTTCTGGATACGCCTCGTACATCGTTATTTCAATGAAAACACGTGAAAACATTTTGTCCACTATATAAAATCTTTTCAAATTATATTATTACGAATACAAATTAAATTGTCCTTGAGCGTAAGAAGAGATCTTTGTCTCCTGGTATACGTTGTCAAACTCGTTCGAGGAGTTGTGAGCTGTCCAGCATTACTACAAAGATTAGCGTTAAATGTTCCTAACAATTACACTAGACTGCGCCGGCAAGAACTGTTCTCAATAACATACGCAAGAACGGGTCTTCCAGCCGCTATGCCTGTTGGAAGGGCCTTAACTCTTCTGAACGGGACTGCTTCGGATATTGACATATTTCATATCACATTACCAAAAGCAAAAGTAAATTTTCTTCTTAGATTGAGCGCGTTAGAAAGCACTCATCAACATACTTAAGTGACTGAATATATGTGTATCATATGTTTGTGTGTATATACTCGTATGTATGCATATGCATTATTTTTTATTTTATATAATTTTTAATTTTTTTGTCTATGTAATTTTTCTTCTTTTTTAACATGTCTTGTATTTTTCAAAGTAATTGGGATAAACCTGTTTTGAAAAAATAAATAAATAAAAATAAAAAATCCAAGGCAAAATAGAAAGCCGAAGAGGTGATGGCAGGAGGCAAATCTCCTGGCTCCGCAATATACGTGATTGGACTGGCATAAGGGGTGTTGGAGATCTTTTTCGGGCTGCCGGGGACAAAGATATCTACTCTCAAGTGATATTCAACATTGGGGGGACCTGACTTGACACTGAGAAGAAGAATAATATTGTGTTATCCTTGCATTGCATGCAGTACATGTAGCAATTTATTCCAAACCAAACGGAAACGAAAGCAATCTCTCCTTAAATGCGCTTTATCTCAGGATTTCAAGCCACACATCATTTTTGATTCTTCTTCAGTTAATCCTGGGAATTGGTTAGCAGCAAAACCCTGCATCTCCTCCACTCCGCTCGGTCTTCAGCGATCCTCTTGAGCTCTGTATAGGAGGTGCAGTCCATATCGTGGCATATTTGCTCCAGATACTCTCGGCGAGGACGCCCTCTGTCAATCGATCTCTCAATCATTCCCTCCAGTATATTGTGCAGGATATTTTCATGTCGCAGCATATGACCCATCCATTCTGCACGCCTTTCCGATATGGTGTTCGACAGGTGCCTGGTTTCTTCGATCCTGCTGAGAACCTTGTCATTTGTAATGTTGATTAGACCTCTTAAAAAGGATTGTCTTTAAGTTTTTCTTAAAGCTGCGCACGCCACCCATATCTCTGATACTAAGAGGCAGACCATTCCACATCACAGAACCCGCACCGGTAAATACTCTATCATAATATCCCATCCTATTGAATTCATTTGGAACAACCAATTTATTAGATGAAAAACAAATCAACCTCAAAGGTCTACTTCTCTCCGAAGGAACATCCCTCAGACACAGATTTGAAAGATATAATGGATACATCGCTCTAAGGGACGTGGATACAAAGAGACAAAGATATAATGGATACATCCCTCTAAGGGACGTGGATACAAAGAGACAAAGATATAATGGATACATCCCTCTAAGGGACGTGGATACAAAGAGAAAAAGTTTGAAATCAATCCATTCGCGATATTCAAGCCACCAATGTAGACATTTTAGAAACGGACCAATTTGCCAATATCTATTACCACCGTATATCAGCCTAGCAGTTGCATTCTAAACAGACTGGAGTCTAGAAATGTATGAATCAGATAAAACAAAGGAAGCCTTAAGTGAAAACCTTTTGTTTAAAAAATCTGGTTTCAAGCGGGAAATGAACACTATCCCCCTAGCTGGAAGATAGACGTCTAAAACCAACTAAGCCATAAAGGTCGTCATTAGAAATTAACATTGGAAAAGGTAAATTATCCACATATTTCGAGAAACAATGTCCTCTTTTTTAAATAAAATACTTACATACCGACACATTATTTACCCGAAGGCAGAGATGACACATCTTTTGCCTCTTCTATATCTATACACCTTCTCATAGAACTTCTGTGAAATCTCTGATTTTTGTTTCCTTCTTTCAAAATATTAATTTGATCCAACGATATTTTTCTTGGTATTCCTCTACAACACTTTCCACTCACGTTTGCACTATATATTTGTTTGGCTAGTATTTGTTCATTCATTTGTTGTGCATGTCCAAACCATCTCAACGTGCTAAGACGAACATCTTACTCAACACATCTCAACGTGTAAGATGAACATCTTACTCAACACATCAGCCTTAAATTACCATAAAATGACATAAACTATTATAAAACTTATAAAATACGAGGCATATCCAGAAAGTAAGTGTACTGAATTTTTGTAGGTTACAATTTTTTTTATTTAAACAAAAAAAATACGTGGTTACCGTAGTACATATGTAAGCTATTTTTCGACATAGTCGCCATTCCTCTCAATGTAGGTGGTGAAGAGGGGGTATCAACTTTTTGATGCCTTCCTCGAAATAGTTTCCCGCCAACCCCTCCGTCCACTTCTCCACCTCTTCCTTTACCTCCTCGTCGGTTGAAATTTTTTTCCACCCATGTGCAGCTTCAGGGAGGTAACGAGATAGTAATCTGAAGGTGCTAGGTCAGGGGAATACGCGGGATGGTTCAGGACAACCCATTTAAACGAGGCGAGCAGTTCCGTCTGGCATTGTCGTGCAACAGGCAGACACCCTTTGTCAGCATGCCTCTCCTCTTGTTCTGAATCCATCCGGTCGTGAGAGCCTCAGTACACTTAGTTTCTGGATACGCCTCGTATTTTGTTTGATTCATAGCAACGATACACGAGTATCAAATCGATTCAATTAAATCGTTACTTTGCATTACGTGGCAGAATTATGCGTCAGGGACTAGACCTCTAGAAGGTATGGGACACAGATTATTATGATCTCATATCATAAATGACCTTAATTAAGACGGATTTAGTAAACAGGTCCAGTTGTCTTGTTTGAACTTTGAGAGTAGTCATGTCTTTCGCATAAAATAGTCTTCTTCTGGAATATCAGAAGGCTGGAGAACATAAAAGTCTTCAAGACGCTTGCTAAGCCGATATTTTTTTAGCACTTTTGTACTTCTAATTTCTTTAGCTTTCACATATTGGCGGATCTACTGCTACATTCTTTCTAGTTTTCTTATCAAACAAGTTTTTATATAAATGCAGGGATGTACAGAATCTAATGTCAGCAGCCGCTACCTTATTTTTAATAATCGGTCGTGAGACCTTAAGTTCAACGTTATAAGAAAATAACAAAGGCGAACAAATACACAGCAAATAAAACCAAACAACAATAAGCTATAAAGATTAAATTATGTGAAATTTTTATGTGTTTGCGGAAAACTAGAGTCAAGAAAACTATTTTACGTGGTAATTTGTTTTATCAAACACTGTTTATTCCACTTTTTGTAACGGTATAACCCTACCGGTTTCAAGGCTTTCACCTCGTCATCAGGGAGCACAAACATGAGTGAATTTTTTTCGAACTGGCACCGACACACACACACTTCTAACGGTAAACATTCGGGTTGGGAACTGGTGGTTGGGGGAGGCATGGGATGACCTCGGCGAGCAGCAGCAGATTCTTGGTATATATGTGTTTGCCAGATGTTCACCTCGGAAACCGGTAGGGTTATACCGTTACAAAAAGTGGAATAAACATTGTTTGATAAAACAAATTACAATGTCTTTAAACCTTCGCAATGTTAATGCCTTAACTATAAATAATATATTTTGCATGGGTTTGAGGAGTTTAAGTGGGTCTATCGTGTGTCCCTACTGATTTCGCATTCAGTGCAACCTAATGATTGGTGAGTTGTAGGAATACTTGGTTGTTGGATGACCCACAATATAATCATTTATACTAGTTGCAACCCGTGAAATATTCACGGAAGGAAAACAAATTCTACAAACATTGAAACATTCATTTTTATATATATATATACTATAGATAGATAAATCATAATATATTATGCTTTGGTCTGCATTAAAAAAAAGAGCATAATATAAATAAACACAAGTAATTATAAGGTTCAATATAGTAGGAAATAAATTATTTATTCAATGGATTACAATTCAAAATAAATTGGCATCGTCCCCTTTTACACCGGTTCAAAAATTGTTAGCTAGGTATTTAAAATTCGTTCAGTATAGTTTCGATCTGTTCATTTATCACGGACCCACCGAGATTCAAATTTCGAAGTATTCCTCTCTCACTCTCTTGCATTCAAAATTCAATTCTCGTATTCTTTCTTTGGCGACAACCGTTGTACGGGCTTTGGACTGTTATATAATTTATTTAATATTATCGCGTGGGCCTGGATGGAGATCCTTTCTATACATTCATTGTTTTTAGGATATACATATATTATATATACATACATACAATCATGCCGTTTCCCTGTTAGGATAGGCCGAGGACAGAGTGCCAGAATTTCCTATCACGACACCTCTTTCGCCCTGTTCACATCCATACATATCATACAGATCCTTCGATTTTTCTTACTTTTTATATTTCCTTTTAAAATATCATTCACTTGATCCAACCATACCTTCTTTCGTCTTCTTCTACTACACGTTCTACTCGCATTTTTACTGTATATTTTTTCGTTAGTCTTTCTTCATTCCTTTGTTCCACGTGTTTAAACCATGTATCATATTCCCGTACAGATTTCCCATCCTTTGCAGCCTTACGATTGGCGATTTGTAGCAATACTCGGTTGTTTACTGATTACAATAGAACAATTGATGTTGTTATTAGGTGTACAAATAAGTTTCCGCCGTTTTTTATAAAAAAAATGGGCATTTATTGTGAAAGAACGGAACCTCATGTTTTATTCGAAGTAGTACCCATCGCTTGCCACTACTTTTCCCCATCTTTCTGTCAGCATACGAATACCGCGTCAGTCATCATCATCATCTTTTGAGGCTATCCACGAATCGACTCAATTTTTGGTATCTTCATATGATGTGAAGTGCTGCTCAGACAGGCCATGCGTCATCGATCAAAACAAGTGGTAATCAGAAGGAGCAATGTCTGGTGAATACAGCGGGTGGGGTAAAACTTCTCAATTGAGTGTTTCCAAATAGGTTTTGACCGGTGCCGCAACATGTGGACTAGCATTATCATGCAGGAGAATAATTTTGTCGTGTCTGGCGTAGTAGTGGGCGCGCTTTTCCTCGAGTGCTCGACTCAATCTCATCAATTATGTTCGGTAGACAGCCCCAGCAATGGTTTCATTCGGTTTGAGCAACTCATAATACACGACACCAAGCTGATCCCACCAAATACACAACAAGAGTTTTTTTCCATGAATATTTGGCTTAGCCGTAGATGTTGAAGCATGACCAGGGGATCCCCATGATTTCTTCCTTTTTGGATTATCATAATGGATGCATTTTTCATCACCAGTGACTATATGGTGCAGAAAACCCTTTCGTTTATGCCTGGCAAGCAGCATTTCACATGTGGAAAATTGGCATTCAAAGTTTCTCCGTGTGAGTTCATATGAATCCCAATTTCTTTGTTTTTGTATCATTCCCAATGATTTCAACCGATGTGAAATTGCTTGTTGAGTCACTCCTAATGTAAGTGCAAGTTCTTCTTGCGTTTGGCACGAATCTTGATCCAATAATACTTCCAATTCCGCGTCTTCGTACACTTTCGGCCTTCCGCTACGTTCTTTGTCTTCGATGTCAAATTCACCGTTCTTAAACTTTTGAAACCACTCACGACAACTTCTCTCACTTAAGGCAGCCTCACCATATGCTTCTACAAGCAATCGATGCGCCTCAGCTGCAGATTTCTTCAAATTGAAGAAGTAAATCAAAATTTCCCGCAAATGACGCTTATTCGGCTCAAAACTTGACATTTTCGAACACAAAAAAATATGTTATACTGATAAAAATTCACTAATATTTCAAGGTCATGTTGTTGACAGATGTCCAACCTTACGATAATGACATTTTACATCTGACAATTTTAACCATAACTTACTGGTGGCGCCAACTTTTGTCAAACGGCGGTGACTTATTTGTACACCCAATATGTGGGCCTGGAGTATTTTGCAAACATATTAATTGTAAATTAAACCTCCATCTATACGCATTGTTTTAGAATACAGTAGAGTGCCGATTATCTGCGGTAATTGGGGGACACTCGAACCCGGATAATTGAACACGGTTAATCCAAGTTAAATTTTTAGTGAATTAAAAATTTTTTAGACTTGAAATGCTAGATAAATTTTGCTATGCAAGATGAGTACACAAATAAACTCTCAATATTTGAAAGATACAACCACTAAACAAACGTCTTTCCAATCATGGATTAGCGCTACGCTCAAACAGAGATTGTTTATTGGCCTTTCCAGTTCACCGCTCCTCTTTCTTTACGTCGTCCTTTACTGTCCATGCAGTGAGACTCTGGAATCAGTTACAAACCAATATAAGACTCCTTGCTCCGCCCTTGGCATGCTTTAAGAAGCGACTGAAAAATCTCTTAATTTCTAGTCAGTAAAATAACGTGTTTCATTCCTGATTTTTCTTTTCCTTTCCTCTCCACCATCCCTCCCTTTCCTTTTGATTGATGATATCTCACTTTATATGAAAAATAATGTTCGGGTGACTGTCTGTCTTTGTGGGGTTCGTGGGCATGTGCTCACGTATATGTTTATGGATTTCGTGAGGATGGATAGTCATTTGAATGATTTATGTGTGACCACGTAACTTGCTTCATTTACTTTTGTCTGGTTGGTTGGAAGAGATTGCGGCCTGGCAATAAGCCCGCCAGATTGTATTTGCAATAAAAGTGTTAAATAAATAAATAAATGCCTGTATCATACCGTGGTAATTACAATGGGAAGCCGGATCCATATATATTCGTGTCGGTGTGGATGCTGGGAAATACCGCCAACTCACTAGCGTTAGTCAATTAGTATAATGTAAACCATAGATTTTGTCCAACAGTTTAGGTCCATGCTTTGTAATTTTCAATGTGGACTTTGTATAAAATATTTTTTGGGATTACCAAAATTAAAAGTTGTGCTACAGAGGACCTCCTTTAATTCAACTGACGAATAATTGAGTTCCTGATTATCGGCGCTCTAATGTTTTTTTTTTCTTTTTTATAAATACTCATATACGAGGCATATCCAGAAACTAAGTGTACTGAATTTTTGTAGGTTACATTTTTTTTTATTTAAACAAAAAAATTACGTGGTTACCGTAGTACATATGTAAGCCATTTTTCGACATAGTCGCCATTCCTCTCAATGCAGGTGGTGAAGCGGGGTATCAACTTTTGATGTCTTCCTCGAAGTAGTTTCCCGCCAACCCCTCCGTCCACTTCTCCACCTCCTCCTTTACCTCCTCGTCGGTTGAAAACCTTTTTCCACCCATGTGCAGCTTCAGGGAGGTAAAGAGATAATAATCTGAAGGTGCTAGGTCAGGGGAATGCGCGGGATGGTTCAGGACATCCTATTTAAACGAGGCGAGCAGTTCCTTCGTGGCGTTGGCCGTGTGTGGTCTGGCATTGTCGTGCAGCAGGCAGACTCCCTTTGTCAGCATGCCTCTCCTCTTGTTCTGAATCGCCATCCGCAATTTTTTTAGGGTCTCACAGTATCTTGCAGAGTTGATGGTCTCCCCTTGAGGCATATATTCAATTAAAATTATGCCTTGACAGTCCCAAAACACGGATGCCATGATTTTCTTGGCTGAAATTGTGGTTTTGAACTTTTTGGCGGAGGGTGAAGAGGTGTGACGCCACTGTTGAGACTGCCTTTTGGTTTCAGGCGTGTAGTGTGCAACCCAAGTTTCATCTCCAGTAACGATGGAGCGGAGAAATTCATCTCCATGGAGTTTGCAGCGCCTCAAAAACTCTTGCCTTTTTACAAAATTTCGCACTTGGCGGGAGATTGGTTTGACATTTTTCACGAAACGTGTTGTCGCGTCGACACTTCTCAACGTACTTACCTCGAACCGGTCTCGTTGCGGAGGGGAAGGGTCAGGCTACACGGAAGTGTAGCCAAAATGTCGAAAATAAAATCCATCCGGTCGTGAAAGCCTCAGTACACTTACTTTCTGGATACGCCTCGTATTATTGATTTATTTCTTGTCAAAAAAACAATTTTATTTTATTCCCTGGAGAGTTTTTTCTTTCAGTGATAATATGTAAATGAAACTTTTTATTGTTATTTATATATATGCATTATCATGCCATTTCCCTATCGGGGTAGACAGAGAGATATAAAGCACCAGGTTTTCTCATTTCGACACATACCCTTCGCCTCTTCTACATCCATATACCTCATACAACTACTTCGATTTCTCTGACTTTTTATTTTCCTTCTTTCAAAATATTTTTCACATTCGGTTGTCTTCTATCACGCTTTCCACACACATTTGCATTATATATTTCTTCATTTATTTGTTATACATGTCCAAACCATCGCCGAGTGCTCTTGTAGCATTATGTACAGTACCCGGCGGTAAGTAATACACGTCGAGCTTAAATAAGGGGACTGTCGGCCATAATCGGCTAACTTCGGCTTTGTAGAGCGTCGTCTCTGTCCCTAGTACGCTTGACAACGACTGACAAATCGCGACGGAATACGTGTATGAATGACATATATCTTTATTAAGCCCGATGTGTATTACTTACTGCCGGGTACTGGGTTCAGAAGCCAAGTGAACCAAGTCCAAAAATATAGAATTCAAGATCACTGCATGAAAGCAGAAAATGCTTTTGTACAAAGAAAGTGTAATAAATGTACTCAATATAAAACTTTTCAGAATTGCGATCATACCCTTACAGCATTAGAAACACTAAAATATGTTTGAACCTAGTTTACTCAAAACTAACCAGAATGGACTTGGTTCACTTGGCTTGTGAACGACTCATATATGAGTGATTTAGTCACTTATCGACTTGTTTAAAGTAGATAATTATTGCGTTTGTATACGTGATGTACGAGGCGTATCCAGAAACTAAGTGTACTGAGGCTCTCACGACCGGATGGATTTTATTTTCGACATGTTGGCTACACTTCCGTGTAGCCTGACCCTTCCCCTCCGCAACGAGACCGGTTCGAGGTCAGTACGTTGAGAAGTGTCGACGCGACAACACGTTTCGTGAAAAATGTCAATCCCATCTCCCGCCAAGTTGAATCGAGTGGAGGCCGGGCAAGAGTTTTTGAGGCGCTGCAAACTCCGTGGAGATGAATTTTTCCGCTCCATCGTTACTGGAGATGAAACTTGGGTTGCACACTACACGCCTGAAACCAAAAGGCAGTCTCAACAGTGGCGTCACACCTCTTCACCTTCCGCCAAAAAGTTCAAAACCACAATTTCAGCCAAGAAAATCATGGCATCCGTGTTTTGGGACTGTCAAGGCATAATTTTAATTGAATATATGCCTCAAGGGGAGACCATCAACTCTGCAAGATACTGTGAGACCCTAAAAAAATTGCGGAGGGCGATTCAGAATAAGAGGAGAGGCATGCTGACAAAGGGAGTCTGCCTGTTGCACGACAATGCCAGACGGAACTGCTCGCCTCGTTTAAATGGGTTGTCCTGAACCATCTCGCGCATTCCCCTGACCTAGCACCTTCAGATTACTATCTCTTTACCTCCCTGAAGCTGCACATGGGTGGAAAAAGGTTTTCAACCGACGAGGAGGTAAAGGAAGAGGTGGAGAAGTGCACGGAGGGGTTGGCGGGAAACTACTTCGAGGAAGGCATCAAAAAGTTGATACTCCGCTTCACCACCTGCATTGAGAGGAAGGGCGATTATGTCGAAAAATAGCTCACATATGTACTAAGGTAACCACGTATTTTTTTTGTTTAAATAAAAAAAACTGTAACCTACAAAAATTCAGTACACTTACTTTCTGGATATGCCTCGTAATTGGTTTAAAAAATTAATTCAATGTAATATATCTCATTATGTGTTAAAAAAAAACTCCCAAACATTGATTGATGCATGTTTGAATCATGTATGATATAATCATTTATTTAGAATTGTATTTCTTCGGTTTGTTTTATATTAAAAGGCTTAGAAGAATGATGTAAGCCTGTTGTATCCATTGCATTTTAAAAGTAATTGTGTCCAGTTGTTACTTCCACTCGGATTAAAAATGGGTTTTATTGAAGGCCAGCTGCATGGAACTTGTTATTTGCCACTTGGTAGGTGTGTGCCGTGGTATATTGTGCCGTCTAGTCTCTAGACTGGGGCTTGGGTATGAAGGAGTGCAGATTAAATTCAATGGCTGAATGAATATTTTTTCAGCTCGCAGTCTCTCCTATCAGTGGAAAGGAATTCATATAAGTGCTTCATATCAGACATTATCAACATTTCTTCGATGAAATTTTAACAGTAATATTTTTCTTTAAAAAAAAAGCTATTTTTTATTATCTTAGATAAAGATTCATGACTTTCTTATTGTTATTGATAGATGAATCTACCATTAGTCTATCAAAGGTTTCGGTTTTAATTTTGTTGTACTCCGTATTAAAATGTTTGGCAATATATAACTTTGTCATTCTATATTCTGTAATGTATCCCTACCAATGTTAATATGCTAATCTTATCATATACTCTTATCCACTTCCAATAAATATTATAATTTATCATGCAAACCAATGTTTTAACCATATCTGTACTATGTTATCTAGAACCTATAAATATTAGTGTTATCACGCGTATGTCAAACTTAACTCAATGTATTATGTTTAAATTTATCATCTGTCTGAATTATCACGAGATGCGATATATCCAAATTCAATAAAGATTTCATGTCACTAAATGGATGTAAGCAGCGAACGATACATTCAGATAGATCGCCTGATATCGATTTGATCTTAAGGGCATCGATAACATACCCGAGAAATTCCTTCTTAATCTATCGAAGGGTCGTGCGTATGGTTATCTTTGCTTTAAATAGGACATCTTATCAGGGGCAGAATCATTAATCTTAAAGCCAGTACGATGCTAACATCATCGTTATTATTACTTCTTTAATACTGTTAATATTATACTTCAAATGTAATTCAACGATTATACAAATAAAATTACACAGTTGAAATTCTAAAAGTGTTTTCGTTGCAAAAGGCCATAACAATACCGCCTAAAGAGAGTTTCGGGATAGAAGGTAATAACAAATAAATTACATTGTAATTCCATTAATGTAATTAGTGGAATTACAATGTATATTAATTTCTTGTTAAATATTCTTCCGTTAGTATTTTTACTCATTTATTTCTACCTGTATCATAGTATTAGAACGTTGGTCTCATACCCAGAGCTAATTCCTAAAGGTGACCAAATAAAATATGGTATATAGATTTTTTTTCTCAAGAGGAATATCGAACGGGGTGTAGCGGTAGAAAACAAAGTTATTTATTTATTTAACACTTTTATTGCAAATACAATCTGGTGGGCTTATTTCAAGGCGGCAATCTCTTCCAACCAAGCAGACAAAAGTAAATGGAGCAAGTTACGTGGTCGCATAAATCGTTCAAATGACTATCCATCCCCACAAAATCCATAAACACATACGTGAGCATATGCCCACGGACCCCACAAAGACGGACAATCACCCGAACATTATTTTTCATATAAAGTGAGATATCATCAATCAAAAGAAAAGGAAGGGACGGTGGAGAGGAAATGAAAAGAAAAATCAGGAATGAAACACGTAATTTTACTGACTAGAAATTAAGAGTTTTTTCAGTCGCTTCTTAAAGCATGCCAAGGACGGAGCGCGTCTTATATTGGTTTGTAACTGATTCTAGAGTCTCACTGCATGGACAGTAAAGGACGACGTAAAAAAAAAGAGGAGCGGTGAACTGGAAAGTTAATGGGGCACTAAAACATATATGATATACTCGAACCGGACAGTATCAAAATCTGCTAACATGATAGTTCACAATAGTGTTTTGTTGTCGACTTTGATGTATGGGAGTGAAACGTTATCGGGGGAAAAAGAGTGAGATGAGCCCAATAAATGCTGTAGAAATGCGTGCACTGAGAAGAATACACGGAGTGACAATATATGACTATGTTGTTTATAGTTAAGGCATTAACGTTGTGGAGGTTTAAAGACATTGTAATTTATTTTTAACAAACACTGTTTATTCCACTTTTTTGTGACGGTATAACCCTACCGGTTTCAAGGTGCACACCTCATCTTCAGGGGAGCGCAAACAAGACTAAATGCTGTTCGAACTGGTACCGATATAGACACTTCAACGGTTGGGGGCTGGGGGGTGAGGAAGGCTAGGAATAATTTCGGCCAAGAGCGGGGAGATTTTGGGGAAATAACTGTTCAACAGATGCTCCGATCGGTATACTGACTTAGAAATTTCTAGGGCCTCTAATCTGTCCAATTTATTTCCGTTGCCACTAATATGTAAGAATTTGGCATCATCGATAGAAAAAGTATGATTCTCACGGTGACAATGATTAGCCATTTCAGAATAAATTAGAGGATTTGTTAAGGCAGATTGGTGTTCACGAAATCTCTTTTCAAAAGATCAAAAGAAAGTATGGCTGGATCAAGTGAATGATATTCTGAAATAAGGAAACTTAGAAAGTCAGGGAAATCGTAAGAATTGTATGAAAATATGTATGGATATAGAATAAGATAAGGGCGTGTGTTGAGATATGAAAGTATGACGCTCTCTCCTCTATTCCTACCCCAACAGGGAAATGGCGTGATTATATGTATGTGTAGAGCCTTCCTTTGAAATAGTTCGAGTTTCACCCATGCGACGGATGAAGAAGCAGCGATCTTAGAATTATTTTATTCTGAAATTCGATATAAGGAATGTTGTAATAGATATACGAGGGTGGTCCGATAAGTACTTAGCCTACAAAAGAATAACAAAAATTTTGGAATAGTGGCGATTTATTTCTCAACATAATCTCCTTTGAGTTCGATACACTTGACCCAGCGATGCTCCAACTTCTTTAACCCGTCTGAAAAATACGTTTTCTGGAGGTCTGCAAAGTACGAGTAGGCCTCCGTGGCGGCGATAACCTCCTCATTGTATTCAAATTTCTGCCCGGCGAGTGACTTTTTCAAATTTGGAAACAAAAAGAAGTCGCACGGGGCCAAATCCGGAGAATACGGTGGATGGGGCAGCAGTTCGTAGCCTAATTCTACCAATTTGGCCGTGGCGACGGCGGAGGTATGAGCCGGTGCGTTGTCATAATGGAAGAGCACTTTTTTCTTCGCCAAATGGGGCCGTTTTTTCTGCAATTCGGCGTCGAATCGGCCCAATAATTCGGCATAGTAGAGCCCTGTGACCGTTTTGCCCTTCTCCAAGAATCGAATCACCGACCGATATTGCTCTTTTTATCAAATCCGCGGACACGCTCGCTTCCACACGCGGTCAAAACAAAACTACAGTCCGATTCGGCTGAAATTTTGACAGTAGCTGTAAACGAGAATGAACTACGCGATAAAAAATTGCTCTTGCGATAGTGGTGCCATCGGGCGGTGAGGCTAAGTACTTATCGGACCGCCCTCGTATATTGGCTCCAGTTTCGTTTTTTAACGACCGGGGCATTTTAGTTTCGTAATATTATACATAACCGTGCTTGACGTTCATATAGTTCCTTCCATCACAAACATATCGAATTTCTTTCATCCTTTTTTCATCACGCTTCCTCAAATAACATAAGTTCCACTTCAATAACTTGTGTGCAGTGTTACTTTTCCGTTATACGATCGCAAACGTGGCACAATGCGTTTTAAATGCTTTTAAATCAAACACTAACTGCCCATCCAATATGGCTGAAAATTTACACGGTTCAACAAATACTATAAAGACGAGAGACTCATCTGTTATGTTGTTTACATTTAAAATTATCATTTCACAAATGGGTGATCTTTGAAAAATTTCTTTATATGATGAATGAGAAAGAAAACTTACCTACAAACCGTCATGCCGTTTGGAAAGACGTGATAATTTCTTATCACGACATACACATACAGTACCCGGGGGTAAGTAATACACATCGGGCTTAAGAAAGAGACTGTCGGCCATAATCGGCTAACTTCGGCTTTGTAGAGCGTCGTCTCTGTCATATTCATACACGTGTTCCGTCGCGATTTGTCAGTCGTTGTCAAGCGTTCTAGGGACAGAGACGACGCTCTACAAAGCCGAAGTTAGCTGATTATAGCCGACAGTCTCTTTCTTAAACCCGATGTGTATTACTTACCGCCGGGAACTGTACTTCATTCGCCACCTCAACATTTTAAAATATCTTGACATGAAATTACTTCGATTTTTCTTTTTCATTGCCCTTTTTTTGTTTAACGTTTGACATGCTTGGTCTTATAAGTTTATCGTTTTTTTTCTTTTTTGCGATTTCTAGTCTCGTCAGCACTAAATATTTATTCTGTCAAGTTTTCATTCGAAAATATCCGACAGAGCACTTTTACACCCTATGTATTTGATTTTTTATTTATTTATCTACATATGACAAGAAATTTTATAAATATTTAAATTGTGAAAAAAAAAAACAGCAGGTAATTTAATGTGGACACACAATTTTAATTGCCTTTCATTTGTCGTGTCCCCAGTAAACTAGACTTCTGCATAAGGAACTTGTTAGTTTTGAATTCACAATCATCATTTTATAATTATCTTTTAACACCCATCCCAGAACAAACCTTACCCGACTTCACGCCGAACAGCGAGAGGAAAACCTACAACACCACATCTTCGCTTGGACCGTGAAGTTCTATAAAAGCCAACAAACTCACAGCAATCCCTAAGTCGCTGCCCTGGGGGCTTACGAGAGTAAATCCGACCTACCCTTCCGTTATAAGCACAGGCTCCCGAAGCATTATCTGTTGCCTGACTAGTCCACCTACAGTATTAGCTGGGACGACCAAGGTCTGAGTGGATGTGATGGAATACAAGTAGCCTGAACGAGTGGACTTGTTTTTGCTAAATAATTAGTGTAAGAATTGTTATCTAGTTATAAGTAGTATGTAGGTGTTAATTATTTCTAAGAAATCATATATTAAGATTGAAAAAAAAAAGTAAAATAAAATGATATGTAGGAAAATAAGATGAAGTAAGTGCATAAATGATAACATATAATTAAGATTAGTTAAGTAATAAATGTGTATATAGGTATAGCCTTGACAAATGTTTGTACAATAATTTACTTTGCTTAGTAAAAATAAAAATAATAATTTCATTCCGTATTCTATTGTACATCGTAACGTCATATATTATTCGTCTTATTTTATTCCTTTTCCACCTCAATTTTTCACTACCATACATCAACATTTTAATCGACACGACGTTATGAACCACCGTTTTGACAGATATTAACCTTAACTTTTTTTGCCTGAGAAAACTATGAGCCCGAATTAACTTTTCCTTTCACATTTTAAGGAGACAACCCGTTCTTGGAAACGGATAACAATAACATTGCCGCGCTCCTGGTTCGTTTCCCGCCGCTGGAGTTGACCCGTGAAGGCCCCGGCCCAATCAACCTTGCTGAGGTTATTTATTTCGTCATTAAGTAACTTTTGTCTAAATGCGACGCAGAATTACGATCATTTATCGTTTAACAACAGACGACCGCGCGACGAGTGAGGCCCGATTGAAAAGTCCGTAATAACAAGACAACAAAGGTGATATTACCTTGTCATTTTTACCCACAGGCGATGCCCATTAACTTTACGGATCGTTGCACCACGATATAAATAAATATGACATTGCTAGCCCGAAAATATAATATGTATAGATAATGGGAGCGCAATCGGAATGTGATTAGTTGAAAAAATATATTGAAGGTGTAATAACAATGTTATTATTGCTCTGAAATATTTATTTAATATTTTATCGAGCCGAATAAATGCTGTAAAAATGAATATTGCGAAATCGAAAATAATGTTGATAAAAAAAGTACTATATTACACTTGTACTCGTATTAGCTGGGACGACCAAGGTCTGAGTGAATGTGATGGAATACAAGTAGCCTGAACGAGTGGACTTGTTTTTGCTAAATAATTAGTTTTAAGAATTGTTATCTAGTTATAAGTAGTATGTAGGTATTAATTATTTCTTAGAAATAAAATGACATGTAGGAAAATAAGATTAAGTAAGTGCATAAATTATAATATATAAATAAGATTAGTTAAGTAATAAATTTGTATATAGGTATAGCCTTGACAAATATTTGTACTATATATTAATTTGTTTAATAAAAAAAATTCTACTTGACTGGCAATCTCTTCTAACCAACCAGAAATATGTTAAAGAGGTCTAAGTGAAAACCTGACTGGAATCCTTTTTGTTAAATTTGGGTTCCAGCACGATTTGATCCCGTAACGTCCGGGCTGGGAGACAGGCGTCTTTGACATTTTTAATGGTATACGTGCTCAGAAAGTTTTGTCATACGAGTGCTATTTGTGTTGTTTACAGTGATTTGAAAAAACATGCGTTTTGAACGCATCAACCGCTTCTTCAAGCGTCGATAAACGTTGACCTCGCAATTTATTTTTGATGTTCGGGAATAAAAATAAGTCATTGGGTGCCTAATCAAGGCTGTATAACAGATGACCCATCAATTCGATGTTTTGAGTGCTCAAAAAGTCATTTGTTTGAGCCAATGTGTGAGAATTAGCATTGTCGTGGTGGAGAATGACCCGTCTTCGGCGGTTGGTTTTCCTCATTTCTCCGAATACTTCTGGCAAACAAATGGTGATGTACCATTCAGAATTGACCGTACGACGTTCACTAAAGGCACTGTTGGGACATGACCATTTATACCGAAGAAACAAGCCACCATTTTGCTTCGAAGTGCTTCGTGCGCGAACAACTTTTGTTGGATTTGGCTCGTTTTGAAAGACCCATACAGTCGACTGCTGTTTAGTTTCTGGCTCAGATGCATAGATCCATGATCCGTCGCCTGTCACGATCTTATAGACGTCCTTTGAAGCACCGCGATCGATTTTTTTCAACATTTCTTTGGACCAATCGACACGAGCTTTTTTTTGAGTGATTTTCAAATTATGCGGTATCTAACGCGAACAAATCTTTTTGACGGCCAAATTTTCATGCAATATTGAATGTATGCGAGTGGAACTATTGCCCAAACATGACTCAATCTCACGATAAGTCACATAACGATCTTGCAATATCAGTTCATGCACAGCATCGATGTTTTCTAGCACAACAACCGATTTTTGACGACCTTCACAAAATTCATCCTGGAGCGAACTACGACCACGATTGAATTCGGAAAACCGGCGAAACACAGTGGCCTGGGATGGTGCTTCATCATCAAAAGTCGAAGCGAGTTGATCGGCACACTGTTGTTGAGTTAGTCCACGTCGAAAATCATAAAAAATCATCGCACGAAAATGTTCACGATTTAATTCCATTTTTGGCCGAGATGAATTTTTCAAGTCACTGTAAACAACGCAAATAGCACTCATATGACAAAACTTTCTGAGCACGTATACCATTAAAAACGTCAAACTTTACGATGCTGATGTCAGATTTGACGTATCTACACTGGTGTTGCCATATCTCAAAACTTAAGTAGCAACCCTCGTATATGGAGCGTTGGGGATCTTTTTCGGGCTGCCGGGGACAATAATGCCTACTCTCAGGTGATAGTCAACGTTGAGGGGACCAGACATGACACTAGGAAGAAGAAGAAGGTTATGGAAGAGTTAAGAGGGATGTTGAATGGAGTAATGCGATACGAAACAAAGTCAATGGGGATTCTAAAACATTTATTGTCTTACTATAAAGTATCAACATTTTCTAAAATGATTTGTTTACAACAGTATTTTAATACCAACTTTGATGGATGGGAGCGAAACGTAGACGTGGAAAAATACTAAAAAAACCAAAGCAATGCTGTAGAAATTCGTGGACTGAAAAGAATACATGAGGGGACAATGTATGGTAAAATATGGAATGAAGTGATTAGGGATGAATGTGAATTAAGCGTAGTGTGTTAAGTAAGATGAAGAAGAACTCGAAGATCGTTTGGACATGTGGAACGAATGAATGATGAAATACTAATGAAACAAATGTACAGTGCAAACGTGAGTGAAAGGCGTGGTAGAGAAGGACCAAGGGAATTATAGTTGGATAAAGGTTATGATATTTTGAAAGAACGAAATGGGAAAAGTCAGCCAAATCGTAGGAGGTATGTTAAAAGGTGTTTGAATGTAAAATATGCGAAATATGTGTATAGCGATGGGCAAGTCTTGCGCTTTTTCCTCTCTGCCTATTCCGACAGGAAATCGGCGTGACGTTATGTATGTATGTAAGAGAAATAATTTCACCTGTATGGAATTATGCGCGCTACACTTTATTCTGTACAATTTATTTTTGATAGCTTCGATTTCATTGGTTGATTGCATAAAGGTCGGCATCAGCCGTGGATTCGCCAAATAAATAATTCGCCAAATAAAATATTCGTTCTTATACCGACTGCTTAGACCTACAGTCAGATCTCAATAAAGTTTGTGAGTGGAGCCACAATAATAAATTATATTTCAATGCATCAAAGTGCAAAATTATGTCGTATCGTAATTCACACGTCTTGAAATTCCATAGATATGCACTAGAATATACTATACCTATACCCCGCACAGATAATATTAAAGATCTGGGTGTCTTGTTCCACAACAATCTCGTGTTTGGTCCTCACATAGAAGTTATGTGCAACTCAGCTTATAAAACTCTAGGATTTGTGATGAGAATCTCTAAATCGTTTGAAAACCAATTGGTGCTCAGAACGTTGTTTAATTCATTAATGCGTAGCAAACTAGAAAACAATGCTTGCATTTGGAGCCCGGTTCATGCGCAGAACTCGCTCATGGTGGAGAAAGTACAAAAAAAATATCTACGATATCTCTATGTGAGAGAGTTCGGTGTCTATCCATGGCTTTATCCTACTCAGTTTCTGCTGGGCATGCTCGGGTATAACTCCTTGAGCGTAAGAAGAGATCTGCGTATCCTGGTATACGTTGTCAAACTCGTTCAAGGAGTTGTGAGCTGTCCAGCATTACTACAAAGATTAGCGTTAAATGTTCCTAACAATTACACTAGACTGCGCCGGCAAGAACTGTTCTCAATAACATACGCGATAACGGGTCTTCCAGCCGCTTGCCTGTTGGAAGGGCCTTAACTCTTCTGAACGGGACTGCTTCGGATATTGACATATTTCATATCACATTACCAAAAGCAAAAGTAAATTTTCTTCTTAGATTGAGCGCGTTAGAAAGCACTCATCAACGTACTTAAGTGACTGTGAATGTATGTGTATCATATGTTTGTGTGTATATACTCGTATGTATGCATATGCATTATTTTTTATTTTATATAATTTTTTAATTTTATTCTATGTAATTTTTCTTCTTTTTTAATGACTTGTATTTTTCAAAGTAATTGGACTAACCCTGTTTTGAAAAAATAGATAAATAAATATTATTTTAATTATTTATTGAGAAGATAACGACAATTAAGTGACCTTTACGTACCATAGCAACATTTATTAAACTAAAGATCAATAAAATATCAACAACTTTAAAAAATCATCACGATTTAGAACACATACGAGTATATTACAGTGCATGAAATGACCAATGTGTAATACGAGAACATCATACAGATACGAGTACAATGTAAAATTAACGATTTTATTTTATTACAATGAACAGTCTTTTTACAATAGGCAATCAACCTGTGGTGTGGGCTGAAAAACATCTGGTGTCCCTTCGCTCTATATTGGTGGGGTGTATCTTGACCGAGGGGATGTTATTAGATGAGCCCAGACCTTTTGATAGCTTCTGTATTTAATGTATTATCTGCAATTTATGTGTTTTAAAAGTGTTTTTTAAATATATTTTGTACATACTATGTTGCTGTCAATAAACCTATATTTATTTATTATTTATTAACCTAAACTAGGAAAATATTTCGCCTCGTCTACATCCATACACCTTATAAAACTCTTACGATTTCTCTGACTTTACATTTGCTTCTTTCAAAATATCATTAATTTGATAGAACTATACTTACTTTGGTCTTCTTCTACAACGCCTTCTTATATTTGCACTGTATATTTTGTCAGTCTATATTTATTCATTCGTTCTTCATGCCCAAACCATATCAGAGTGCTTTTGTTCATCCTACTCAACACGTCAGAGCCTTCAGTTCGCATTCATCTGACGGGGCGGAAAGACTTAACACTGTGTATGTTATACATTGAAGGAAGAAACTAAACGATTCTATTTCTTGCGTTCCCATATACCGAAGTAGAATGAGAGTGAGATGTGAATAGCGTCGCTTCCTCATCCATAGTAGATTTTTAGAAGGAATATACCTACGTCACACACTGGCACACGTTTGATTGTATTGGTGAATTTATTCTCGATTTTCACAAAATATCTCTGATGTGGCCTATAAGTGCTAATTATTATTAATATTATTTTTTCATTCAATGCGTAAATGTATTACGGAGGAATACCTAAAATCTGAACCCATTATTTATTATATTTATAGAGATATTAAAGTTTTTAGAAGCAATGTGTACTAGTTACACATTACCTGGAAGGAAGGGTTAATAATCACTTTATTCCGTATTTTTTCATACATTATCCACCCATGTATTCTTCTCAGTGCATGCATTTTTTACAGCATTTATTCTGCTCTTATAACCATTTTCCACGTTCACGTTTCACTCCCATACATTAAAGCTGGTACTAAAATAATATTGTTGACTATCATCCTAACATATTTAGATACTGTCCTATTTTCTTCATTCATTCAATCAAACTAGACTTTGATATTCCGCTCAGCAGCACTATATGTTTGTTTTGTTAGTCTATATTAATTCATTTGTTCCACACGCCCAAATCGTCTCAGAGCGCTCTTCTTTTGTATTGTAATACGTTTTCCTTGTATAAAGTAAAGGGTCTTACAAATTGAGCGGTTTTTTTCATTCTTGGATAAAACACAGATGGCGTCGCGAACTTGCCTGGGTCTTGTGACATTTGAAAATTGTAATGTATGACATTTATAAAAAAATAATCGTATACAATTTAACAACGCGTTCAAATTGTTGAAATATTTTATGTGTTGTAATCTCCGGAAACGGTGATGTTAATTGCCCACCAAGATCATGTGATCCGAAACCGTTAAGACTATTTTTTTCTGGGGTTATGTGAAAAGCCAGGTCTATAAGAATGACCTCCGATCAATTCCTGAGCTGAAGGACGAAATTATTCGCATTATTGGTGAGCTAGAACCGCAATTATGCCAAAGTGTCATCGAAAAATTTGACAAAAGAGTTGACATCTGCAGAGCTGCAAGAGGTGGACATTTGGCGGACATTGTTTTTTTTTTATGTTTAAAAGTCATACGTTATACTTCAATGACCAATAAAAAGTTTTTTGAAATCAAAGCAAATTGTGTGTTTTATTCAAGTTCAATTTACAAAAAAATAGAATAAAAAAACCGCTAATTTTGAAAGACCCTTTACAACCTGGCCTTGTATAGGTTCCAACCAACCAGAAATATGTTAAACAGGCCTGAAGGGAAAACCAGAGTTTTATCCTTTTTAAAAATATCTGGGTTCCAGCGGGAAAAGAACTCGCATCCTCCGGGTTGGTAGACAAACGTCTTACCAAGGCCAAGAAGGTCGCCTTATTTAATAAATCAATCCAAATTTTGCATTCATTCGTAATGACATCATTCAAATGTCTTTTATGATTTAGTGATCACTTGGTATATATTTTCAACCTACGAAAGTACGATCATATAACTTCATACCAGAAGGCATTGAATTGGTTAAATGTTAGAAATAGACGCCAAATTCACATACTGCCTCTATTGTACAATATAATACCCTTAACTGTCCCGCTTCCCCGTCTTATCTCACCGAAAATTTTCAGCGTCTTTCCAATCATGGATTAGCACTACGCTCAAACAGAGATTCCACCTCAAACAGACCTTTCCAGTTCACCGCTCCTCTTTTTTTACGTCGTCCTTTACTGTCCATGCAGTGAGACTCTGGAATCAGTTACAAACCAATATACGATAAGACTCGCTCCGTCCTTGGCATGCTTTAAGAAGCGACTGAAAAACTCTTAATTTCTAGTCAGTAAAATAACGTGTTTCATTCGTGATTTTTCTTTTCCTTTCCTCTCAACCATCCCTTATTTTCTTTTTGATTGATGATATCTCACTTTATATGAAAAATAATGTTCGGGTGATTGTCCGTCTTTGTGGGGTTCGTGGACATATGCTCACACGTATGTGTTTATGGATTTCGTGGGGATGGATAGTCATTTGAACGATTTATGCGACCACGTAACTTGCTCCATTTACTTTTGTCTGCTTGGTCGGAAGAGATTGCCGCCTGGAAATAAGCCCGCCAGATTGTATTTGTAATAAAAGTGTTTAATAAATAAATAACTTTGTTTTCTACCGCTACACCCCGTTCGATATTCCTCTTGAGAAAAAAAATCTATATACCATATTTTATTTGGTCACCTTTAGGAATTAGATCTGGGTATGAGACCAACGTTCTAATACTATGATACAGGTAGAAATAAATGAGTAAAAATACTAAAGGAAGAATATTTAACAATAAATTAATATACATTGTAATTCCACTAATTACATTAATGGAATTACAATGTAATTTATTTGTTATTACCTTCTATCCCGAAACTCTCTTTAAGCGGAATTGTTATGGCCTTTTGCAACGAAAACACTTTTAGAATTTCAACGGTGTAATTTTATTTGTATAATCGTTGAATTACATTTGAAGTATAATATTAACAGTATTATAGAAGTAATAATAACGATGATGTTAGCATCGTAGTGGCTTTAAGATTAATGATTCTGCCCCTGATATGACTCACACGTATGTGTTTATAGATTTCGTGGGGATGGATAGTCATTTCAATGATTTATGTGACCACGTAACTTGCTTCCCTAACTTTTGTCTGGTTGGTTGGAAGAGATTGCCGCCTGGCAATAAGCCCGCCAGATTGTATTTGCAATAAAAGTGTTAAATGAATAAAACTAAAATTAAATATTTACCTTTATTATGGTTAGCAAAAAATATTAGATTTCCAATTTTTTTAAATAGTCAGTGAAACAGTCCGTGAAAGCAGCGTTCAATGTGAAAAATATACCGTTTCAACGATTTCAGCTTTACATATTAATATAAATACAGCTTTACATATAAATATATTATACATCATGCTCAGACTCTGACGTAAACTGAAATAATCCTCATTTTGGTCAGTGACACTTGGCTACATTCTCGCGTTGACAATTTTCGCTTTTAATATTTATTTGTTTAGTAAATATTATGAGAGATGCAAAGAGAAAGATCTGAAGGGGAATGTTGCGAAATCCAAAGTTATTATGATAGAAGAGTGTGAAAGGAAATGCGGTATATGTGTGGACAATGAAAGATTGGAGCAAGTTGAGGAATTCCTCTATTTAGGCAGTATTTTCTCAGATTATGAAAGAATTAATTGTCATGTATTGTAAAATAAATTAATATCAGCGATCTCCCTAGGTTCATTGCCTGTTTTGAGACGCCCGCGACTTATAGTACTGACTTGCTGGCTGGCTGCACCCACGAAATTCACACATCAACAATCTAACCGGTCCGAACTGCAGCCGCTCGTGATATTCGACAACTCTGAATAAAAACTGAGTTAGAACAATTTCTTTGGAACACCAAAAACTGGATACAGGCGACCCTCGACTTTAGCATATAATTGATTCCTGAAAATGTGTGCGAATGTTCGGAAGTAGAGGGATGTAAAAAAAACATCAAAAATTGTATTTTGAAATATTTATTTATCAATATAAATAATTAAGTTAACGAGGCGTGTTTAAATGTTTTCAGGTGTTTTCTTAATAAACTTGTCAATAGTTAGTTGAATGCAACCTTTTTTTTTCTTTTCTTGATAAAGAGTTCTATAACACGCTGTGTCTTTTTCAATCGCCCTACGTACTTGAGATATACGAGTACGTTCTCCATTGGGATCACATTCTTCCATGATAGTCACAAATTTGTCAAGATGCATGAAGGCTTCATTCATATTTTTGATTGTCAAAGTCTTGACGATTTTATCAGCTTCTTCTTCCTCACTTTCATTGTGTATTTCATTTAACTCTTGTTGCTCAATTAATTATTCATTTGACAGAGGTACTGAGTGAGATTCAATCAATCTTCGTTGTTGACGTCCAAGTTTAGTTTATTCATTAGGCTAACTATTTGATCTGTGATAGTTTCCGGAGTTTCTTCAGAATTTATAAAATCACTCGTTGGCATAATTGTGTTCAGGAAACTTTCATTGTTGACTCTTTTATTTCAGCCCACGAGTCTCCAATATTGTTTATTGCGTTTCATATATTACAGTTCTTCCAAAAAAAGTGAGAGCGACTGCATTGAAGCGAACAATTTTTTGCATTATCGACAAAAATCTTTAAAAAAAATTTATTTAAAAAAATGTACAAAATAGCGAATAGTGCGAAATTCAAGGGCCACATGTATATTTACATCATACCCAATCTGTCGAAGTGTTATAAAGATATCTGTGATTGGCCCTGCGCCGCGGCCCAACAAATACAAAGTTAATAATTAATTATTTTAATTACCATAATTTAATATCGAGTTTAGTTCAGATCGATCATACAATCAACTTATGAAATTGATGGAAGTTGCTAAAAATATGAATTGCATGGAATATAGAATTATGTTTAACGGGCGTTTGATTATTTTTTTCTTAACGTGTTTTTCATGTATTTTGAAATCGCACTTTCCATCGCACCAGAAACAAATTAAAAAGGTTTTAAGTAAAAATACACATTGGAACAATTTTTATTTAGATTGGGTACCAACGGGAGTTGAACCCGCAGAATCCCCAGGGTCGTAAGACAGGCTTCTTGCCAACTAGGCCAATAGTAATGATGCAGGTAGGCAGGGTTTTATTAATTTGACAATATAAAAATAAAAAGAATTTAAAAAAAAGTCGAGCGGATAGTTCAAAATCATAAATAGCTAAAGAGAGTAGCTAAGAGGAGGGGCTCAATTATTCATACCGAGACAGTGAGATGAATTCTCCAACGTGCGATGGGAATTGGCACACAGTTCGGCTTATCTTGGCACCGCCGATCTATTCCTCGTATCGACAAGCTCTTCGAATTGAAACCGGCATATTTTCTTATCGAAAAAACGCAATCTGTAGAATATATTATTTGGTAATAATGCCGATATTAAGCTAGGATGGGGGCGAATCTACTACATTGGTGTTATGATTTGAATTGCTTTTTGCTGTCAAAGTAAAAACTCGGTGGGAAGCTAAGTTTAGTAGGCGCTTATTCTGTTAGATACTTATATTACACATTATTACACATGACAAGAAATATACACAATTTGCGAAACAAAAAAAAAACAACAGGTAATTTAATTTGGACTTATAATTTCAATGGATCTGGGTTTGTTGCCTTTCATTTGTCGTATCCCCAGTAAACTAGGCATTTGCATGTATCTCACTGAGGATATTTAGCATGAAAAAATAAATTGATACTTCTTTCCGATTTTTGATTACACAAAAACAAAACCCCATTGCACGTTCTCATCAATCTGACAAACAGTGACACTCAATTACAACGGAATCAAACCCTTTACACATCATCACTCCAGAAAGACCAAAAATATTCATCCCATAATATACCGCACACAATCATCGGAATAAGTTTTTTTTTATCTTTGTATTAAAAAAATATCATTTGACCGTTGAAATAATTAAATAAATAAAACCCTAGAAAAAAGTGAAACGAGAAAAAATAATCGAATTCTCAAACTGGAAACGGTCAATATACATGTCCCGGATATCACTTAGCCTAAGGCCACACCAAAGTGCTTCGCTAGGTGCTACGTGACTAATATACTAGATGACTTCATGCTAGGTCACACCAAAGTGCTTCGCACAAATTCTTTGACATTTGTGAGCGGTTGAGTCAGCAAACGATGCCATTCTCAAAACTAACCGATTTCATTACAACTTGCCATCTTTATTTACTTCCTGTGCAACTTCATTCCAAAGTGATTTTATTACAGGTACATTTTTGTATACTTTGCCCACAAAGGCTCCCTTTTATACGCAGCTGCTATTAAAACTTCCGCCATCTTGTAAAATCACTTGGTGACACAATAAAATTAACCAACACGTCTGTTCGCTAGGAGACTCACTAAGTGACTAATCGTCATGTAGCGTGGCGCGAAGCGTTCAGTGTGGCCATTGCGATAGTATGCGTTGCGTTGGTTCGCTAGGATATGTAGCCTAACTCGCAACATAACTCTAAGCAGCAAGCGAGGCTTCTTCCTGCCTGGCCGAGGCCTTAGTGATTTAAAAATTTTATCTAATTTTTTTTATTATTCATGAATTATTTTATTCGGGATGAAGGTTCAGCCACTTTCCATGGGTAATTTCCCTATTTTAATTAATATAAGTTCTGAAAAAAAAAAATATGAAAATTATTAAAAATCTGACGTGTAATGAGATTTTAAATCCCCAGATGACTTCTGTAGTAGGAGAGTATGCACTGCGAGAGCCACATTCTGGATTTTCATATATATATAAAGAGCCACACCATAGTCACGTTCTCGCGTAGTATTAAATACACTAATTCAAATTTATTACATATTCTACACAAATCTTAATTGCTACATAAAGTATAAAAAATACACATATAAGAAAATATAAAAATAACGCAGAATACGGTTTGCGCACATTAAGATGCAGGAGATGCGCGCGCATCCTACACATTGAAATCACAGCACACACGTATACACCAATACTTGCGTCTTTGACAGTTGCATTCATACATGCGCATCTTGTCACTTACAACATTTAGAAAGGAAAATCGCGAAAATACAAGTGTAATGGGGAAAGAAAGTATCTATATTTTTATAAGAGACATTGGGAGCCGCACTTAACCCAACGAAGAGCCGCATGCGGCTCTCGCAGCCGCATTTGCCCACGTCTGGTATATAATGAAGTGAATATTGGTTTTCTTTCCCTACCCAAATAGGGACAAGGCGTGATGGTGACGATGATAAATTATTAGTCTATGGATGACCTAAAACCCACGCCGTCCGTCTGCCCCCCATTCTCACACACTCTCTCTTGAGTTTTATTTATAACAATTTGGAGATGGTGAACGCCAGACCGCGTTGGCCCATCACAAACAATTCCCAGGCGAAACGTGGGATATATTATATTGTAACAATTATATTTCACTCTCCGAGCAGACACTTTCATCATACTCCGGGTCAAAGATCTTGTATCTCATTTCGTTTTATTTTTGTTAATGATTCAAAGCAACACTGCGTTCGCTTCTAGTGTTTCGTATCATAACATAATAAAATAATTGACGATAAATAACACCGCTTAATTCTTCGTCTTTCGGATGGGAACGCTTTTGGATATTCCTGAAGCTGTGCCCAATATTTCGGATGGGAACGCTTTTTGGATATTCCTGAAGCTGTGCCCAATATTTCGGATGGGAACGCTTTTGGATATTCCTGAAGCTGTACCTAATATTTCGGATGGGAACGCTTTTGGATATTCCTGAAGCTGTGCCCAATATTTCGGATGGGAACGCTTTTGGATATTCCTGAAGCTGTGCCCAATATTTCGGATGGGAACGCTTTTGGATATTCCTGAAGCTGTGCCCAATATTTCGGATGGGAACGGGGTTTGGATATTCTTGAAGCTGTGCCCAATATTTCGGATGGGAACGCTTTTGGATATTCCTGAAGCTGTACCCAATATTTCATTTTAGTTATATTCTATTCTTCCCGTGACGTCAGACCTTAACCCTCCCTTCCCTGTGGTGTGTGACTAGTACACATTGCTTCTAAAAAACTTTAATATCTCTATAAATATAATAAATACTGGGTTCAGATTTTAGGTATTCCTCCGTAATAGATTTACGCATTGAATGAAAAAATAATGTTAATAATAATTAGCACTTATCGGATACATCAGAGATATTTTGTGAAAATCGGGAATAAATTCACCAATACAATACGTGTGCCTTATGTATATTCATTCTAAAAACGGCTATGGGTGAGGAAGCGACGCTATTCATGTCCCACTCTCATTCTACTTCGGTATATGGCAACACAAGAAATAGAATCTCAGTTCGCAGTTGTTTCTTCCTTCGAGGTATAACATACACAGTGCCGATTAGTGCTAATTATTATATTAATAATAATTAGCACTAATCGGCCACATCGGGAATAAATTCACCAATATAATCAAACGTGTGTGACGTAGGTATATTCATTCTAAAAAAACCGCTATGGGTGAAGAAGGAACGCTATTCACGTCTCACTCTACTTCGGTATATGGGGACGCAAGAAATAGAATCTCATTTCGTTCGCTTCAGTAGCTCTTGGGCATTCGTTTGAGGTGGTCTCTTCGCCCGTTTTGTGAACGTCGGCTGACGTTTTTTTTTTTTTTTTTTTCATGTTTTCAGCAATTAAATTTCAATTATCATCACTTTTGACTTCAAGTTCAATTAATTTAAGCGATCGGCTATGAATATCCTTATTTTTCCGATTTTAAATCGTCCATATTTACATGTGTACTATATTGATGTGTATTGAATGTACAGCACCGGAATGCGCGGATTTTTTAGCACAGGAAGGGAAAGGTTCAACGTTGCTATTTGTCACACTCAGGGGTGTTGCGACCAGATGAATCCCTTTGGGCAGTTCCGTCTTCGCGATTATAAAAAAAATAAGGATATTGATCTTCTAGTGTAGATCGCGCTGGATGGGGATTAAGTTTTGTCCCCCATAACAGCGTGGGCGGTATTGGTGGGATCGAACTGAGCCAACTACAATCTATTTATCGATTGGTTTAAATTGATAAAAGAGTGTATTTATCGTCATTTTAACATGATTATTTTACGATTGCACCGGTCATATTATAATTGCATAATATTTAATGAATTTATGATCTTTATTTTTGGTTCATGTTTTTCTAGTGTAAGTCAATTAATTGTATCGATACTTTCATTATTTTAAAATATCGAGTAGAATCAAAATCAGTTGGTTAAATGAACTATTCATGAAAAAAAACTATAATTAATGTCATTTCAGTTAACATTTTGACTACCTTAAAGTGTTATAGATAGAGCCTAGCGCTCTATCCTTTCTGCCTACCTCGGTAGAGGGACGGCGTGATGGTATGTATATATTTACTACTTTAAGCTCGATTTCTTCTTCATCTAATAAATTGATTGTTCCAAATCGATCCAACAGTGCGGGGTATTATGATAGAGCCTTTGCCGTTGCTGGTTCTGTGGCGTGGAATGGTCTGCCTCTTAGGGTTAGAGATATGGGTGACGTGTGCAGTTTTAGGAAAGCACTGAAAGACGACTTTTTTTAGGGAAGTTTTTCACTTCATCTAAAGCCGAACGTGTTACTTTTATGTCTCGGAAAATCTGCAATGTTTTTTTTTTTTTTTTTGTAATTCGTCATCCCACAGTAAATTTCTGCGGTTGTCTTACCGAATATGTTTTTTCTAAACATATACAGATGCGGGGAAGAATCTAATATTTTGACCGCACCCTCTACTTTCCTAACCTTACACTTAGATGTATTTATTTTGAAATATTTTTAATCTATCAATAAAAGTGGATTCTAGTTAGAGCACCCTTAAGGAGAGTTTGACTGCGACTATTAATAAATTGTCCTTTTATTACTAGCAGGCCTAGCACTAGTGGCAGGCTTTTTTTTTTCATTTCAGACCTTTTAACATCTTGTCAGTTTTCACTTAAGGCCTCTTAACATGTTTCTTGTTTGGAAAATATGGCCATGTAACAATAAGCTCGCCAACCAGGTCATGGAGGCCATCGTTCATAAATTAAATTCCTGTTCTTATTAATAAAGTTTAATGTTTATTTTCTGCCACTCAGAAATGATAAAGCACACAATACGGTTTAAACCACAGTAGGATTTCCTTTATGAACTCATTTGGAATGTAAATGGACGAGTTATTTTTTATATTTTAACGAGACATTAAAAAACATTTAATAAGAAACTCAACTATACTTGGGAAAATGTCGGATGGTTCCTGTGACGTTTGAAACGTCATGTCTCAAAGGGATGGGGTAAAATAGTTTTTTTTTACAAATCGAATAATTTTTTATAAATCGTTTTTTTTTCTCTAAACTGACGTTTTAATTCCTAATTATCATTATACTGATTTTCTAATATATGACTTGTATCTATCTTTAAATAGGCCAAGATCCACTATGAATTAATACTAATTACGAACATTTAATTTTAGGTATAAAAAAATCCAATTATCGTATACCCCATCTCTAGCCAATGTAGACTTACGTAGTGAATTTTGACAAACGTCACCAAATATTATTTGATTTTAACAAACTGCCACATTTTTGCTAATTTGTAACAAGATGTATTAATTTGTCATTATTGTTAGTTTTATGTAATGTATTTACCTAAATAACTTGCTATTTATTAGAATTAAGGCTTATATTAAAGTTGATAAAATAATTAAAATTACTGAACGTCGTTACAAGGTTGTATCGGGCAAATTAGTGAACTGTCATAGGAACCGTGCTTCAATTTCTTAAGTATAGTCTTCCGAATAACTCGAAAACTTTCGAAGATTTCATTATTCTTGAAAATAGACACGGTTTTAAGACAGCGAAAACTTTTTTTAGCTAAAACTTTTATTTCGCATTTGTTTTTATCCTTGAAGAAAAATTAATTCAAGTAGTAAATTCTCATCATCATGCCATGTGTCTCTTGAGGTTGGCAGAGAGAGCAGATTTTAACTTCATTATATATTATCTTTGCACACATTTTTCGCTTATGCCAAGTTCATTCACCTCGTTATGCGTACATACATACCATCACTCAATTTCCCTGTTGGGGTAGGCAGAGAAGACAAAGCGACATACCTTACTTTATCACTCCACTTATTCTCAGCCTCCTCTACATTCATACACATCATCCAACTTCTAAATTTCCTTCTTTCAGAATATCGTTGACTTGAGTCTTCCTTTCACACGCCTTCAAATCACATTTGCTTCGATGCCATATGTGAGGATAGGCCCTCGCTTCGATGCCATATGTGAGGTTAGGTCACACACAGGTCTTATAAATGCGTACCTTGCTATCCGTTCTCATATCTTTATTCCTCCATATGACATCTATCAGGCAGCCCGCCACAACTGCAGCTTTATCTACCTGAGGCCTTACTTCTCTGGGGAGGTCATGAGAGCTGAGCAGTTCACTGCCAAGATATCTGAACTGGGTTGCTTGTTCAATTGGCTCGTCACGTACTGAAATTATGCACTCTAGTGGGTCTTTGGAGAATGTCATACACTTGGTTTTTGCTACGGAGATAATCATATTGTACTTTAAGCAGGATTCATCGAACTTTGTGAGCATTCTTTGTAAGTCATTTTTATTTTCGGCTATGAGTGTAGTGTCGTCAGCATAACAGAAAATTCCCACCGCTTCCTTACCAAGAGTGTACCCCAACTTGAGAGATGCAACCTCTGCAATGATATTATCCATTATGCAGTTAAAGAGAAATGGGCTCAGGCTATTCCTATATACAAATATAAGTATATTAATATGCAACATATACGTCTTTATAACATCAATATACATATATACAAAATGCTACCCTTTCTTCTCTACTACCTTTGTTCTCTCCACCACCCAAAATATCCAAACTAAATAACCCAAGTCCGTTTCACAATATTCGATTGAGGTATCCTTTAATCGGACCGATACTCCAACCACAAACCATCAACAGTGGAGAAGGGGGAATACTACCTTGATCAAAAAGTTTTAGGACCGGCCACCGTGTGGCGCTGTCAGTCACCCGATTGGAATTCTTTTTTGTTAGGTTACCACATCTATCATTGACACTTCCATCCAAATTTCAGCGTCAGAGCTTGACATTTGTAAAAATTACGCTGTACTGTGTACATCTACCTTTGTGCGTGTTTTCGATTTTTTATAAGTTTGAAAATGGCATTAACTGTGCATCAACGAGTTTGCATTAAATTTTGTGTGAAAAACGGATTTAATGGTCCGCAGACCTTCGAAATGTTGGAGAAGTGTTTTTCGGTGGCACGAACGCTTCAGAAGTGGTCGTGAGGCGGTCGAGGAGGACGAACGCAGTGGCAGTCGAAAACTGATGAAAACATCGATAAAATCAAAGAAATGTTGGCCGAAAACCGCAAATTGACCATTAGAGAGCTGGCAGAGGACTTGAACATCGCTTATGGATACGCTAAAGACATTTTGGTTTGTGATTTGGGCCTCAGACGTGTCGCTGCAAAACTGGTGCCGAAAGACCTCAATTTCATACAAAAAAAGGACCGCATTGAAATCGCGAAAGACATGATTTCCATGAGTTTTTGACCAAAAACAACACGAGTACTATCCAACAGCCTTCAAATTTACCTGATCTGGCTCCCTGCGACTTTTTCCTGTTCAACCGACTTAAAAAACCGCTTCGCGGAACGCGTTACAACACCCGAGAGGATGTCGTGAAAAAATCGAAGACGGCTCTAATGGACATACCGAAAATTGAGTACCAGCGGTGTTTCGAGGATTGGATCAAGCGCTGGCGTAAGTGCATTGCAGTCGATGGGGAGTACTTTGAAGGGGACCATATCGATTTTGGTGAATTAACGTGTATTTTCGATTTTATGAATAAAGTCCTAAAACTTTTTGATCAAGGTAGTATATGATATTTTTCTGTGATTGTTGGTGTATATATATTTCAGGTGTTGCTTTGTTATCTTATTATATTTACCAATCTAAAATAAATCGATACGCTTTCGAAATCTCGGCCTTGGGTGTCGTCCTATCCAATTAGAACATGTTTTATTTGACACCTACTTTAAAATAAACAGACGTAACTGTATACCGTCACATTAAACATCGTTGTATGACTCAATTCCCTGTTTCCTATTTTGACGTCATTTGTAATATGAGCTCATATGACCGTTTCGCCTCTTACACTTTTCGCATGAAAACACAAAATATCCGATGTCCATAAAGGTAACCAACAAAAAGCAGAAAAGATTCAAGTAGCTACAACCCGCGCGACGAAACTTGAATGCGGTTTGAACAACTCTCAACTGTCACGCGGCTTACCACTAGGAGATTTTAACGTAATGTCCAAAATAATTATTTTAGTACTTAACTTATTTAGCGTTATATAATTCTGCTATTTAGGTAGTATTTTATCAGATGATGGAAGAAGTACGAGGGATATCGAACGAAGGGAAGCGACAATAAAAAAAGGATAATGGGGCACTCAAACAAATATGTCGAACCGAACATTATCAAATCAGCCAAGATGTCCACAATAGTATTTTGGTGCCAACATTGATGTGTGGGAGCGAAAAGTGAACGTGGAAAAAGACAGATGAGCCGAATAAATGTTGAAGAAATACGTGCATTGAGAAGAATACATGGAGTGACAATGCAATATCCACAACATTTTTTACTACCAACTTTGATGTATGGTAGTGAAAACGTGGAACAAGACTGAAAAAACCTAAATAAATACTATAGAAATACGTACACTTAGAACAATACACGAGATGATAGAATGCGTAATGAATTGAGTAGGGATGAGTGTGAACTTAATGCTGATGTGTTGAACAAGATGAAGATCACTCTGAGATGGTTTGGGCACGTGGAAGAATGAACGAAGAAAGACTAAGAAAACAAATTTAGTGTACATGTGAGTGAAGGCGCGGTAGAAGCGGAAGACCAATGAATGTATGGTTGGATCAACTGTACGATATTTTGAAGGAGGGAATGTAAAAAGTCGGAGGAATCGTAGGAACATTATTAAACGGTGTATGATTGCAGAAGAGGCGAAATAAGTCGCGATATTAGAGTCTGACGCTCTCTCTTATCTGTCTACCCCGATAGGGGGATGGCGTGATGGTGTATTTATGTACTATTTTAGAACTTTGAGCTTGATTTTGTCTTTATCTAATAATTGATTGTTCCAAATAGATCCAATGAGGCACGGCATCATAATAGAGCTTTTGCCATTGCTGGTCCTGTGACGTGGAATGGTCTGCCCCTTAGTATTAGAAATATGCGTGATGTGTGCAACTTTAGGAAACCCTTGAAGACAATCCTTTTTGGGAGGTCTTAACAATTATGATTGTATAGGTATATAACACATCCACTATGCTAAAGCTAAAACCGATTGTGTTAATGTCACATATTGGAAGATCTACAAAGAGTTATTCGTAGTTCGTCTTCTATTGCTAAGTTTTCTACGGTTTTTTAACCAAATATCTGAACATATGTAGATGCGGGGAAATACTTAATCTAATGGCCGCAGCCACCACCTTTCTATTCTTATTAGAGTCATATTCGAGCTAGATCGCTTAGTGGAGAGTGGACTGTCTAAACGTCGCTATATAAGTTGACGTTTTATTATTATTAAATATTCAACGCTGTCGAACACCAGACCAAGAACATCTTTATTTTGAGCTATATGAATCAGTTCTCCAACTCTCCCTTCACCAGGCTTCTTCCGACATCTCTATGGGCCTTAACTGCACCTCCTTGGTTATGAAATGGACGTTCATATACAGAAAGTAATAGTATCAACAAAATACATTTGTTTGGTTTATTTGAAATATAGAAAAATCGTAGATCAATCGTGATAATGTTAAAATATCAAGCCAGTTAAATTGGTTATTCGTGATAATGTTAAAATATCAAGCCAGTTAAATTGGTTATTCGTGATGATGTTAAAATGTCAAGCCAGTTAAATTGGTTATTCGTGATGATGTTAAAATGTCAAGCCAGTTAAATTGGTTATTCGTGATAATGTTAAAATGTCAAGCCAGTTAAATTGGTTATTCGTGTTAATGTTAAAATATCAAGCCAGTTAAATTGGTTATTCGTGATAATGTTAAAATATCAAGCCAGTTAAATTGGTTATTCGTGATTGTATTCATTCTTAGAAAATGTTCTATACAAATTACAAGATATTTTCCTTAACGAAGAACAGGTAATATGTGGATCGTTTTTTTTTGCATATATGCACCTACGAGTATGTCCAAAGCCATGAACAAAAAAGGACTCCACAAGCTATCTTATTAATTTTTAACGATCTTATTAATTAATTCTTAACATAAATCCAGTTCACCGCTCCTCTTTCTTTACGTCGTCTTTTACTATCCATGCAGTGAGACTCTAGAATCAGTTACAAACCAATATAAGACTCTCTCCGTCCTTGGCATGCTTTAAGAATCGACTGAAAAACCTCTTAATTTCTAGTCAGTAAAATAACGTGTTTCATTCCTGATTTTTCTTTTCCTTTCCTCTCCAGCATCCCTTCCTTTCCTTTTGATTGATGATATCTCACTTTATATGAAAAATAATGTTCGGGTGATTGTCCGTCTTTGTGAGGTTCGTGGGCATATGCTCACACGTATATGTTTATGGATTTCGTGGGGATGGATAGTCATTTGAATGATTTATGCGACCACGTAACTTGCTTCATTTACTTTTGTCTGGTTGATTGGAAGAGATTGCAATAAGCTCGCCTGGCAATAAGCTCGCCAGATTTTATTTGCAATAAAAGTGTTAAATAAATAAATAAATCTAATTTTTATTACAAAAATTATACGAAATTCAATCAAAACAGCAATCAAACCAACATATAGCAACAAAAATCAATGAAAGCGAAAAAATAAAAAAATGAACTCAATCAAAACTGAAAAAACGTTCAAGTACGAGTTCACAACACAACAGAAATAAAAGTACCTATGGCACAAGTTCATCAAAAACAAAATTACAGTTGCGCTTTTTAATTAGAAACAGTTTTAAATTCATGACGATTAATTTAAAACTAGTTGCAACCCGTAAAATATTCACGGAAGTAATTCTACATTTATGAAAATATATATTCATTAATGTAAAATTTGTTTATACATAGCATTTATACATCGTCCCCTTTTACATCGGTTCAAAAATTGTTAGCTAGGTATTTAAAATTCGTTCAGTATCACGGACCCGCCGAGATTCAAATTTCGAATTACTTTCGGAGAGAATCCAAGTATTCCTCTCTCGCTCTCTTGTATTCAAAATTCAATTATCCTATTCTTTCTTCGGCGACAGCCGTCGTACGGGCTTTGGCCTATTTATACTATAATAAACTTAGTGAATGAAAATAAATTAAAAACTGCTATTCCGCCCCGTGTATTCATCTACAGCGTTTATTTAACTCCTTTAAGTTTTTTTTCCATGTCCACTTTTCACTGTCATACATCAATGTTGGTACTAAAATTCTATTGAGACCTTACACTAAAATCTATCATATATTAAGAACCTGACCACTCTGTCTCAATTATTAAATTTATATTAATGCAGAAATTTGATGTACTCGTACATTTTGTCGTCTTAAATTCTGCATTTGCCGCTTTCATGACCGCGCGGTTAACTCACTGGACTTCCGTGCGGAAGATCATTGGTTCGAACCCCGCGCTATGCTACTCCCCTCAAACGACTCGTCCACTTTTTCCGCCTAGTATTGAGGGATATAAGGATACCTATGATTTAGGTCATATTCAAAAAGAGAAGAAAAAAAACATGCCGCTGTGCTCAGGTCGTCTCACTTCGGTATGTCATGAGGTCCAGTACAGCGGTGTTGCCGGTGAGTTTGCTGGTGTGCAACGACTCACTTAAACAAAAAGAAAACTACGACACAGCTTCGCTTTCCAACTGAATTGATATCGGAATGTCGAGGGGATCCTCGACTACGGGGCCCAGCAACGAACGAATTCATTTAATTTCTATATCAGGTTCGAGTGTGTCGGTTGCTATGATACAATTAATTATTTTTTAAAACGTACCCACAAGTATTCAATTTTTAATTCAAATAAATTAACGGCGAATTTATATTGTTGAATCCAGGGTCAATGCATTGTCATTCGTACGTTGTCAAGCATTTGGCCATACAATCTTTTGATGCAGCGAAAAGTTCGCATGTTCTCGTCACTTCAAATAAATTGCACATTTCGCTCTCGCCGCTTGCACTGAGTTATCGGTGAAAGTGTTATGAAATTATTATTATTGTTCACATATCTAATTGCTGGTCTCCAGAAATCGAGAGGTACCTCGGTGGATAGTGGTAGAATGACACATATCTAGTAGTAACGTTGTAATTTGTTTTATCAAACACTTTATTCCACTTTTTGTAACGGTATAACCCTATTGGTTTCAAGGCTTTCATCTCATCATCAGAGAACACAAACAAGACTGAATTCTGTTCGAACTGGTACCGAGATACACGCTTCTAACGGTAAACATTCGGGTTGGGGACTGGAGGTTGAGGGAGGCATGGAACAACCTCGGAACTGAAAGCTAATTTGTTCAGTAAAATGAAGAAGAATTTGATTCCTGAGCCAGTCTAATACAACACCTTCGTACTTCAGACGTCGAACAACTCCTGTAAAACCAGTCTAATGCAACACACTCCTAACTGAGACGTCGAACAACTCCTGTATAACCAGTCTAATGCAACACATTCCTAACTCAGACATCGAACAGCTCCTGTATAACCAGTGTAATGCAACCCATTCCTAACTCAGACGCCGAACAACTCCTGTATAACCAGTCTAATGCAACACATTCCTAACTCAGACGTCGAACAACTCCTGTATAACCAGTCTAATGCAACACATTCCTAACTCAGACGTCGAACAACTCCTGTATAACCAGTCTAATGCAACACCTTCCTACTTCAGACGTCGAACAACTCCTGTATAACCAGTCCAATGCAACACATTACTAACTAAGACGTCGAACAACTCCTGTATAACCAGTCTAATACAACACATTCCTAACTCAGACGCCGAACAACTCCTTTATAACCAGCCTAATGCAACACATTCCTAACTCAGACGTCGAACAACTCCTATATAGCTCAAGTCTCCGGGATAATTTTTCTCCAAACCGATCGGTCAATCGCCTTCTCTTTCAGCCTTCTAAGATCGTACCACGCTTAGCTTTTTTAATGTGTTGAATTATTTTCAATATGCGCTGATGATATATTAAAAATTAGTTAAAACTTTCTTAAGTAAAAAGGCACCCTGTTTGCTTTCCTTCAACTTTGATATTTCGATAATCTATATTTTTTTACTTTTTCGTTTCGAAAGCTGCGCTAAATGTCTCTTGATCTCGGATTCAAGTAATTTAAATTTTACACCAAAATATAAACGTATAGTTTATGCTAAAAATCCCACGTCCATAAATATATTTTTCGCAAATGTCGGTAGTATTTTATGAACGATCACAATTCGATTTATCATTCTGTGTAATTATTTCGTTGTAACATTCTAGATATGTGCCTCGAACATCAAAGACAGCATTATCTGTACCATTAGTCTAGGGAATAGTATATACCAGGTATGGCCAAACCGTGGCTCGTGAGCCTCATACAGCTCTTTAGTAATTTCAATGCATTCGCGTGCGTAAAGCAAAATAATTAAATTAGTCATATTTCAACGTAATGGTGGTAGAGATTGGGGCTAGTTGAGGAATTTTGGTATTAGGGTAGTATTTTTTCAGATGATATGTAAGGGTTAAGAGGAATATCGAACGCCGTGTAGCGGTAAGATACAGTAAAACTAAAAAATATATATACTCGAACCGGACATAATCAAAATCTGCTAATATGATAGTACATAACAGTACTTTAGTACAGTACTCGGCGGTAAGTAATACACATCGGGCTTAAGAAAGAGACTGTCGGCCATAATCGGCTAACTTCGGCTTTGTAGAGCGTCGTGTCTGTCATTCATACACGTGTTCCGTCGCGATTTATCAGTCGTTGTCAAGCGTTCTAGGGACAGAGACGACGCTCTACAAAGCCGAAGTTAACCGATTATGGCCGACAGTCTCTATCTTAAGCCCGATGTGTATTAATTACCGCCGGATACTGTACCAACTTTGATTTATGGAAGTGAAACGTGACTTGAAAAGAGACTGACAAAAATCGAATAAATGCTGTAGAAATGCGCGCACTTAGAATAATACGTGAGGTGACTATGTATGGCAGAATACGGAAGGAAGTGATAAGGGATGAATGAGAATTGAAGGGTGATGTTTTGTGTAAGATGAAGAAGAACACTCTTGAGATGGTATCTCCAAGTTCCCCTTCAGACGGAATGAACCTTCCACCTGAAGAGAGCCTCGAGATAGGAAGTAGAAACATGTTTCGCGGGGAGTAATGTAATTAGTGGAATGACGAAGTTGTTTTCAGTATATACATAGTTAGTTAATTTAAAGCCTGAGATACAACGCATTATAAATTGTCTTTTTTATACATACCATTACGCTATTTCCCTGTCGGATAGGCAGAGAAGACAGCGCCAGACTTTCCTATCTTGACACACACCCATCGGCTCTTCTACATTCATATACCTTCTCATACAACCCCTACGATTTCTCTGTCTTTCAACGTTTCCTTCTTTCAAAATATAATTCACTTGATCCAACCATACTTTTCTTGGTCTTCCTCTACCACGTCTTCCATTCATATATACATTCGTTCGTTCTACATACACCACCTCACAATGAAATTCTTTATCTTACACAACACATTCAGTATTAAGTTCCGTATTCTGCCATAAATTGTTAATATATTCTTGTCAGTTCCTGCAGTCTTTTATATTATTTAATTTAAATAAATAGACGCTAAATTAACATACTGTAATTATTGTATTGTATAATATCCCTATCTGTCCTGCCGTTCCCTCTTATCTTACCAAAAATATTTAGTGTCTTCGATCTTGCGTTACGATCAAACAGATATTGTTTATTTGGCTATCCCAGTTCTCCGTTTTCTTATTTTATATTATACTTTACTGTCGTCCATACAGTAAGACTCTGGAACCAGTTACAAATCAATTTTAGACTCGTTGCGTTATTGGCATGTTTTAAAGAGCGACCGAAAAAAATCTTCAATATTTTAAGTTTGTAATATAACGTGTTTCATTCCTGATTTTTCTCTCCCTTCCACAATCCCTTCTTTATCCTTTGATTAAAGATATCTAATTTTAACACATCGATCAAAAAGTCCCGGGACTAACCAACATATGGCGCCTCTAATAACAAACCCATACCATTCTCAATTAGTACCAACCTTTAGACGTTACGTGTCAAACTTTCATGACATTCCGACATTGTGTCATTGAGTTACAGTGGTTTTAGTGACGCTACTTTTGCTATTTTCAAAACAATGAAAAAAACCGAATTTCGTGTGTTGATAAAACATTGCTTTTTAATGGGAAAAAATACCGTTCAAACTCAGCGATGGCTTGAAAAGTGTTATCCGGGCTCTGCTCCGTCGAAAACAACCATTTGTCGGTGGTATGCTGATTCCAAACGCGGTCGTACAGACTCAAATGATGCTGAACGCTCTGGTCGTCCAAATGAGGCTGTTACACAAGAAAACATAAAAAAACCCTCAAAATCGTGATGGAAAATCGCAAAGTAAAGTTGCGTGAAATAGCTGACATCCTGAAGATATCATTTGGTAGTGTTTACACTATTTTGCATGAACATTTAGCCGTGAAAAAGCTTTTTTCGAAATAAGTGCCGCGTTTGCTCACAATGGAACAGAAACAACAACGCATCGCTGATTCAGAGCGCTGTTGAGCACTGTTTACGCGAAATAAACAGGAGTTTTTGCATCAGTATGTGACAATGGATGAAACTTGGATCCACCACTATACTCCGGAATCAAATCGGCAGACAGCTGAGTGGAGAGCAGCCGGTGAAAGTCGTCCGAAGCGACCAAAAACTCAACAGTCGGCCGGGAAGGTTATGGCCTCCGTATTTTGGGATGCACATGGTATAATATTCATCGATCACCTTGAAAAGGGAAAAACTATCAATAGCGAATATTACATAGCATTATTGGAGCGTTTGAAGGCAGAAATTGCAAAAAACGGCCCCATATGAAGAAGAAAAAAGTTATGTTTCGTCAGGACAATGCACCGTGTCACAAGCCGATGGTAACTATGGGCAAATGAGTCGAACTTCGAATTGCTTCCGCATCCACTGTATTCTCCAGATTTGCCCCCCAGCGACTATTGGCTGTTCGCAGACCTCAAAAAGATGCTCCAGGGAAAGAGATTTGGCTCCAATGAAGAAGTGATTGCCGAAACTAACGCCTATTTTGAAACCAAAGATAAATCGTTCTACACGGCTGGCATAGAAAAGTTAAGAAAGCGTTGGAATGAATGTATCGCTCATGAAGGAGACTATGTTATGTTGATGAATAAAGAAGAATTTTGGCAAACAAATGTTGTTTTAGTATTTAGTCCCGGGACTTATTGATCGATGTGTTATTTCAATATTTTTACGACCATGTAACTTCTTTTGTTTGCTTTTGTCTGGTTGGTTGGAGGAGATTGCCACTTGGCAATACGCCCGCCAGATTGTTTTACATTGATGTGTTAAATAAATAAAATAGAAGGTCGAATATTAATGAGATGTCTGAAGAAGAAATATGAAGAGATTGCATCAGAGTACATTTGTTGGGGGTACTGTTTAATCTGGCTCATGTTGAAGATGCTTTTGTTCAGATGGTCGTTCAGATAACGTCGGACGTCCTGAGTTTGCACTGCTGATGCTGGAAATGTTCAAAAAACTTATTTTGATATTCCTCAGCTTACCAGGTACAAGCGTATTCTTAAAAGTGTTCGATGTCCCTTGACCTAAACTCTTTTCATTTATTGTATTTGCCAGTTTTTATCAAGTTTTTTTTCTGGGGATCAAAACGTGTCGTTTTTTAATTATTGTCAAATAATCATTTGTTATACTTAAGCTGCTGATACACGATCACAAAAAAGGACACGAAATTGTTTGATTTTTCGAATACGATTTTTTTTGTCTTATTTCATACTCTTTTAGAAAGCTGTCAACGACTTCTGTTACTTGATAGGTTCTAACCTCAACAATTTAGCCAATGAAAACTTCACCACATGAAACGATAACCAAGCAAGTAATTTATTGGATAAAATTTAATTTTGTTGAATTCCAGTTTTTCCTCAATAATTTTCAATCAAACTGAAAAAATCTTTCCATCGTCTTCCTCTTGATATAGATCTTGGATCTTTCATATTGTGAAAATCATTATAATAATAATCAAAGAACATTTTATACAGCGCCGTTTAGAGAGCAAACTCTCCTCAAGGGTGCTCCAACTCGGAACTTGAAACTACTATTATTGACAGGTTTCAGAATATATGTATAAGTTTTATATAAGGATAGCAAGATAGTGGTTGCGGCCAATAGATTAGGACTTCCCCGCACCTGCATGCATACTCTTATGTTTAGAAAAAACATATTTGGTAAGAACCCTGCAGGAAGACGAACTATAAATAAACCTTTATAGATCTCCCGATACGTGATACACTTGTGAAGATAGGAAGGTGGTGAATGCAGCCATTTGATTAGATAGTTCCTTGCACCTATATATGTTTAGAAAATCATATTTGGTAAAAAAAAAACAGCAGAAAACTTACCAAGGGAAGACGAACTACAAATAATATTTTGTAAATATATTGATCATCACTCATCATCATCATCATCACTGTCAACCAGGGTCGATCCACTGCTGGGTGAAGGTCTCCCCAAGTTGACTCCAAGTAGTTCGGTTTTTTGCTCGTTGATGCCATGTGATGCTGTCATGCTTCCTGATTTCATCAATCCAGCGTACCTTCGGTCTTCTGGGTCTCTTAATGCCTCTTGGGTACCATTGGATTATTTCGGATGTCCATCGGGAGTCTGACATTCTGGCTACATGTCCGGCCCATTGCTACTTCATTCTTTTGCACACCTTTATAACGTCTTCTACCCTTGTTCTATTGCAAATCCAGGTGTTTCGTTTACGGTCTCTTTTAGTATATCCCAACATGCATCTCTCCATGCCCCTTTGTGCGGTCTGGAGCTTTTGTGTGTTCTTTACTGTGAGCGTCCATTTCTCGCAGCCATACGTAAGTACTGGAAAAATGCACTGGTTGTAAACCCTTCGCTTCAAGGATATTGGGAGATTACTTTTGAAGATGTTGTTCAAACGTCCAAATGATCTCCACGCTAGTTTTGTCCTTCGTGATATTTCCTCGGATATGCCACCTACAAAGGAAATAAGTTGGTCCAGGTACACATATTCCTGGACAAGTTCTAGCGGCTTTCCATCTACGTTTATTGGTTTTGGGGTAGCAAAGCCGTTTAGCATATATTTGGTTTTTGAAATATTCCTTTCAAACCAACTCCTTTGCTGACCTATGCCAATTCTTGCAGTTGGTGCTGAAGATCATTCGGGTTTTGTGAGAATATATAATATTATATTATGAATTGTGGCAAGATCTTCCGTAAAGTGTTGTCTTCCTAAAACTGCATACTCCACCCATATATCTAACACTAAGAGGTATAGCATTGATTCGGGATTCGAACCCGCTATTATTGACAAATTAAAAATATTCCAAAATAAAGAAATCATTTGAGTATGTATAGTAAGTGTATGAAGCTGGAGGCTCGCGCAATTTTGGCATCTCAATATTATAATACATAATCAATCGTAAATATGATACAAAATTGTTTGATGTCTAAGAACCTTCAGAATGTAGAACGCTTATTGCTATAATACAAAGTCCGATGGACGTGAAACGCGATGATAAAAAAATGAAGTTTGTTCCTAAACCCAGGTATATATGTATGCGCATTTGCGTCAGTGGCTCCGAACGATGACCGACCACCGCCTACTGACTGTATATTCCCCACGTCTACTGGGTGACTGGTATTTGATGCGAAATGTCAAATATCGCAAGTCTGTTCGTCGTAAACCCTTTTAATCCCACGGGGCCGATTATCGGCCCCAACTGGCCTATGCGAAAAATCCCACGGGGCCTCCAGTTTTTATGTTCAATAACAAAAATGTTATTTTATGAAATATGACAATTACTTATTAATTTTACACTCTACAGGGAGGTCTCCGAAAAAAAAAATTAGGTTTTAAAACTAAATATTAACTGAGATAAAAAATAAAATATTGTTTTTTTTTTGCCAAAAAATGTTTTTTGAATAAATTTTTGAAAAAATGATTTTTCGCACTTTTTATGCAAAATATGCTGGAATTAAAAGGGCTAAGGAACGGAGGGACTGGATCCACCTGAGTAAACAAACCAAAGATCTTTACTTTTAAGTCTTCTTTCAAGTTTCCTTCCACTTCGGAAGTTTGCGATCATTCTTGTCGCACCTTCTGCCTTGAATTTTCCCCTGCGACATCTCGTTATATGTTACATAGTAAGGTATAAAAGTTTCCTGAATGATCTCGTTATATGTTACATAGTAAGGTATAAAAGTTTCCTGAATGATCTATTGTAGTTATATGTTACACAGTAAGGTATAAAAGTTTCCTGAATGATCTCGTTATATGTTACATAGTAAGGTATAAAAGTTTCCTGAATGATCTCGTTATATGTTACATAGTAAGGTATACAAATTTCCTGCATAAACAAATAAGACAGATACCACGCTGGGCTAGTCCCTTGCATGGTCATATCACAGTTAAAATTTGACATCTCGACATGTTGTTTCGTTGTTTTCAAATGTTAAAAAAATAATAATGCGCTGTTATCAAGTTTCTTTCAAAATAAAGGAAAAGTCCAGCAGAAATTAAAAGACGCTTAGATGTTGTATACTTCCATCATCTTCGCCGTATTCCATAGTGAAAGATGAGACTAAACGGTTTCGCTTAGGCAAAGAATCGATTGAAGATGACTTGCGCCAAGGCAGTCCAGCAGAAGCACTCATTCTAGAAACTTAATTTTTTTTTTCTGTAGTATTGAAAATTTATTCATCATTTAAAAAAAAATGTATTGTCAGGTTAGGTTTGGTTAGGTTAGGTTTACATGGTAACTTTATTGAGAATATGCATATGTTTTTTGTTTCATTCAATTACTTTATTTACGTCCGTTGGCGGGTAACTTTTGGCCTTACTACGTATGTCCGAAATAGTCGAACTTAACTCCATTTTATTGTGGATACTAATTATATCTATATTTATCTGTTTCAAGATGTCATCATTACGGACTTTGTTAACCCACGAGACTCAACAGTCTTCTATAGAACCACATTACAAAAGTGTCTAGTTTTTTTTGTGGTAGTCAATTCGATCGTCCAGTTCATTACTCAGACAACTCCAAATAACCTGTTTTGAGATAATAAGAAAAGCAATATTATAATCGTCACCATAAATCAAATACTATTCATTTTTGCCCGAATTTTATATATTTTATCAATAGATGTTGATAAAATCTATTGATAAAATATATAAAACTCGGGCAAAAATGAATAGTATTTGATTTATGGTGACGATTATAATATTGCTTTTCTCATTATCTCAAAACAGGTTATTTGGAGTTGTCTGAGTAATGAACTGGACGATCGAATTGTCCATGCTTCAACACTATAGAGAATATGTAGCAATGCAATCTTCGGGTTGGAATGCAAGTTTCTTACCCACTAGGCAACGGATGTCGTCATTAGCTTTTACAGTCAACTAATAAATTATTTATTCCGCCTTCCTATTATACTCGAGGCATTTCTTACTGTTCTCAAACGGGGAAAAAGGAAAAATAAAATTAACGAAAAACACTGAAAATTTACCGAAAAAAAAAATTGACGACCTCCGTGTTTTAGTTGATAAAATGCCTGTCTTTCGACCCGTGCAATACAGGATCGATTCCCGTTGGTGCTGAGTTTTTATTAAAAAATAGATAAATGTTTTTTTTAATGTAGAGAACCCCTGTAGATTAGTTTGCGTGACAGAGTTCATTCGTTCACATTAGTGTCTATTTGGACTGTAGAAATACCTGCACGCTATACCATTTTATCATCAGTGGCAAGATGAGGCTAGCTAAATCCGATTTGACGGAAAATTGTTATTGTCAGCATCAGAACATATGGTCAGCTGGTGTGTCCCTAAGAGACAAAATAAAAAGCTCACGCATTCGTGGAAGACTAGGTGTTACAGAAATCAACAGCAAGATGGAGGAGAGGCGATTGAGATGGTATGGGCACGTTGGACGCAGAACACCCGATCACATTGTGAACCAGGCAATCTCCATGGATCTTCCTCGAATAACAACCAGAGGAAGACCAAAGAATTCATGGGTGGTGCAAAAAGATAACCTGATGCAGAGGCACGGCCCGGGGGACGTATTCCGCGACAGAAGAGCATACAACCTGAGGACGAGGAGAGCTGACCCCAACAGTCTTCGCAGACAATGAGTTGGGATGGAGCCAGGGAGAAGAACATATCCTTAGTGTGGTATGTGAAGTGCGATCTCGTCACCAGCCGTGTGAAGGGGTTGCCGGATAACAATAAACCCGTCAGGTTGTATTGTATACAATGATAATGCACTACAAATAAGTGGTTGTATTTTTTTTTCAAACGAAGTTGTTAATTTGCGATAGCTGCCATAAGTTTTAATATTTGTAATAACAATGGATATATTTGTAATAACAATGGATATATTTGTAATAACAATGGATATATTTGTAATAACAATGGATACTCCCCAAATATAATAAACAAAATTGTATCGAAAAAACAGAAAAAAATGTTTGTGAACAAATATTTGTATCCATAAATTAATCAAATACAACGGAAACAATGGCGCCGAATAATTAATATCAATAATGATTTAGCCCAAACGGTGTCCAAAACAATACCTAAAAATATCCAACCAGCTTTTTGTACATCCAATAAATTAAAAAATAAAATGATGAACAATAGAGACACGAAAAGTAAACTTACTCAATTCGGAGTTTACAAATTACAATGCAATGATTGTTCATATTTTTATATTGGCAAGACGAAAATAAATTTTGAAAAACGAGTTAAGGAACATTTAAGATGCCTGAATAACAGTAATTTTTCAGAATTCGCTAACCACCTAATTGAAAACAACCATTCGTTCGATATTAATCGTGGTTTGCGGATTCTACACATAAACCGAGGGGGATTGCAGGTTGACAATTTGGAAATTCTCGAGATTAAAAAATGTATAAAAATAAGTTTAAATATCATCAACAACCAAACCAATTTTCATAATAGCCCTCTGCTTAATATGTTTCCAATTTAAAATCCCCCCCTGCCTTAAATATTCACTTTCATTTTCCCCGCCCCATTCACCATTGTATCACATCTCTCCCCACTCCTCTTCCCCATACCTCATCCCTCAATTATATTATTTACACTTGTACAGAAAATATATGGTTTAGCAATTTAGTTTATCTTCACCTGACGATGAAGACGGCGGTCTTCTAAACCGGTTGTAAACCTTAAATAAACCTGTGGTGAACACAAAAGTATAAAATAGGTTTTTTATTTACTTATTTTTCCTTTTACGTAAAACATGGCACCACAAAGTGAAACTATAGTCTTTTCGAAGATTCAAGAAATTTAATATTTGTATTTATCGATAACACATTTTTTTCTGCACAACTGTTCACGTATATACAGTAGTCCCCCCTTTTCTGTGGGGGAAAAATTCCAAGACCCTCGATGGATGTCTGGAATCGGGGATAGTGCCAAACCCGAGAATATCACTTCCGAAAGTTTTAGGCCTGAACATGTTAGAGCGGGTATGGACAAATAGCACGGTTTCCACGTTCATGCATGGTCAGGCATTGTTACATTTCAAATTTGATATCCCTATCCTCAGTAGTATGTCAACTAGAGCCGATAGAAGACGTGTTGTTTCGTTATAGTCTGAAATGTTAAAATTTGTATATCGCGCGATTACCAAGTCTTCAAAAGAAGGGAAACAGTAAGAATTAAACGACGTTTAAATATTGTATACGGAGAATATTTAATTTTGAACATTTCAGAATATAACGAAACAACGTGGCTTCTATCGGCTCTAGTTGACATGAAACAGAGGGTAGTGGTATCAAATTTGAAATGTGACATCGCTTGACCATGCATGCGGTGAATGTGACTGGCATTTTTATGCGATACGTACACGTATATCTTTCAAAACATATCAAATACCAATGTAAAGGACAACACGGAAAGGACAATGAAAACAATATGAGAAAAAAAAATTAAGGTATAACTTTTTTTTGTTTATATAGATAAAAATAGTACATCTGGCGTGCTTATCGCTATATTGCATTTTTTCCAACGAAGGGAAATGGATACATCAAAATGTTTTAATCTACGACAAATTTTGACAAGTGTTAAAAAGTTGAATAAAAAAAATTAACTCTCTCTAGAGGATATTATAGGACAAATTTAGGAAAAAATATTTGAGATAATATAGAATCACTAGTCTTCAAATCAAGAATGATCATAAGTCTTCAAAATGCAGGATAGGGCCAAGAACCTCACCGAGTGCGTATCACGAATGGTAGCGATTTGATTTATGTCATGCATTAGCTGACATAGCGAAACGAAAAACACGCACTGAATGAGATCTTAGGACTCGACTCGTTTTTGACTGTTGCTGTAATTGCACGGTCTGCGGGTCTGTCGGACTGTCGGACTGTCGATGCATCACAACCGTGACGTGATTCCATGTTGTGATTGACCGGGTAATATTGTTTACTTCCCATTTTTAGCGCGGAGCGGCGATCCGGCTAACGTAGACCTGCCCAACATACGGCCCGCGGGACAGAATCCGACCCGCTATGCACTAGTTTGCTTGACTCCTTTTTTCTCGTTACTATTCCTCCTTCCCCATATTTTTTTTATGCTCAGAAGCGTAGGTCTGCTGCCCGACTAACTAGGAATTCAGTTGTAAGTCGACCAGCTTGTGTTAAATGTGTCAATTACATACTCTCGTCATTGAAGAGAATATTTAAAATAAACGTACTCTAGAAATATGTGATTTAATAATAAAAATTTATTAGATGAATATTTCATCGTATTCTGCGATGAAAATCTAAACTTGAAACTTCGACAACGGTTAGCCAAATGCTAATCATGGACCCTCAAAGTTGATAGTTTGAACGACTGTAAGCATTCCTAGTTAGTCGGGCAGCAGAGCTACGCTTCTGAGCATAAAAAAAATATGGGGAAGGGGGAATAGTAACGAAAAAAATGAGTCAAGCAAACTAGTGCATAGCGGGCCGGATTGTGACCCGCGGGCCGTATGTTGGGCAGGTCTACGTTAGCCGGATCGCCGCTCCGCGCTAAAAATGGGAAGTAAACAATATTACCCGGTCAATCACAACATGGAATCACGTCACGGTTGTGATGCATCGACAGTCCGACAGACCCGCAGACCGTGCAATTACGGCAACAGTCAAAAACGAGTAGCCCTAAGATCTCGTTCAGTGCGTGTTTTTCGTTTCGCTATGTCAGCTAATGCATGACATAAATCAAATCGCTACCATTCGTGATACGCACTCGGTGAGGTTCTTGGACCCAAAATCCGAAAGGTGTCCTATTTGGGTCATGTACTAGAGGAGCAAAGTACAAATTACTGCACCTGATCATCCAAGGCAAAATAGAGGGTCGAAGAGGTGTTGCCAGGAGGAAAATCTGCGACGTGGTTTGATGTATAAGGAGCGTTGGGGATCTTTTTTGGGCTGCCGGTGACAAAGATACACACTCTCAGGTGATATTCAACGTTGGGGAGAAAAACAAGCTACGAACTTCAACGAGACTTGGCTAGCACTGGAGTGATGATTCATGACTTAACAGTACAAAGACTTATTGAAACTGGAAGAAGAGCAATTCGACCACAGAAGAAGCAACTCCTGATGGCGCGTATGATCAAGCAAAGGCTAAAAAATACGCCAAATAGACTGCAGAAGACTGGAGGAAGGTGCTGTTTTCAGATGAGACCCACTTTATCGTGCAGGGATATCACACGAAATTTGTTACAAAGTGGATATGAAAACCTTACTGCGGGTCATATTGAGCAAACGGTGAAACATCCTGTGAAGGTGTTCTGGGGCTGCTTTTCGTATATGGAGACTGGATCTTTGATACCAATAGAAGGAATGAGGAATATCCTGAATAATAAAACTCTATTGGAGCAGTACTTGAGTACAGAACTGAATTAATCTTGTCCAAATGGTGAAACTGTATTTCAACAGGACGCTGCCCGTGTCACGTATCGAAGAATATGCGTTAATATTTCAATGATAAAAAGATAACTCTTTTAGATTGGCCTGGAAATTCACCTGACCTTAACCCAATAGAACATTTGTGGGCGATTTGTAAATCTAGGATACGAAAATTGGACTGCACCACCATCTGCATCAACATGTAGAAAGGTTTTAATTCTGCAAAGCAACTTGCATCTCATTCTACTAATGGTGCCATGTGTTTTCTATATCTCAATATCTATCCATAAAATTCCCACAAAATTCTCAAAAAATCCAATATTTGTTATATGTATGCGTTATTCCACTAAAAACAAATCTGAGTTCTTTACCTCTATAAAATAAGTCTTGGACAATTACGTAAGTCTGCTTGGTGAAGTTTGGTAATATTTTGTGGTATACATACATAACATATATTGAACTTAAATATACGTATAATTATTAAATGATTTTAAAACAATAACTGTAATTTATTATTACTACTGCATTTTTGTATCTTCGTGTTAGTTTAAGATAAAGTTTTGTATTATTTGTCAATAATTTTAAGTACTTGTATAACCTATCACATGTTCATTTGTATATAAAGACACTTGTGTCGTTGATTAAATAAATAAATAAAAAAAATAAGTAAAGAGAAATATGTTTCGGGATGACAAAATAAAAGAAATTTGTCGAAATTTAATTGATTCCATGCCCAAACGTGTTCAAGCTGTTATAAAAGCAAAGGAGAACATACGAGTATATTCTATTAAATAAAATTTATTTTACGATTGTATGCCATCTGTGACTCAAAATATTAATAATAAACGTTTTTATGGTTTTAATATATTTTATTCCATTAATTCGCACAATACTGTATGTGACATTTTTTTCTGAAATAAATATCTGAAATTAAAAAGTACCTACCTGCCCTACAAAATAATGTTTGAATTTGTACTATACTTGAGAAAATGTAACATGGTTTTTGTGACATTTGAAATGTCATGTCTTAAAGGGATGGGGTAAAATTGAATAGTTTTTTTTTATAAATCGAAAAATTGTTTTTCTCTAAACTGACGTTTTAATTCCTAATTTTCATTATACTGACTTTCTAATGTGCCCTACAAAATAATGTTTGAATTTGTACTATACTTGAGAAAATGTAACATGGTTTTTGTGACATTTGAAATGTCATGTCTCAAAGGGATGGGGTAAAATCGAATAGTTTTTTTTTATAAATCGAAAAATTGTTTTTCTCTAAACTGACGTTTTAATTCCTAATTTTCATTATACTGACTTTCTAATGTGCCCTACAAAATAATGTTTGAATTTGTACTATACTTGAGAAAATGTAACATGGTTTTTGTGACATTTGAAATGTCATGTCTCAAAGGGATGGGGTAAAATCGAATAATTTTTTTTTTATAAATCGAAAAATTGTTTTTCTCTAAACTGACGTTTTAATTCCTAATTTTCATTATACTGACTTTCTAATGTATCGTATGATTTGTATCTATCTTTAAATAGGCCAAGATCCACTGTGAATTAACACTAATTACGAACATTTAATTTTAAGTATAAAAAATCGAAAATCCAATTATCGAACACCCCATCCCTAGCCAATGCGGACTAACGTAGTGACTTTTGACAAACGTCACCAAATATTATTTGATTTTAACAAACTGCCACATTTTTGCTTATTTGTAACACGATGTTTTAATTTGTCATTATTGTTAGTTTTATGTAATGTATTTACCTAAATAACTTACTATTTATTAGAATCGAGGCTTATATTAAAGTTGATAAAATAATTAAAATTACTGAACTTCGTTACAAGGTTGTATTGGGGCAAATTTGTGAGCTGTCACAGGGGCCATGCTACAATTTCTCAAGTATAATAGCTTAAAAGTATTACAATAATCTGAATTAGAGAAATACTCGTTAAGTATGCCTGCCTAGCGACAATATTGGATGTCACGCATTCTTTTGTACTAGGACGTTTAAAATAGTATTTATATATTTATGGACACGCGAGATACAAGGGACTTTGGATACGGCCCACGATAAAATCTTGTTGGATATCCCTGGACTAGCGACTGTCAAATAGCTTATTTTAGTCATCTAACGTGGATGGTGCGGTCTGCCGGGCGAGTTGCGGCCCGTAAATGAACGCATATATGCAAAAAAGATCCAACCCCAATTATGCATGTATGTCTCTTAAGATATTTACGAATTTTCGTGACCTTGCAGTTCATTCTTTAAGGAAACATTAAAGAACGTGGTGGTCGGAACAAGACAAATGTCCTCGCTCCGCAACATTTGAGAGTGGACCGGAATACAAGGAATCCAAGAGATGCTTCTTAACATTTCCCTTCCTGTGCTAAAAAAATCCGCCCGTTCCGTTGCTGTGTATTCAATACACATCAACACTCATGTAAAAATGAGCGATTTAAAATCGAAAAAATAAGAATATTCATAGCCAATCGCTTAAATTAATTAAATTTGAAGTCAAAAGTGATACTAATTGAAATTTAATTGCTGAAAACATGAAAAAAACATCGGCCGAAGTTCACAAAACGGGCGAAGAGACCACCTCAAATGAATACCCTAGAGCTACTGAGAGTTGAGACGGACTAACACCTGTGTGTGGTATGTGATACCTCAAGGAAAGAAACACAACTGCAAACTGAGATTGTATTGCTTGCGTTCCCATATACCGAAGTAGAGTGAGAGTGAGACGTGAATAGCGTCGCTTCCTCACCCATAGCGGTTTTTTAGAATGAATATAGCTACGTTACACACTGGCACACGTTTGATTGTATTCGTGAATTTACTCCCGATTTTCACGAAATATCGCTGATGTGGCCGATAAGTGCTAATTATTATTAATATTATTTTTTCATTCAATGCGTAAATGTATTACGGAGGAATGCCTAAAATCTGAACCCAGTATTTATTATATTTATCGAGATATTAAAGTTTTTAGAAGCAATGTGTACTAGTTACACATCACAGGGAAGGAAAGGTTAAAGCGCAGGACAGGGAGACTTTTGCCCAAGTGATAGCCGACGTCGAGGTAATCTGACACGGCAAGAGAAAAAGAAGTGGCCTCTTTGGTAAGACGCTGGACATCCACCCGTTGGTTTCAGGTTCGATTTCTGATGGTACCCAAAAATTGATCCAGTCTAGTAAGAATACTCAGTGGTTCTAAACCCGAAGGCTTGATTAATGGGACCACGATATTTTCTCCCGACTACGCCTTTCAATATATTCGAATCGCCAATTCGGTTTGTATTATACTTTCGTTGTATACAGTACAACCTGGCGGGCTAATTGTCATGTGCCAATCCCTTCCAACCAACCAGAAAGATATAAAAGAGGCCTTAAGAAAAAAACAGACGAATCCTTTAAAAAAAAATTTGGTTTCAGCGGGATTTGAGCCCGCAACCTCCGGGTTGGGAATTGGGCGTCTTACCAACTAGGCCACGGAGGTCGTCGAAGGGTAACATCCGTATGGAAAAAATAGGCCACGTTAAAGCCTGTGCGAGATAGTGCAATATAAATTTTTATTTGAATTTCGTAGAATGGTTGATAACACGCTTATTTTCGAAACCGGGGGTTACTTGTTAATTTTCATTGATCATCGTCGTTACTAAGCCTCGTAGTCGAGGATCCCCTCCCATACATCCCCATACATACATCGTCGTTGCCGGGCCAGGATCCCCTCGCCACTCCAACGTCAGTCTTGAACCGTTCTCCCACGTCGTTGGTGTGATCTTCTGTGAGGTAACAGCCCGATCCTGGAAGCGCACTCCCTCCCGCAGATGCCACAGACATGTGGACCCTACTGACACATGTTCGCAGCGCGCTGACTGTTTCTCTCATGTCTAGCCGCTGAGACGTCATCAGCCCGAGAGCATGCGGCTCTCCACCCCTCACGGTCACGAGCCACCCGCTCCCAGTCCTCAGGCTCCCAGCATAAAGTAAGCGACTCTCGCAGACAGTCCTTACGTACATACTATCACGCCGTCCCCTGTCGGAGAATGGCAGAGTCGAGAGAGCGACCATACTTTCCTATCGCGATACACATCTTTTTTAATATCATCGGAGAAAATACTACCTAAATAGCGTAAATCCTTAATTTGTAAAAAAATATATTTGGTTGGTTGGATATTTTTTGCATAATATACACGTTCATATAGCGATGACGCAGCCGGCCCCGACCCGCCTGGTCAGGTACTTGCGTCATCAACAGTAGAATACCTCACTTGCGCTTGTTCCTCAATCACCTCTATATACAGATCCGTCCCCTAGGGGGCCCCATTCGTCATCGCTGTGTTCAGATCCGCCCCGTGCACCGTCATCATTACGATGGACAAGTATGTCCCTTAAGGCCGAGGCCACACCAAAGTGCTTCGTTAGGTGCTAAGTTAGGTTTTACGTGACTCATATACTAGGTGACTTCATGCTTGGCCACACTAAAGTGCTTCGCACATATTCATTTGACAGTTGGGAGCGGTTGAGTCAGCAAACGATGCCACTCTCAAAACTAACCAATTTCATAACAACGTACCATCTTCATTTACTTCCTATGCAACTTCATTTCAAAGTGATTTTATTACAGGTACATTGTTGTATAATTTGCTCGATGGGTTCCACAAAGGCTCCCTTTTATACACAGCTGGTATTAAAACTTCCGCCATCTTGTAAAATCACTTGGTGACACAATAAAATTAACCGACACGTCTGTTCGCTAGGATATTCACTCGGTGACTAATCGTCATGTAGTGTTGCGCGAAGCGTGCAGTGTGGCTATTGCGATAGTATGCGGTGCGTTGGTTCGCTAGGATATGTCGCCTAGCTCGCAACGTAGCTCTAAGCATCAAGCGAGGCTCCTACCTGTGTGGCCGAGGCCTAAGAGTCTCAAATAATTTATCACTATTGTAGAAATAATCGTCACAAGGCTTACGATAAAGACAAACAAATTATGGCTTGAATCGTCACATGCGACGTCATTATAACGATACCCCCAAAAGGACCCATGAATAGCAATGAGTTTTGTCAAATGACTTTCTTAACATTTCTATGATTCTGATTGATGATTGTGTTTGTTTCTTCAAGTCTTTGCTTCCTGACGCTCTCTGTACAATTGTGGCTCATTTTACATGTGCCTACACTACTACTGTAACTTTGCATACCAGCACCTTCTGTACTACAGTTACGTTGCACACATACGCCTTATGGACTACTATAATTTAGCTTACAGACGTCTGTTGACTACTATGATTTTGTTTACCGGCGCCTTCTGTATGAGTGTGATTGCTGATGGCACCTTCTGTATGAGTGCGATTGCTGATGGCACCTTCTGCACAGAACTTTGCTTACTGCCATCTTCTACACTAATGCGATTTTGATTACGAGCGCCTCATGCACTACTTTAACTGCTTACCGGCGCCTTCTGTACTGGTGCGAATTTGCTTACTGTCCTTCCATTACACCAATGTGATTTTGTTTACTGGTACCTTCTCAACTTTAACGCTTACCATACACGTCTTCTACACTATTGCAATTTTTCTTACCGGCGCGGCGCCTTATGCACAACTATGATTGCTTACCGATGCCTTCTGTACTATTGTGATTTTGCTTACCGGCACCTTCTCTACTGTATATTTCCTTACTCTCGTATTCTACATTAACGTGATTTTACTTACCGGCACCTTCTCCACTACTGTATCTTTGCTAACTCTCGTCTTCTACACGTGATTTTGATTACCGGCACCTTTTCTACAACTGTAACTTTGCTTACTGCCGTCTTCTACACTATTGCGATTTTGCTTACCGGCGCCTTATGATCTACTATGATTGCTTACCGGCGCCTTTTACTTTGCTTGCTGTTTGCTTATGCACTGCTGTGACGGTGTTTAAGTCAGCTCTTGTACTACAGTAACGTTTCTAACCGGCACCCATTGTATAATACTATAAAAATTGCTTACCGTCGCTTTCTCGACTACCGTGACTGCTTTTCTGATTTGCCAAGAGTGGCGGAGGTTGCCCGGGTTGGGTCTGACTGCGGCCCGCTGACGAACAAAATACAATATCAAAATAATATGGTAGACCCTGTCGCCTGGTCGTCTCTCGTAGTACGAGTGATGGACAACTCAATGACTACATGTTTTACTCCACTTTAAATTCTTCAATAATATTATTGACTGACAGTTCCGGAGGTGGGGCGTCATGGAAGAAGCATCGGATTGAAAACAATCAATAAATTCGATTTTACATAAATTATAATGGATTGAACTATATTGGAATACAAATACCAGCTAGTCATTATGCAATTATATATTCCATATAATTTCTTTTTGATAGCTTCAAGTTACGTACATGTCATCACGCCGTCTCCCTGCTGAGGTACAGAACGTCAGACTTTCCTATCTCGACATATATTTCGCTCTTCCACATATATACGAGTATATACACCTTCTTACACAGCTCCTACTATTTAGTTTCTTACTTTTCCTTTTAAAATATTCACTTAATCCAACTTAACAGTCCTTGGTCCTTCATTTTTCGTTCCACGTCCCCAAACTATCTAAGGGTGCTCGGCATACAAGAGAGAGGTTTCTGGGTTTCAGCGGGATCAATACGTAGGTTATGATATTCCGATCTCACAATATTCCGAATGAAAATATTTCTCATTTAAGGTGAAATCAAATGTTTGAAAGGAACATTCGATTTTGCAATCTACGGTAAAATTCCTTGCTCGTGAAATATTTACGGCGCACTTAAAAAAACAGTCATATACACGTATGTGTTGTAGTTTATTTTATAAATTGCTTTTTATCACCGAAACATTTCGATACGGCACGTGCTAAAGGCGATTTCTGTTTTCTTTTTAAATATTTTTTTTTCATCAACGTGTCATAATATTTCCAAAACAATCTTAAATTTTTTTTTTAAATAACGACTATTCAACAATATAAAGACACATCAAAACAATAAAACAAGCAATATAAAACATTAAGTACATAAGTCAAAATAATTAAGAAAATGTAAAAAATTAACAATATCCATTATTGATTATACGATACGGGACCGTCTCAAGTCAACTGCACGCATCTCACCACACCGAGGTTATAAAACTATTGATGGTTTTTTTTTCATTATTATCATATTTCAGATTTTCTAAGCGATACTTTTACGTATATAAAACACTCTCACACAGGTTCCTTGTCGGGGTAGGCAGAAAGGAAAATCTCCAGAATTTTCCTATCGTGACATGCATCTTTCGCCTCCTCTACATACGTACACTTCCGTATCCTATGATTTCGCAGACTTTTTATATTTCTTTGTTTCAAAATATTCACTTGATGCAACCATACAGTTTATTGGATTTCCTCTACCATACCTTTAACTCATAGTTTTAGTGGTAGACAGAGAGGACAGTTCGTCAAACTTTCCTGTTTTAACCCATTTCCTTAGCCTCCTAAACATCATAAACTTAATCTCCTCCCACATAATTAATTGATATTTCGTTTACATCTATTCTTAATAACTACATTTTTTTACATATTCCCACCGCATTAACTATCCCATCTCGACAAACATTTTTCGTCTCTTCCATATCAATACACCTCCTACGATTTCTCTTCTTAAATTTCTTTCTTTCAAAATATCATCCACTTGTCCAAACCATACTTTCTTTGGTCATCCTCTACCACGCCTTCTACTCACATTTGTATTGTATATTTGTTCTGTTATTCTTTCTTCATTCATTCATTCCACGTGCCCAAACTATCTCACAGTGTTTTTCATCGTACTCAACACATCAGCCTTAAGTTTACACTCATCTCTAATCACATCATTCCGTATGGTAAACATGATTTATCTCTCTAAAAAACTGTTTGTAAATTCCAAATACTCGATATCAGATAGACAAGGACTATGTTCTAATTTCTTTTGGGTTATTTGACCACACACATTTCCGTTGAAACACGACACAAGTTAGACCTAAACGTTGCTTCTGTAACAAACTGAGGCTATCTCACCTGAAGATAGCCTCGTTATAGTAGGTAGAAACACGTGTTACTGTGATAAAGAGTGAAAAGTGGAATAACAAAGACATTTCTTGAAAATACTAACTAGCGTGGTTCATTTAATTTTAGCCCAGAACTTCTATTTTTAATCCTTTTGTAAAAGTGGGCTAACTAATTATATCTGAATACCGATGATATACTTTCAGAACATATACACGGTTCCTCCTTGGCCGTTTTCCAGGTAGTTTGCTTTAGATTACAAATAATAGTTGAGAAAAATGCACGCTCGTTAGTTAATGTTTCATAAGTTTATCAATAAACAAATGTTAATGATGGATGAAGTACTTGGGAATTTAGTTTGCACCACAGAGTAAAAAAAATATATGTAAACGATTAACAGAAAATAAATAAAAAAACTTCAAGAAAATAATATATTAAGGGGGTATTCTCATTTCATGGGCCGAAAAATCGTCGATTTTTAAGTTTTTTTTTTCTGTGAACGAATAATTTTTTTTTAAATTGTTGCTTTTTTAGATATATTTATTTATCTTTTAAAAACATTTTTATAAAATTTCATGATTAAAAAAAATTATATTTTTGTTGTTTTATTAAGTCGGAAGTATGTAAGGCCCGCCCGTACATGGAGGGAATCCATTTTGCCCGTAATTGTGGCTGTTGTACAAGTCTGAAAATTAAAAAAAATATCTATTGAATTAATCAGAAAGCATGTGGCTATGGCCGGTACTAGAATAATTAAAAAATAATTATTAAAAAAAAATGGCGGCTTGTTGAAATGAAAAATCCATTTTTTTGTCTTTAGAGTGAAAAACATTGAAACAATAAATCGATTGAAATAATTCTAGTACCGGCTGTAGAGAGAGGTACAGCAAAGAGAATAAGTACTTATTCGTAAAAATCGGTTAATTAGTTTTAGAGTTATTACGGGGAATAGTTTAAAAAAAGTGATTTTTCAGGAAACGCGTTTTATGTTTCAAGTGTGATTTTTACACGAATTAAAGGAAATATTTTCAACTTACTGTTTGTCAGCAATTCCAGGGCCATATAAACTTGTTTAAAAATTCCGACAAACTAAATATCAATTCGTCATTCCAAGAAATCCTATTGGACGAGAATTCTTGGAAAATAAGGCTGCTGCCATAACAATAGACAACCCGAAAACTGCGAAGCTCAGGTCATTTTTCGACCGGCGCGCTCGACTATAAACCCTCATAACTTTTTGAATTTTCAATATTTTTTAACATTTCTTACTGAAAATTATTCAGAAAGGATTATAAAAAAAATTTAATGAAAAAAAATCCAAATGAGAATATCCCCTTAAATATGGTATCTATCTAAAAACATAAAAGTAAAAGTCTGTTGACACTTCTTCTCGCAAAATAGAATTTTCGCAATAATTCTAAACCGCGAAATATCTGAAAATAATTAGTTACCGGTGTTAAACCAGGAATATCGAACACGCGAAGCGGGCGAACCTTCACAGTTAGTTAGCCGAGTCAGTCACCCGGAACAAAATCGTTCAATACGCATCCAATTCAACATTGCAATCGGCAAATCGTGCCGCGTCATAACACCCTGTTGAAAAGATCCGTCACTTGTGGCATTTCTTCAGTCGACATTGGAACAGACGATTAATTAAGCAAGTGACATCAGAATCCATCTTACAAACACCTGCCACCATCTCCTGTGAAAGGCTCAAGAATAATACATTTAAACCTGTGGCGACAAACTCCGTTGTCTGATTAATAAGATGCCTGTCTTTCGACCTGAGTTTGCGTTCGATTTCCGTTGGTAGCCGATATTACAAATGCATCATTTTGTCGAAATATAGAATGTATATATTCGTGAATCATTCACAATCGTCAGATATTTACTTTTTAATACACAGTTATATTCTCACATAATAAAAAAAAAACAATAAAGGTAAATGTCTCTCTTTAAGATCGCACACGCATCACCCAGAAATAGAGAATCGATACATTCGTAAATCATTCACAATCATCAGAGATTTACTTTTTAATACACAGTAATATTCTCACATAATAAAAAAAACAATAAATGTAAATGTCTCTCTTTAAGATCGCACACGCATCACCCAGAAATAGAGAATCGATACATTCGTGAATCATTCACAATCATCAGATATTTACTTTTTAATACACAGTAATATTCTCACATAATAAAAAAAAACAATAAAGGTAAATGTCTCTCTTTAAGATCGCACACGCATCACCCAGAAATAGAGAATCGATACATTCGTGAATCATTCACAATCATCAGATATTTACTTTTTAATACACAGTAATATTCTCACATAATAAAAAAAACGATAAAGGTAATTGTCTCTCTCTAAGATCGCACACGCATCACCCAGAAATAGATAATCTATACATTCGTGAATCATTCACAATCATCAGATATTTACTTTTTAATACACAGTAATATTCTCACATAATAAAAAAAACGATAAAGGTAATTGTCTCTCTTTAAGATCGCACACGCATCACCCAGAAATAGAGAATCGATACATTCTTGAATCATTCACAATCAAGAATTTCAACGCAAAATCTGCCAAGATCAATATTTCGAAAAGAATAGTTCTCTTCCCTCTTTCTCTTGGATAAGGGAGACTGGAATGGTGGCCAATAAAGTAACTTGAAGAATTTATTGGTAATAAGTGGAACCTTGTCACTTGTCTGGATACTATTGTACGAGTACATACTTGGAATGGCTACTGCGAATACGGAGCCGTGAGAGATGCTGGCTTGATACCATAACCAGGGTCTCCTTGCAGAGTACTTCCGCACTAGTTGCAACCCGTGAAATATTCACGGAAGTAAAACAAATTCTACATTTATGAAAATATATATTCATAAATGATTTGTTTATATATATATATATATATATATATATATATATATATATATATATATATATATATATATATATATATATATATATATATATATATATATATATATATATATATATATATATATATATATATATATATATATATATATATATATATATATATATATATATATATATATATATATATATATATATATCATTTATACATCGTCCCCTTTTACATCGGTTCAAAAATTGTTAGCTAGGTATTTAAAATTCGTTAAGTTATCACGGACGCACCGAGATTCAAATTTCGAATTACTTTCGGAGACAATCTAAGTATTCCTCTCTCGCTCTCTCGTATTCAAAATTCAATTCTCGTATTCTTTCTTCGACGACAACCACCGTATGGGCTTTGGCCTATTTATACTATGATATATTTTATCAAAGGTTGTGTTTGATTTTAACTTTGTGGATCTCCATATTAGAATATTTAATTATTCCGCCTGAAGCGAACGACGGGATAGGAGGTAGAAACACGCGTAGCGGGGATTAATTTAATTAGTGGAATAACAAAGTAATTTATTTAAAAAAAATGTAAATATGAAATACACGATTTACCGGTATATTTTTTAACATATTAACTCGAGCGTTATAATACACTTTCGTTATTTACTGCACAACCTAGTAGACTTATTGCCATGTGACAACCTCTTCCAACAATATGTTAAAAATGTTTAATTGACAATCAGACCGGTGTTTTTTATTTAATAATGGGTATCAATCCGTCCTTGGTATGCTTTAACCCTGAGAGATCGGCGCACTGCTATAGCAGTGGAAGAAATTTGTTCTACCCTTGTATTCTAAATGAATATCATTCATTTAGAATACAAGGGTACATATTCTAAAATATATTTATGTTGTAAAAATATTTGTTTTTTGTTGTTTAAAATAAATATTTATCACGAACGTCCGAATCGTAAATATATCTCAGCACTAGATAGACAATTATATTTTTTTCTCGTAGCGCTCTCAGGGTTAAGAAGCGACTGAAAAAACTCTTAATTTCTAGTCAGTAAAATAACGTGTTTCATTCCTGATTTTTCTTTTCCTTTCCTCTCCACCATCCTTTCCTTTCCTTTTGATTGATGATATCTCACTTTATATGAAAAATAATGTTCGGGTGATTGTCCGTCTTTGTGGGGTTCGTGGGCATGTTCTCGCGTATATGTTTATGGATTTCGTGGGGGTGGATAGTCATTTGAATTATTTATGCGACCACGTAACTTGCTTCATTTACTTTTGTCTGGTTGGTTAGAAGAGATTGCCACCTGACAATAAGCCCGCCAGATTGTATTGCAATAAAAGTGATAAATAAACAAATATCAATAGAAATCGAACCCGCAACCACTGGGTTAGGTTAGAAGTTCAACGTCTTGCCAACTTGGTCACGATAATTCAAATAAATATATTAAATGTGTTTCGTGAATTTGATATTTTTGGTATATACACAACCGATTTGAGTCGTTTGCAGTTTATTTTATTTGAACCGAGATTAATTGCATATTCTGGCAGCGTTCACATACAATGCGATGTAGTTTGCTGTGACGCTCGGTGCATTACAATTGCATCGACGTGTGTATGTTGCATCCATTAACATTCAATGCACGTTTTTTCAGCGGACAAATCTACATTCATACAATTCAAAAGTATGGTTGGACCAAGATAGTGAAATTTTGAAAGAAGGGAATTTAAAGAGTAAGAGAATCAGAAAGAACTATATGAGAAGATGTATATATGTGTAGGAGGCGAAGGTAGTATATAGTGATTGGAAAGTGCTGCGCTATATCTTTTCTGCCTACCCCAACAGGGAAATTGTGTAATGCAGTGAGTGACAAATTATTATAATAAAATGACAATTTATATAGCGCCGTTTAGAGAGCAAGCTCTCCTCAAGGTTGCTCTAACTCGGGATTCGAACCCACTATTATTGACGAATTAAAAATATTTCAAAAAGTTGAGTGTTAAGATGGGAAGGTAGTGACTGCGGTCCTTGGGTTGGGTACTTCTTCGCATACGCACATGTTTAAAAAACATATTTGGTAAGAAAACCGCAGAAAACTTACCAAGGTAAGACAAACTACAAAGAAATCTTTGTTGATCTTCCGATATGTGATTGTAATACATTTTACTTTAGGTGTAGTGTATCTATTACGCTCTCATTTTTGATAATATTTTTTATGTTTCGGGGTTGGGTGTTGGCCATTAGTACATTTCTGATGTTGTCGCCCGACTGTGATGTGTTTAATTTTAATTTTCTATTGTATCGTTCAGAGCTAAATATATGTGTTAAAACTATTTTTTTGACACGTAGAATAATTAATAATTGATGGGCTGGCCACGGAAAGGAATGAATGACGTTTTCGTTGTGCACAGCAAACTGCAAAACTAAACTGGAACCCTATTTAAAACAATCTATCAGCGGGAATCGAACCTAAAAACTTTGTGTCAGAAGCCAGGCGTCTTATAAACCAACTATACCACGGTTGTGGTTAAACCAAGTAAAATTAAAAGGAACGTATCTCAACAAACTTAACAAACAAAAAACACTTGCTTATTTTATTGTTAATGCCTCAAAAAGGTTTTTTTAATTTATTTATTTAAATGTTTACATAATTATATACTAATAATCGGTATTTATCAGCCGTCTCACCAGGCTTCATACGTAACATTACGCCGTTTCCCTGTTGGAGTAGACAGACAGGACAGAGCGCCAGACTGCCTATCCACGACACATTATTTCGCCTTTTCCACATACATACATCTAGGCTTTATTAACTTTTATTAAACAGTTAAGCAATGTTTTTTTTTTTAATTTTAATTTTTATTTACAGAGAAATATAAAATCGCTCGTGTAATATCACGTTAACCAAACAAACCTAAGCCCTGTTGACATTATTTTCTATTCAATTCATTATACATTTTTGACATCTTCGATTTCATTGGCTGATTGCTTGTTGAATTTTGAAATCGGCATTGACCATGGGTGCAATAAATAAATACATTTTAGTGCTTGTTTTATAAAAACTCCATATAATATATTTGTGGAAAATTGCATGGATTTCGTTAATCGTGTTTAGCAACTATTTTGACATAAAGCCTCGTCTCCACTTTATAATTTTTATTCTCTGATGGTTTTATTTGTGACCTATCACCGATATCGTCTTGAAATGCGTATCTTTGGAATGGATTTTTTTGCTGTCCGATTTTTAATATACGAGTATTAATTTTATTTATTTTTATGAATCACTTATTTAAAAAAACAAATTGCGAGTTTGTTGGCAATCTCTTTCGGATAACAAGACAACAATTATGCAGATTAGTGATTATGGTTGGGTGAAAGGTGTCTACGTTATTTTCAAAAAGAAATTGAATGAAAATATCTCTCTTCCTCCTCTACCAGAAACATTGTCCAGCACGGCAGATTTTTTGAGACTTGTGTCAAAATATGTCTCTGATGAGACGCAATATCATTTGTTGACAGATTGTGGAGAGACCAACGTTAAAATAAATTTCCAGTTTTATAGACTCGCTTCATCTCTTTTCCGTCCAAGATATTCGCAGCATTCGTCTCCGGCACTCGCATTTCGAATACATCAATATCCATACTCAAAGCATTAAAGTTATATCAAAATATCACCAGATATTTTAAAAAGAAAAAAGGAAGGCGGAAAAGGGCAAGATAATTTGAGTTATGAAGAAAAACATTTCGTCATTGAAGAGAGATGGAATATTTTTCAAGTCGTTCTTTGAAGCTGGTAACCAGTTCCTAAGTCTGGCAGTACGGACATTAAAAGACGACGTGAAGAAGGAGGAGCGATAAACTAGAAATACCAAAGGGCAATATCTGCTTGAACGTACTGCAAGTCCATGATCGGAGAGCCACTGAACATTTTCGGCGAAATATTGTGGGGCGGTGAGATGGTTTAAAGCTACGGTTTCTTAAGAAATCGGGTTCGTTATATAGCGCACGTTACATGACGTGATGCTGGCGCGCCGCCAGACGGCAGAAATGAGAACCCACAACTGTCAGTTGGAAACGTCAAACTGATAGATCCCGATATTATTCCAAACGTAATTTGGAATAATATCGTTTGACGTTTCCAACTGACAGTTGTGGGTTCTCATTTGTGCCGTCTGGCGGCGCGCCAGCATCACGTCACCCGCTTTCTTAGGAAACCAAAGCTTAAGATGACAATACGTGAACTATTCGGCGATTTCTTATATTAAACCAATTTCTGATATTATGTGATGTGATAAATTTTTCTAGGGTTGAAAATGTAAAATTTAACATACATTTTATAATCGCTGAAGTTTGTTCAATAGTTCTTGAGCATTATGAAGAAGTTTGTTTTAAATATCGTTGCCAACTCTTTATGCACATTCCAACGCAGCGTCGACAGCTTTAGCAATTAATCTGAGTGATTGTGCGGGATTCGCTATCGGCTGTTGCTGGGGGATTTTTAAATTAACGCCAGTTGTGTAATTAATTACGCCATTTCTCAGTATTGAGTAATCCTTAGATCTAAGCAGGTTTCCTCCCTTTTCCTGGGAATCGAGTAAGGGGTTATATCTACACACATATCCTGTACCTGTACCTGTAAGCTGATTTACTTTAATATGAATATAATACCTGGCTAGTAGGCCAGGAGGACTGCTGCATCTGAGTTCGAGTTTCGTCTATAAAATGTATTCCACATATATTTTTTTTATATTTTGTATAAACAAACGATATAATGTAACTTAGAACAAAAAACAAAATAGCCAGTAGTGAGTGTTCAACACATTAAGGACATACTCGTAATATATTAAAAAAAGGTTTTCTCAAATATGTCAAAACGGGTGAAATTTTAATGTACGAGTATATTTCTAATTTTATTTGTATTTACTAACATTTCACATTTGTGTATTTTACGAGTATGTCGCGTTTCACTTGTCACCATATGTGATTTTATTTGTATTTACTAACATTTTACATTTATGTGTTTTACGAGTATGTCGTGTTTCACTCGTCACCATATGTGATTTTATTTGTATTTACTAACATTTCAAATTTATGTATTTTAGGAGTATTTCGCGTTTCACTCGTTACCATATGTGATTTTATTTGTATTTACTAACATTTCACATTTAAGTATTGTATTTTACGAGTATGTCGCGTTTCACTCGTCACCATATATTATATTACAAACTTAATTTGTATTTACAAACATTTCACATTTATGTGTTTTACGACTATGTCGCGTTTCACTCGTCACCAGTCCTCTGCCAGCTCTCTGATGGTCAATTTGCGGTTTTCGGCCAACATTCCTTCGATTTTATCGATGTTTTCATCGGTTTTCGACTGCCACTGCGTTCGTCATCCTCGACCGACTCACGACCACTTCTGAAGCGTTCGTGCCACCGAAAAACACTTCTCCAACATTTCCAAGGTCTGCGGACCGTTAAATCCGTTTTTCACACAAAATTTAATGCAAACTCGTTGATGCACAGTTGATGCCATTTTCAAACTTGTAGGTAGATGTACTCAGTACAGCGTAACTTTTACAAATGTCAAGCTATGACGCTGAAATTTGGAGGGAAGTGTCAATGATAGATGTGGTAACCTAACAAAAAAAAAAAAGAATTCCAATCGGGTGACTGACAGCGCCACACGGTGGCCGGTCCTTAAACTTTTTGACCAAGGTAGTATGTGATTTAATACACAACAATTTGATTGTATTGTTTTATTTTATTTATTATCTACAGTACATTGACAAGTTAAATACTTTTAATGGATAAAACATGACAATGCATAGACCGTCCATGTTGCGGATACAGAGAACCACATTGCTAAGCAAGGCCTGTGATGAAGTGATCTCATTCTTTATTTGCATTCACATCCTTACACGACCTTCGTGGAGGGTTAGTAAGATACATGTCCCCCAACTCGGGATTTCCGAGTTCGGTTCCCGTTGGAGTCCAGATTATTAAAAAAGGATTCCAGTCTGGTTTCATTCGAGGCCTCTTTAACAACTTTCTGGTTGTTTGTTAGAGATTGCCTCCTGGCAATAAGCCCGCAAGGTTGTAATGTATGCAACGAAAGTGTAATAATATAATGATGTTTACTTCCATTTCACGTTTATTTTTTTTACGTTACATTTCACGCGACGCGATACGTGTTTTGATTCGCCAAATTTCAATTAATGTTGTATTTTATAAAACTTTCATTGTATACAGTACAACTTAATGGGCTTATTGCTCTTTTAATCCTTCCCTTACGGTGATAAAATTGAAACGCGCGCTCCGGTGTTGGGTAGTGAGTACTCGATAAAAAATTAGCGATTTTAAATCGGAAAAATAAGAACATTCATAGATAATCCCCTTAATTAATTATAATTGAAGTTAAAAATTGTAATAATTGAGATTTATTTGCTGAAAACATTAAAAAAACCATCTGGCAACGCTCACGGAACGGGCGTACGTCTAACCTATTTGCAAGCCTAGAAGCTACTGTGGCGCGGAACGTCAGTCGCATACCCCGGCGCTTACGCTTATGCTTGCGACGTTGAGACAATTCAGCTCCTCGCAATTCAGTGGAGTATGCAAGAGTGAGATGCGAATATAGTGTCGCGCTTCCCGCATACTCTTCACCTATCGTCAAGACGAGGCACTCGCAGCGTTTAAATGCGAATTTGTTTTCGATCTTTATAAAACACCTCGATGTAGTCGATAAATTCTGATTTTTATAAATATTATTTTTTAAATTAATGCGTAAATATATTATGGAGGAATACCTAAAATCTTAACCTTGTATTTATTATATTTATAGAGATATTGATGGTTATTAGAAGCAACGTGTAGAAGATACCCAACACAGGGAAGGAAAGGTTAATCAAAATAAAAAAGTTGTTAAAAAGCCTGTATGTTAAAAGCAGATTGGGACACTTTATTTTTTTCTGGGGTTATTCTTGTTACGTTATCAATTCGGATATCTGGAGGGTACCGTATAAATGAAAACTATTAAGAAAGATTTACAAAAAAAATGTGTGCACTGAGAATAATATATGGGGTGACAATGTATGCCAGAATACGGAATGAAGTGATTATGGATGAATATGAATTGAAGTCTGATGCGTGGAGTAAGATGAAGAAGAGCACTCAGATGGTTTGGGCATTTGGAACGAATTAATTATGAAAGACTAACATAACAAATATATATTGTGCAAATATAATTGAAAAACGTGGGAGAGGAAGACCAAGGAAAGTGTGATTGGATCAAGTGTATGATATTTTGATAGAAGGAAATGTAAAAAGTCAGAGAAATCGTAGAAACTAAGGATGCGAGTCGAAATGGAAAAGTCTGGCGCCCTGTCCTCTCTGCCTACCCCGCCTGGGAAATTGTGTGATGGCATGTATGTGGACTGGCGTACATACAAAAAGCATTCGCACACGTTTAAAGATATTAAAAAAACCTATTTAGATCGCACCACAATCTTCGAAGTCGCCTTGTCACGGCAGCCTCACTATGTTATACAGCGCATTCATGTTAAGGGCATGAGGGCCACCTTATCGCATATTTGGGCGACCGAGCGTTCTGATTCCTCTTGACTTTTATTTTAAGTGAATATAACATAATGTCCTCTCTGCCTACCCCGCCTGGGAAATTGTGTAATGGCATGTATGTGGACTGGCATACATACAAAAAGCATTCGCACACGTTTAAGGATATTAAAAAAAAACCTATTTAGATCGCACCACAATCTTCGAAGTCGCCCGGTCACGGCAGCCTCACTATGTTATACAGCCCATTAATGTTAAGGGCATGAGGGCCACCTTATCGTATATTTGGGCGACCGAACGTTCTGATTCCTCTTGACTTTTATTTCAAGTGAATATAACATAATGTCCTCTCTGCCTACCCCGCCTGGGAAATTGTGTAATGGCATGTATGTGGACTGGCATACATACAAAAAGCATTTGCACACGTTTAAGGATATTAAAAAAACCTATTTAGATCGCACCACAATCTTCGAAGTCACCCGGTAACGACAGCCTCACTATGTTATACAGCCCATTAATGTTAAGGGCATGAGGGCCACCTTATCGTATATTTGGGCGACCGAACGTTCTGATTCCTCTTGACTTTTATTTTAAGTGAATATAACAATGTCCTCTCTGCCTACCCCACCTGGGAAATTGTGTAATGGCATGTATGTGGACTGGCATACATACAAAAAGCATTCGCACACGTTTAAGGATATTAAAAAAAAACCTATTTAGATCGCACCACAATCTTCGAAGTCGCCCGGTCACGGCAGCCTCACTATGTTATACAGCCCATTAATGTTAAGGGCATGAGGGCTACCTTATCGCATATTTGGGCGACCGAGCGTTCTGATTCCTCTTGACTTTTATTTTAAGTGAATATAACATAATGTCCTCTCTGCCTACCCCGCCTGGGAAATTGTGTAATGGCATGTATGTGGACTGGCATACATACAAAAAGCATTCGCACACGTTTAAGGATATTAAAAAAAAACCTATTTAGATCGCACCACAATCTTCGAAGTCGCCCGGTCACGGCAGCCTCACTATGTTATACAGCCCATTCATATTAAGGGCATGAGGGCCACCTTATCGCATATTTAGGCGACCGAGCGTTCTGATTCCTCTTGACTTTTATTTTAAGTGAATATAACATAATGTCCTCTCTGCCTACCCCGCCTGGGAAATTGTGTAATGGCATGTATGTGGACTGGCATACATACAAAAAGCATTCGCACACGTTTAAGGATATTAAAAAAAAACCTATTTAGATCGCACCACAATCTTCGAAGTCGCCCGGTCACGGCAGCCTCACTATGTTATACAGCCCATTCATATTAAGGGCATGAGGGCCACCTTATCGCATATTTAGGCGACCGAGCGTTCTGATTCCTCTTGACTTTTATTTTAAGTGAATATAACATAATGTCCTCTCTGCCTACCCCGCCTGGGAAATTGTGTAATGGCATGTATGTGGACTGGCATACATACAAAAAGCATTCGCACACGTTTAAGGATATTAAAAAAAAACCTATTTAGATCGCACCACAATCTTCGAAGTCGCCCGGTCACGGCAGCCTCACTATGTTATACAGCCCATTCATATTAAGGGCATGAGGGCCACCTTATCGCATATTTAGGCGACCGAGCGTTCTGATTCCTCTTGACTTTTATTTTAAGTGAATATAACATAATGTCCTCTCTGCCTACCCCGCCTGGGAAATTGTGTAATGGCATGTATGTGGACTGGCATACATACAAAAAGCATTCGCACACGTTTAAGGATATTAAAAAAAAACCTATTTAGATCGCACCACAATCTTCGAAGTCGCCCGGTCACGGCAGCCTCACTATGTTATACAGCCCATTCATATTAAGGGCATGAGGGCCACCTTATCGCATATTTAGGCGACCGAGCGTTCTGATTCCTCTTGACTTTTATTTTAAGTGAATATAACATAATGTCCTCTCTGCCTACCCCGCCTGGGAAATTGTGTAATGGCATGTATGTGGACTGGCATACATACAAAAAGCATTCGCACACGTTTAAGGATATTAAAAAAAAACCTATTTAGATCGCACCACAATCTTCGAAGTCGCCCGGTCACGGCAGCCTCACTATGTTATACAGCCCATTCATATTAAGGGCATGAGGGCCACCTTATCGCATATTTAGGCGACCGAGCGTTCTGATTCCTCTTGACTTTTATTTTAAGTGAATATAACATAATGTCCTCTCTGCCTACCCCGCCTGGGAAATTGTGTAATGGCATGTATGTGGACTGGCATACATACAAAAAGCATTCGCACACGTTTAAGGATATTAAAAAAAAACCTATTTAGATCGCACCACAATCTTCGAAGTCGCCCGGTCACGGCAGCCTCACTATGTTATACAGCCCATTCATATTAAGGGCATGAGGGCCACCTTATCGCATATTTAGGCGACCGAGCGTTCTGATTCCTCTTGACTTTTATTTTAAGTGAATATAACATAATGTCCTCTCTGCCTACCCCGCCTGGGAAATTGTGTAATGGCATGTATGTGGACTGGCATACATACAAAAAGCATTCGCACACGTTTAAGGATATTAAAAAAAAACCTATTTAGATCGCACCACAATCTTCGAAGTCGCCCGGTCACGGCAGCCTCACTACGTTATACAGCCCATTCATATTAAGGGCATGAGGGGCCACCTTATCGCATATTTGGGCGACCGAACGTTCTGATTCCTCTTGACTTTTATTTCAAGTGAATATAACATAATGTCCTCTCTGCCTACCCCGCCTGGGAAATTGTGTAATGGCATGTATGTGGACTGGCATACATACAAAAAGCATTTGCACACGTTTAAGGATATTAAAAAAACCTATTTAGATCGCACCACAATCTTCGAAGTCACCCGGTAACGACAGCCTCACTATGTTATACAGCCCATTAATGTTAAGGGCATGAGGGCCACCTTATCGTATATTTGGGCGACCGAACGTTCTGATTCCTCTTGACTTTTATTTTAAGTGAATATAACAATGTCCTCTCTGCCTACCCCACCTGGGAAATTGTGTAATGGCATGTATGTGGACTGGCATACATACAAAAAGCATTTGCACACGTTTAAGGATATTAAAAAAACCTATTTAGATCGCACCACAATCTTCGAAGTCACCCGGTAACGACAGCCTCACTATGTTATACAGCCCATTAATGTTAAGGGCATGAGGGCCACCTTATCGTATATTTGGGCGACCGAACGTTCTGATTCCTCTTGACTTTTATTTCAAGTGAATATAACATAATGTCCTCTCTGCCTACCCCGCCTGGGAAATTGTGTAATGGCATGTATGTGGACTGGCATACATACAAAAAGCATTTGCACACGTTTAAGGATATTAAAAAAACCTATTTAGATCGCACCACAATCTTCGAAGTCGCCCGGTAACGACAGCCTCACTATGTTATACAGCCCATTAATGTTAAGGGCATGAGGGCCACCTTATCGTATATTTGGGCGACCGAACGTTCTGATTCCTCTTGACTTTTATTTCAAGTGAATATAACATAATGTCCTCTCTGCCTACCCCGCCTGGGAAATTGTGTAATGGCATGTATGTGGACTGGCATACATACAAAAAGCATTTGCACACGTTTAAGGATATTAAAAAAACCTATTTAGATCGCACCACAATCTTCGAAGTCGCCCGGTAACGACAGCCTCACTATGTTATACAGCCCATTAATGTTAAGGGCATGAGGGCCACCTTATCGCATATTTGGGCGACCGAGCGTTCTGATTCCTCTTGACTTTTATTTTAGGTGAATATAACATAATGTATTGAATCGTTATTTTGTCAGTCCGTTTGTAGGACATGGAGAACGCCGATGAAACCTGTTTGTGTTGAGCCCACATTCTGGTTGGATTTCTTTTTTTACAGTTTCACTTTAAGTTTTTATATGATGTGACCTCTACAAGCATATTAAGACAGTTTGAAATTTTAATTTTTTTAACCCTCTCTGTCGTTATCATCACTAGTGTCATGGGCAGATAAAACATCTCCATTTCATTCTAACCTGACACACATATTTCACTTCTGCCACGTCTATACACCTCGTCATGCATATTTTTCCCCTTCAACATATTCGAATTGATGATTTGGACATATTTAAGAGCGTGGCTAGGAGACATCTTGTCATGCATACTCCTATTTTTTTTTTTATGGTACCCTTCAATATTGCAGAAATACTCCGAATGCATAATTGGAAAATACCAAACTGGATTTCGTAGGGGAAGGTCAACAATAGATCAAATGTTTTCACTTAGACATATATTGGAAAAGACTGTAGAGTTCAACATTGATACATACCACCTCTTCATAGACTTTAAGGCTGCCTACGACACGGTCAATAGGACAAAACTCTATGAAGCTATGGCTGAATTTAATATTCCTGTCAAAATCATTAACCTAGTCAGGCTTACAATGTCCAACGTTGAGTGCCGTGTCAGAGTGCAAGGGGATCTGTCTGAACCTCTTAAAACATTTAATGGACTTAGATAAGGAGATGCTTTGGCGTGTACGCTGTTTAATATGGCTTTGGAAAAGGCCATTAGGGATAGCGGCATACAAACAACAGGCCATATATTCAGTGAATCTGTGCAGCTCCTGGCTTATGCAGATGACATTGACATCATAGCGAGGTCGGAACATGAACTTATAAATGCCTTCCGAGCACTAGCAGCATCAGCAAAAAACCTAGGCTTAGTAGTCAGTGAGACCAAAACAAAATATATGCCCGTAAATGGACGCCAAAACCCAATAAGTCTACAAATAGACAACTTTACCTTCCAAACCGTTTCTGAATTTGTGTATCTCGGTACCATGGTGACAAGTAAGAACGATGTTTCCACTGAAATAAATCGAAGATTAATAGCTGCAAACCGATGCTATTTTGGACTGCAGAGGTACATGAAATCACGACATCTCTCTAGAAAAACCAAAACTCTACTTTATAAAACACTCATCCGACCTGTGCTCACCTATGGCTCAGAATGTTGGACTCTAAGTAGAGTGGACATGAGGGCTCTGGGGACATTTGAGAGGAAGATTCTGCGCAAAATATATGGCCCCATTTGCAATAACGGAGAATGGCGTATCAGGTATAATCAGGAGCTGTACGGTCTGTATGGAGACCCTACCATAACACAGGAGATTTTAATTGGGAGACTCAGGTGGGCTGGACACGTGCAGCGAATGAGTGAGGAGGACATTCCGAGAGGGCTCTTGAATGGCACACCGGGGGGTCGAAGAAGGCCAGGAAGGCCGAAGCTTCGATGGCTGGATGGTGTCAATAGGGATGCGCAGCTCATTGGCATCCAGAACTGGCGAACAGCAGCACAGGACCGCCAGTCATGGAGGCGTGCTTTAAAGGAGGCCAAGACCCGACCTGGGTTGTAGAGCCACTGTTGATTGATTGACCCTTCAATATATTTGAATTGGTGATTCGGACATATTGAAGATCGTGGCTGGGAAACAATATTGTCTTAGGCATCAGTAATATAGCCCTCTGATTTAGAACCATTCTAGTAAGTACGGAACTCGCGGTTCGTCATTGCACGTTTTCGTAACACTACCACACGTGAAGAGGCAACAAAACTCGCACAAGTACTGCGAGTTTTGTTACGCGACTGGGATAATTTTTATTCGGCTTTTCACTCTTTCAGAATTTGATTTATTTAATCGTGACACGTTTTTCTAGGTCTTCCCAAACTTATTGTGTCTTCTGGTACTTCTCGTATATACCCTCATGTTATTTGATGTTAAGTGTGTACTTATAGTTACCTTAAGTTGCCTTAAATGAAAACTAAACTCAAACCTTTTTTTTTATCTTGGTTCCAGCGGGAATCGAACCCGTAACTTTCGGGTCAGAAGACAGGCGTCTTACAAACTAGGCCACGTAGATCGTCAATAAGTATCTCGGCAATCTCTCGTATCGCGGAACGCAGGTTATTCTTCATCAAAGCCTTGATTTGGTCGTCATCATTGGTAATCGACCTTCCGAACGGACTTTGAGTGTCGTATCACCATTACGGATTTTTTAAACCACATTCGACACACACGATCTCTTACTGGGTCGTCGCCATACACTACGTATATTTATTTTGTTTGCACTAATAAAAAGCATCGAAAAAAAACGACTTATTTTTTCGCATCTCCAAAACTAAACGAAAAACTCGCGCAAGCAATTCGGGTAAGCATTGGTAGAAACACTGCAATATGGTCTATTTTTTACGCGACCTCCGTGGCCTAGTTGGTAGGACACTTGACTTCATCCGAGGATTTAAGGTACAATTTCCGATGGTATCCGAAAAAAAGGGTCCCAGTATGGTAACAAAACTCACAAACACTAGATTTATACTAATGTTGGTGTCTTTTTTTTTTTTTTTTCCCACCTGGCGAGTTTATTAGCCATGTGGCAATCTCTTCCAACCAACCAGAAATATGTTTAAATGGGCCCTAAGTGAAAACCAGACTGGAATTCCATTAAAAAAAAATCTGGATTCCAGTTTATTCACGTGCAGATAGTATTGCTAACACGTGTGATGGTGAACCGTGAGTTATGTGCCACTTCAGGTTTTAAACTCTATAGCTCGATGGTTAAGGCCGAGGATATTATTGTCTTTCGGGTACGCTTTTCATCAGATCAGAATTATCAATTTATATGTATTAACACTTGCCTTACTGTGCTTAAAAACTTCACCAGCCACGGTGCTGGACGCTAAGCGTCCAGTAAAAAATGTATATTTTTAATTAAAATTATGCAAAATCTGCTAGGTTATTTTTTGTAATTAGCTATAAAAACCATTTTACTGTGTATTAAAACGTCGAATAATCAAATAAAATATAAGTCCTGGTCACTCGCTATCCATCACAGGGTGGCAAGTGTTAAAACACTGTTTCTCAACTTTTTTAATCTTGCAGCCCCACAAAAATAAAAAATAAAATAATTAAGATTTCGCTACCTCCTAGCCAACTTTTTTATATAAATATATTCGTTTTTCTCGGAAAATGTGTTATTTTCCTTTTATACGCGTAAATTATTTTTATTTTTTCGACCCGTAGGTTGAGATGTATTAAATGTATTAAACGGTACCGAAGGGTGACGAATAAATAAATAATTAAGTTAAACTCAAATACATGAGATAGATCAAGTTTATACCATTTATGATATGAAAATGTTCCTTTCTAGAGTTCACTTGAGGGCTCTGACATCTACAATACAATATGGTTGTCTACAAAAAGGTACAGTACCCGGCGGTAAGTAATACGCGTGGCTTTGTAGAGCGTCGTCTCTGTCGCACGATGCGCTAACAGTTCGGTACGCGACGACGTGACTGAACACGTGTATGAATGACAGATACTTCTTCTCTTCTCCCTGGCTCCATCCCAACTCACTGTCTGCGAAGACTGATCGGGTCAGCTCTCCTCGTCCTCAGGTTATATGCTCTTCTGTCCCGGACTATGTCCCCTAGGCCGTGCCTCTGTATCAGGTTATCTTTTTGCACCACCCATGAATTCTTTGGTCTTCCTCTGGTTGTTATTCGAGGAAGATCCATGGAGATTGCCTGTTTCATAATGTGATCGGGTGCTCTGCGTCCAACGTGCCCATACCATCTCAATCCATCCGCCTCTCCTCCATCTTGCTGTTGATGTTTGTAACACCCAGGCTTCCACGAATGCGTGAGCTTTTTATTTTTTCTCTTAGGGACACACCAGCCGACCATCTTAGCATGCGCATTTCGCAGTATGAATGACAGAGACGACGCTCTACAAAGCCGAAGTTAGCCGATTATGGCCGACAGTATCTTTCTTAAGCCCGATGTGTATTACTCACCGCCGGGTACTTGTAACAATAACCTTGTTTATTCACAAATTTAGATCGACACTTTTTTAGGTGCCATCGGGAATCCAAAACCCCCCCAGATGGGAAATAAGTGTACAACCACTCCTTAAGGGAACAGATGTCTTGATGATACTAATTAATGGCTAATCTTTTTATTTTTAAAAGAGCTATAAATACAATTCTACTATCTCCAACTCAGCGTTGGAGTCACATCACATTATATTATTTATAGTTAAGGCATTAACATTGTGGAGGTTGAAAGATATTGTAACTTGTTTTATCAAACAATGTTTATTCCACTTTTTGTAACTGTATAACCCTACCGGTTTCAAGGTGCACACCTCATCATCAGGGCACCTCCCCTCAGTCTTGTTTATGCTCCCCTCATGATGAGTAGGATCTCTTCTTTGATTAACGATATCTCATTTTATTTTACTATGCATATTGTCCATAAAGGTGAATAATCATTTCAGTATTTTATATAACCTTCTTTATTGACGTTTGTCTGGTTGGTTGTAAGAGATTACCACCTGGCAATAAGCCCGCCAGATCGTTTTACAATGAAGTGTTAAATAAATAAATAAAATGTAAGGTCGAATATTAATGAGATTGTAATTTGTTTTTATCAAACACTGTTTATTCCACTTTATGTAACAGTATAAGCCTACCGGTTTCAAGGTTTTCACCTCATCATCAGGAGGAGCAAATCAAGTCTTTGTCTGTGCTCTCCTTGAAACCGGCATGGTTATACCGTTACATAAAGTTGAATAAACAGTGTTTGATAAAACAAATTTCATAATCACTTACACAAAAAAAAAGCATTTAAATTAGAAACATTCATTTTACAAAGGATCATTCACTGATTTATATACACATGATAAGTCCAGAACGACACTTATCTCTAAGGGGGATAATAACGATGATGTTAACATCGTAGTGGCTTTAAGAATAATGATTGCTGCCTCTGATATGACATCCTATTTAAAGCTAAGATAACATAAGGACGACCCTTAGATAGATTAAGAAGGAATTTGTCCGATATGTAATCGTTGCCCTTAAGGTCAAATCAATATCAGGGGATTTATCTCGTTCACAGTTTACTTCCATTTAGTGATACCAAATCTTTATTGAATTTGGATAGTAAACCGCCAACGAGATAATAAATTTAAACGTAATACATTGAGTTAAGTTTGACATACACGTGATAACACTAATATTTATAGGTTCTAGATAACATAGTACAGATATGGTTAACATCGATAAGCTTAACATTGGTTTGCGTAATAACTTATAATATTTATTGGAAGTGGATAAGAGTATATGATAATATTAGCATATTAACATTGGTAGGGATACATTACACACAAAATAGCACACATAAATCCACAGAAATCAAGGAAAAGGGAACTGCACCTAAAATACTTCTTTATTGTGTGATTTTGATCCGATTTGAGTTTTCGTCTTGTGTTGACGTTATCTTTTAACTAAATCTGGTCTGAATTCTAATAGTTATTCTTTAATTCAGGGGTGTCCAACTGAAATCCTTTGGTGGGTCAAATAAAACATTGCACTAACAATTACACTAGACTGCGCCGGCAAGAACTGGTCTCAATAACATACGCAAGAACGGGGCCTCCCAGCCGCTATGCCTGTTGGAAGGGCCTTAACTCTTCTGAACGGGACTGCTTCGGATATTGACATATTTCATATCACATTACCAAAAGCAAAAGTAAATTTTCTTCTTAGATTGAGCGCGTTAGAAAGCACTCATTAACATACTTAAGTGACTGAATATATGTGTATCATATGTTTGTGTGTATATACCCGTTTGTATGCATATGCATTATTTTTAATTTTATATAATTTTAAATTTTTTTTTCTATGTAATTTTTCTTCTTTTTTAACATGTCTTGTATTTTTCAAACTAATTGGGCTAAGCCTGTTTTGAAAAAATAAATAAATAAAATTGCAAATCTTTGATGGGTCACATATATAAATATTTTATAACTTAATAATGATATGACTACCTCGCGCATATTGAACTTATTCCTCCAGATTTCCGAATTTGTGTCTAACTCTGTACATTAGAGCAAGATAGGAGCCGACACGCACCATAGCCATCATATAGGACTGCATTACAGAACGCTCGTTCTGTAATGCTCAGTGCTAGCGCAATCACGCGTATTATGCTACTTATATTACTACAAACGAATGTCTGGCGCCGGCCTACAGATGCGACACCCATGCAATAAATTCGTCACTCACTAAATTAATAATATGTGAAAATTATTATAATTAACGTGGGCGGAATTTGTTTTTTTTATTTTATCAATAACAAAATGTAAAGAAAGTTGGAAACCTCGAAAGAGCCACACAAAATCTTAAATTGGGCCCGCTGGCCACGATTTGGACACCTCTGCTTTGATTATTAAGAAATCGTTACATAAATCTATGAATGTTGTATATCGAACGAATATTCCATGAAAATAGTGCAATGAATCGCTTCCAAAAAACATGTTCAAGAATAAAATTTAATTATTTTTAAACTCTCATCATTAGGAAAGGGGAGAATCTTGGAGTGGTGTGCCAAGTCCCGTGGACTCACCCACTGAATCAGAAGTTACATAGGGACTTCTGACACACTCTGTAGTCTTATCACTCAATTTATTATACATATATTCCACTTCATCACCATCAGCACTACAACCCATGATCAACATTCCCCCTAATCTTTTCATTGTGTGTGCGGCCCATCAACTTACATATGCAAGAAAAAAAAGAGGGAAGTGCGCAAATTTGCATATTCATGCATAGATAAAACTAAGTAGTCAACATAATGTACCACGATATCATAAATTACATTTTTCAAATATGTAGGTTATATATAAAAATATATATTTTCTTACTCGATAATTTTCCTTCCTGTTGGAGTCCAGGAAATTCTTTCCTTACGCCGCGTGGACTCTATATGGTGTTTCCATGTTCCGCACACATCTCAAATAAAGGAACCTGAGAACCCGTCATAAAATATATAATTGCGCAAAACAAAATATGGTTACAAGTTCCTTTCTTTGAGATGTGTGCGGAAGATGGGAACATGTGTGCGGACAATTTTTAACAGAAGTGCGGTCGTACACCTTAGAGGGAACGTTGCTCATGATGGCTCTTAACTGCCTGAAAGATTTGTTTCCACTTGTTTCTATCACCAGTATGGTTCCACCAGTTGATTACAGTCAATGTACTACAGTCCTTCATTACTCCATCATTGGTTTCCACATTCTCCTTCGTCCCATTGGATTGTTGAACAGAGATTTATTTGCAGGGTTAGTAGTCTGCTTGCGATGTAAATGTACTGTGTCAGCGTGCAAATGGGCGCCCAGGTTTAAATTCCTGGCAGATTCAATGCTGGACTAGTTTGTATTGACTCTTAGACTGTTTTGCATCTGAATTTATGTTTTTCTGTTTCTTAAGGCGCAATTCGACTGAGGCAACACTGAACGACATGAGTCATGCGACATGTTTACTAGTGTTGCCTCTTCCTAGGTGTGCGACTATGTGCCACAAATTTTAACAATGTCGCATGCGGATTTTGACTCCCCGAGTCGCATGCACTTTGTCATCAATACGTGTAGCATGCGTCTTAAACAATTCCATGGAGGCAACGTGAGTTTGGTACATTATGTCTTGACAAACAATCGAGGCCGTTGCATATTTGGTAATAGCTTTAAATCGTAGAAAAAAGAGAAAGCCACGGTGCTGGAGAACAGAATTATATGTTGGTAGTCGAGAAGCTCAGAATGATGAAAAGCTGAATGCAAATTCTTGATTTTTTTTCACATCGATTACAGTGCAATCGTATTTACTCGCTAACTGCTTCAGTTTATAATTTTTTATCCTGTCTTTATAATCACTCATTTTATTATTCCATAACTCCGGTGAATTATGATAATCTTCAATGAACAAGGTAGTTTTATCAATATTCCACTCCATGTCGCACGCTACAAGCCCCACCGATCCGCTGACTTTCGGATAATGGCGACATTGACTCGACACACTGAAATATGTCGAAAGGTGACGCATGCGTCCCGGCAACAACAATCAACATGTAGCATGCTACAAAGATACTTGCTTCTTGTCGCTTCGTGTTCCTTCGATTGAAAGACTGTGTGTAGCATGCGTCAATGCCGCATGCTACATGTTGCCTCAGTGGAATTGCGCCTTTATATGCTGTGTACCATAAATTCTTATATCACCGTTAAGCCTGCCGATCGTCATAGAAATTTAATACCCTTGCCATTGGAACTTTGAATTTGATCTGTTAAGACTATGGACTCACTGATGCGGAACAGCTTGCATACTTAACCAATATAACTATAGATATTTTCTATCCATAAACTAACTGAGAATCATACTCGATCACGACGGATAGCCTATCGTTAGCACAGTCGAGTAATTTTGATTAATTTTGCTACATAAACTTGATTTTGCTGCATAAACAAAGACTTGGAAACGAGTTTTGCAACAATTTAGATATTTTTAATATATAGTATTCACCAGAATATCACAACAATATTTAGAAATAGCTACTAACTTTGTGCTCTCCTTTATTAATATAAATAACCTAGTATAAACAAAACATTAAGGACAATACTTTGCCTCTGGAGTTGAGTCACCCTGCATCAACATGTAGGAAGGTTTTAATTCTGCAAAGCAACTTGCATCTCGTTCCACTAATGAGGCCATGTGTTTTCTATATCTCAATATATATCCATAAAATTCTCACAAAATTCTCAAAGATTATTAAATAATTTTAAAACAATGACTGTTATTTATTATTACTACTGATTTTTGTATCTTCATGTTAGTTTAAGATAAAGTTTTGTATTATTTGTCAATAATTTTAAGTACTTGTATAACCTGTCACATGTTCATTTGTATATAAAGACACTGTTGTGTCGTTAATTAAATAAATAAATAAATTATTCAGATGAGAAAGATATTTCTAGTTCCTTTGTCTCTCGTTCTATATAGGTGGAATATATCTCGGCCAGGGGGATTTTATGAGATGAGCCCAGACCTTTTGAAAGCTTCTCTCTTAAATGTATTTTCTGCTATTTATCTTGATATATTTGAGTATATGTAATTTTGGAATGTATTTAAATATCTTCGTATTTATTTATTTCTTATTTGAATAAAAAAAAGTGGTTGATGAACACGGAAAGTTTAAGAAGCACAGTACAAGTGCATTAGAAATTAAGAATGGGAATATTTCATTCATAAACAAATTTTTTGTTCACGTCTTTGATCTTATGGTTTGGATTTGTGCTAAGTAAGTCGTGGTTCCTGGATAATAACTCCTGTGGTCCCCTTTTCCTTACAATATTTAAACATATATGCCGTCTCCTTGTCGGGGTAGGCAGAGAGGAGAAAGCGCCAGACTTTTCCTATCGTGACACATATTTCTCCTCTTCAACATCCATACTTTTTCTCGTACAACTCCTATGATTTCTCTATCTTTTATATTATACACTTGATCCAACTATTCTTTCCTTGGTCTTGCCATGCCTTTCACTCACGTTTGTTTTGTTATTCTTTCTTTATTCATTCCACGTGCCCAAACCATGTCAGAGTGCTCTTCTTAATCTTACTCAACACAGTCTTAAGTTCACACTCATCCCTAAAAATTTCATTCCGTATTCTTCTTAGCGCACGCATTTCTACAGCATTTTTTCAGCTTTTTTTCAATCTCCCATGTCCACGTTTCACTCCCATATATCTAAATTGAGACTAAAACACTCATGTGGACCACGATCTTGGCAGATTTCGATACTGTCTGGTACGAGTTATGTTTTAGTGTTCCATTGACATTCGATATCCCTCGTTACTCATCCATCATTTGAGAAGACTTGCTCATGAATGACCTTATATTGTTACAGTATGTTCTCAAAGAGACCGGAAACGAGTGGCTGGGAGAAGAAGAGACCCCCCTGGACGGTTTCAGCTGGAGAGGGGGCTCCGAACGAGACACCACTGGCATCCTGCTCTGGTCCGAAATCTTCCTTACACGCTTGGCTAACGGAGAAAAGGTATTTATTTCCATTTATATACTTTAAATATAAAACTGTCAACGTCTGAAAATGTTGTTACAAAATCTGAAGTCACTGAAAGCATAGTAACTGAAAAATGTTATAGGAAGTAAATAACTGATAAAGTAAGCTAGAACAGTACTCCGGTAGTACAGTCAATGGGACCTTTAACTTAACAAAGATTTTAAACATATCATAAATGTGTATTTACGAGTAAAATGTTCACTTAGGTAAATAATTCCCCGTATTACTGTTCATCCCTCTCATTAACAGTATTATTTGTGTATTAATTTTATGTAAGAATTTTACTAGGTTTTGATTTGTTTCGTTCCAAAGCCAAAAATGGTGACTCCTTTAAGTATCTTGGGTCACTCATCCATAGCGATGGAGGATGTGCAGCAGATGTAACACATAGAATTAGTGTGGGATGGTTGAAGTTTAGATCAATGACGGGAGTTCTATGTGATCCGAAAATGCCAGTAAAGTTAAAAGGAAAAGTATATCAAACGATTGTCAGACCCGCACTCCTCTATGACTCCGAATGCTGGACGATGTATAACTCTTATTCTAGGCAACTAGAAACTGCGAAATGCGCATGTTAAGATGGTCAGCTGGTGTGTCCCTAAGAGAAAAAATAAAAAGCTCACGCATTCGTGGAAGCCTAGGTGTTACAGATATCAACAGCAAGATGGAGGAGAGGCGGATGGATTGAGATGGTATGGGCACGTTGGACGCAGAGCACCCGATCACATTGTGAACCAGGCAATCTCCATGGATCTTCCTCGAATAACAACCAGAGAAAGACCAAAGAATTCATGGGTGGTTCAAAAAGATAACCTGATGCAGAGGCACGGCCCGGGGGATGTAGTCCGGGACAGAAGAGCATACAACCTGAGGACGAGAAGAGCTGACCCCATCAGTCTTCGCAGACAATGAGTTGGGATAGAGCCAGGGAGAAGAAGATTATTTTTATTTATAAAAATAATAAAATCAAACTAGTCACTTTTTAAGGACGAAAACAGAAACATTATTAAATGGCTATTCCGATCTAGTGGTGTCAAAAGATAATTTCGTTGCATTTGAAGTTTTCTACATGAAACTACTGGCAACTTGCCAGGCTATTTGAACTCCAGGCCTTAAGCCTCTTTATAAGTATATTTACTGCACTGCAAGTCATTTTTCTTCTCCTGTGAGAGCGAACCTTAACTATCGTCACTACTAATTCACACTCAGGGGTGTCCCTTTGAACAGTTCCTTCTTCATCACTAAGTGACGTCGCATTCATAATAAACAAATAAGATTTGTGTCTTCTATACTTCAGAAATTGTAGCACGGTTCCTGTGACAGTTCACAAATTTGCCCCAATAAAACCTTGTAACGACGTTCAGTAATTTTAATTATTTTATCAACTTTAATATAAGCTTCGATTCTAATAAATAGCAAGTTATTTAGGTAAATACATTACATAAAACTAACAATAATGACAAATTAATACATCTTGTTACAAATTAGCAAAAATGTTGCAGTTTGTTAAAATCAAATAATATTTGGTGACATTTGTCAAAAGTCACTACGTTAAGTCTGCATTGTCTAAGGATGGGGTATACGATAATTGGATTTTCGATTTTTTTATACCTTAAATGAAATGTTCGTAATTAGTATTAATTCATAGTGGATCTTGGCCTATTTAAAGATAGATACAAATCATACAATACATTAGAAAGTCAGTATAATGATAATTAGGAATTAAAACGTCAGTATAGAGAAAAAAAAATTTCAATTTATAAAAAAGACTATTTGATTTGTAAAAAAAACTATTTTACCCCATCACTTTGAGACATGACGTTTCAAATGTCACAGGAACCATCCTACATTTTCCCAAGTAAAGTTAAGATCACACTCGATGGGGACTTATTTTGTCCCCCATAACTGCATGGGTGATGGTGGTATCGAACTAAACTTAACTGAATGCTTTAAACAATTAAAGTTCCCTTTAAATAAAAACTGCTTAGCTTATTTTTCCGGATAGAAAACATACCCCAATAACTGAGCACAAATTTTTGGTGCCATCTTCATTCGAATCCAATAACAGTTTTTGTAGTTCGTGTATTGTGGCAGCGACCGTTTTCCTCACATTGCTGCCGTCCGGCATATACACTGAGCCATTGATTCCATTGTGGATTTTAAACTTACGTATCTGCAATTTGATTTCAGTTCTGAAAGTATAACAATATTTGATCGAACTGTACTGAATTGAACTGCCCTTCATTAACTAGAGCTGTTCATTATTTTTATGCTTTTATTCATGGAATATGACATGTATAAAATCACGGTCAATGATAAATTTGCAAGTCTGCAGGTAAAATGTTATCTGCCAAGGTTATGTGGCATATGTTATTTTAACAGTTTGTCAATGTCAACGCTGAAATGAAAGATAAATTGTAGGTGTCATAAGCTTGTTGCTTCATATTCCTATCATTTAATCTGTGCCTTGTGTCAACATGACACATATGTTATTTTTTTAGTTTACATAACGTCGTTGTTCTGCGAAAAGCATCTAAGTCTATTTTTGCTTAAAATGACTTATTGATGCCATTTTACTTAAAATAAAAATATCTACACATGGAACAAACATTTATGTCTAAAAGTTATATGGTTTCACTGTTATGAAAAGATAAAAAAACATATTATTCCGAAGCAATTCCACAGCTGGTATTCATCCCTGCCAACCAGCCCAAGAGTTCATGACTTAATAAACCAGGACACATCAAGTCATTCGTAATAAATAATAAAATAATATAGAAAAAACAATATTTTAGATACGTTTCAGTCACCTTTTTACAGTTGTTTTCACCAAGAAAGGATTAAGTCCAAAACAGGTGTCCGTATTTTTAATTTTTAGGTAATATGTTTTTAAGTTACTCATTTTTTTTGTAGTAATTCTTATAAATAAATAAACTGTCTTTAAATAACATCTGTTTGTATTTTATTTTATTGAAAAACTTGATTTGACATCGCCTTCCCAAACTTAAATTGCATTTATCTCAAAACTCAATATTTGAACTTAAATGCTTTTCGCAGAACAACGACGATATGTTTTACATTAGTTTACATACGGTGATCTTTCGACTTAGGATTCTTGATAGCACGCTTATAGATGATTGATCGCCAACAGTCTCCGTAGTAGTCTATAGTCTCCGTAGTAGTCGATAGTCTCCGTAGTAGTCGATAGTCGCTCCACTATTTCATGTATGTCTAGATGGGGGCTCGTGAAGTCTCCCTTTTGTGAGTGCGGTTTCTGCAGACCATGAATCACATTGTTGACGAAACCCTGTTGTACTCATTCCCAAGTGGATCCCGGATAGGCAACAGTCTCACAAAGGCTAAGGCCACACCAAAGTGCTTCGCTAGGTGCTACGTGACTAATAGACTAGGTGACTTCATGCTTGGCTACACGAAAGTACTTCGCACAAATTCATTTAACATTTGAGAGCGGTTGAGTCAACAAACGATGCCACTCTCAAAACTAACCAATTTCATTACAACTTACCATCTTTATTTACTTCCTGTGCAACTTCATTCCAAAGTGATTTTATTACAGGTACATTGTTGTATAATTTGCTCGATGGGTTCCACAAAGGCTCCCTTTTATACACAGCTGTTATTAAAACTTCTGCCATCTTGTAAAATCACTTGGTAACACATTAAAATTAACCAACACGTCTGTTCGCTAGGAGACTCACTAGGAGACTAATCGTCATGTAGTGTGGCGCTAAGCGTGCAGTGTGGCCATTGCGATAGTATGCGGTATGTTGGTTCGCTAGGATATGTCGCCTAGCTCGTAGCGTAGCTCTAAGCACCAAGCGAGGCTCCTAGCTGTGTGGCCGAGGCCAAAGTGATGATGTAGCTAAGACACTTGCCTATTCCTTTGTAATGTAGAGATTTTTCGAATTTTTGTTAATTCCATTAGATATTGAACTCAAAACCCATAGGTGAAGGACAAGTATTTTACTATGGGGGTCATTGCAAAAATAAGTTATGGCATAGATTGAAAAGTTATACAATTTTAGGCAAATATCTGTCAACAGTTGAAGATAAGTCATCAATCTTCCGACCTGGGGTTATGGGTTCATTTGCTGTTGTTTGTGCAGAGTTTTTAAAAAGAAATCCTTTCTGGTTTTCACTTAAAGCTTGTTTATTATCTTTCTGTTTGATCGATATATATATATATATATATATATTGGCATGCGGCAGTCTTTTCCAACTTGTTGGTTAATAATACCCGCCAAGTTGCACTGTATACAACAAAGTGTAATACAGTAGTACAAAAGGCTAAAGAAGGTCACAAATTGTTCTCACTGTGAAAGAGTTGTATTAAATGTGATTGATTCCAAGGTTCTTGACTGTTTTACATAATTATAATTAATTAGTGTTGTGTTATTTCAAAACATTTATTGCAAATGTTGCTGTATCATTTTTATATCTGCCGCTGATAAAGTATATGTGGCCCATATTCTATTGATAACATGCGGTATCTAAGTGGACTGTTTTATATCCACGTCGTTCGATTCTCGTCTTTCTTTAGCATAATTTCTTTTGAAATCAATTGACATATGTAATCAACCATTCATTATTACTACCTTGATCAAAAAGTTTTCGGACCGTCCACCGTGTTGCGCTGTCAGTCAGCCGATTGGAATTCTTTTTTTTTTGTTAGGTTACCACATCTATCATTGACGCTTCCCTCCAAATTTCAGCGTCATAGCTTGACATTTGTAAAAGTTACGCTGTACTGAGTACATCTACCTTTGTGCGTGTTTTCGATTTTTTACAAGTTTGAAAATGGCATCAACTGTGCATCAACGAGTTTGCATTAAATTTTGTGTGAAAAACGGATTTAACGGTCCGCAGACCTTAGAAAATGTTGGAGAAGTGTTTTTCGGTGGCACGAACGCTTCAGAAGTGGTCGTGAGTCGGTCGAGGATGATGAATGCAGTGGCAGTTGAAAACCGATGAAAACATCGATAAAATCAAAGAAATGTTGGCCGAAAACCGCAAATTGACCATCAGAGAGCTGGCAGAGGATTTGAACATCGCTTATGGATCCGCTCAAGACATTTTGGTTAGTGATTTGGGCCTCAGACGTGTCGCTGCAAAACTGGTGCAGAAAGACCTCAATTTCATGCAAAAAAAGGACCGCGTTGAAATAGTGAAATACATGATTTCCATGAGTTTTTGACCAAAAACAACACGAATACTATCCAGCAGCCTTCGAATTCACGTGATCTGGCTCCCTGCGGCTTTTTCCTGTTCAACCGACTTAAAAAACCGCTTTGCGGAACGCGTTACAGCACCCGAGAGGATGTCATGAAAAAATCGAAGACGGCTCTGATGGACATACTGAAAATTGACTACCAGCGGTGTTTCGAGGGTTGGATCAAGCGCCGGCGTAAGTGCGTTGCAGTCGATGGGGAGTAGAGGAAGGGGACCATATCGATTTTGATAAATAAACTTGTATTTTCGATTTTATGAATAAAGTCCTAAAACTTTTTTATCAAGGTAGTATGTCTTGTTGAATTTAAGTAATATTATAGACAACTGAATAAATTATGATAACAAGTTTAACTGTCACATATTCAAAATGATAAACCCAAAATAATAGGTTTTCGCAAAGTAGTTTCGTATATTTCACATAGATGTCGTTACGACAACATTTTTCATTGCTTACTTCATTCAAAACATGCTGAATACGCATTATTGTGAAAGGTAATAATTTAGCGCATATTTTCAATCGTTGTTTACCCAAATTGCTAGTCATTTTTTTTCGTGTCATATTGAAGATGGTACAAAATATGTTGTTTTTTTTCAATGCTTGATTACGTTTAATGACAAAGGAAAAAAATATAACACAAACCAAAAAGAGATATGTACAGTGTATGGCGATGATGCACCAAGCATTGCTGTGTCAAATGTTGTTTAAAAAAATCAGTAATAGTGATACGACACTCACAGATAGTGTCTGTGATGTCATGAATGAATAATCAGCATTCTTCAACGTGAGAGATTGCTAAGATTCTAAAAATATCGAAAACTGAGAGATATAAGAGGCTGCCACCAACGTTCCCTCTAAGGTGTGCGCGTGTGCAGCCGCACATCTGTTAAAAACACACATTTCAAAGAAAGGAACTTGTAACCATATTTTGTTTTGCGCAATTATATATTTTATTTGATATTTCATGATGGGTTCTCAGGTTCCTTTCTTTGAGATGTGTGCGGAACATGGAAACACCATATAGAATCCACGCACCGTAAGGAGCCTCTTTTTTTCTTGCACATTTAAGTTGATGGGCCGCACACACAATTAAAAAATTAGGGGGAACGTTCGTTGCCACTATAATAAAATACAGTAATACATTATCTTTTAAATATTGTTTAAAACAGACTATTGAGAAGAGTATAAATACAACATTCTTAAATAAATATTGATAGCCAATATCGATGGTGAATGTGGAATCGGTAGAAAGTAAAACATTTGCGAATAGGTATTCAGACAGTTTAGATATTTTCTCAAGAGTGACCGACAACATTAGGGAGACACGGGACATGAAGAAGATTCTATTAGGTTGGGATACTTCGATACCATTAGGTTGACAGTGAACGTGTTAAAGACTGCAAATCGGTAGAAAGTATAACATTTGCGAATAGGTATTCAGACAGTTTAGATATTTTCTCAAGAGTGACCGCCAACATTAGGGAGACACGGGACATAAAGAAGATTATATTAGGTCGGGCTACTTCGATAACATTAGGTTGGCAGTGAACGTGTTAAAGACTGCAAATCGGTAGAAAGTATAACATTTGCGAATAGGTATTCAAACAGTTTAGATATTTTCTCAAGAGTGACCGCCAACATTAGGGAGACACGGGACATAAAGAAGAATATATTAGGTCGGGCTACTTCGATAACATTAGGTTGACAGTGAACGTGTTAAAGACTGCAAATCGGTAGAAAGTATAACATTTGCGAATAGGTATTCAGACAGTTTAGATATTTTCTCAAGAGTGACCGCCAACATTAGGGAGACACGGGACATAAAGAAGATTATATTAGGTCGGGCTACTTCGATAACATTAGGTTGGCAGTGAACGTGTTAAAGACTGCAAATCGGTAGAAAGTATAACATTTGCGAATAGGTATTCAGACAGTTTAGATATTTTCTCAAGAGTGACCGCCAACATTAGGGAGACACGGGACATAAAGAAGATTATATTAGGTCGGGCTACTTCGATAACATTAGGTTGGCAGTGAACGTGTTAAAGACTGCAAATCGGTAGAAAGTATAACATTTGCGAATAGGTATTCAGACAGTTTAGATATTTTCTCAAGAGTGACCGCCAACATTAGGGAGACACGGGACATGAAGAAGATACTATTTGGTCGGACTACTTCGATACTATAAGGTTGGCAGTGAACGTGTTAAAGACTACAAATCGTCTTGTATTTTTTGTTTGAAAAACCAGTATTTTTATTTCTGCTTGAATAAATTAAGTATTTTCTAGAAAAACTGGTATTTTAAATTGTCTGTTATCCAGCCTTGTCGGTACACCATGCACCTTATCTGAGCCACGCAAAGAAGACGAATATTTATTCTTCTTATCACTTGTGGTTTCTCTCTCACAGTCAGATGTTCAGGTTTATCAGCCACGATACAACATCAGGAGTAGCCCATTGAATTTCCTCCAGTCCTCCCGGAAATAATAGACATTTTAATTCAGTTCAGTTGTAATTTTCGTGACCATCTGGATCAATTCGCAGATCACATTTTGTGATACTACGATGATAATTGAGTCGATAATTTCTGAAGGGATCTCCATTCAGCCTTACATTGGTTCATTTTCGGACAGATTGACTACTATACTCTGATTTAGTGACGTCCAAGGATAGTTTTGCTGCTTTCGAATTTTTTTATGAAAGTATTGACAACTTGCAGACTATACTGCGAGTCATTTTCCATCTCCCGTGACATCGCATCTTAAGTCCACCGCTGTTAATATTCTTTTCACATTTCGTCACCAAAGAATGAGTCCTCTTGGGAATTTTAATCTCCGGAAACTCTTAGTTAACGGGAAAGGCAAAAATGGAATACTTAGAAACAGTGGTGTGTATAAATAGAAACGGTGGATCCAAGTTTCATCCATTGTCACATACCGACGCAAAAACTCCTGTTTATTTCGCGTAAACAGTGCCAAACAGCGCTCTGAATCGTCGATGCGTTGTTGTTTTTCTTCCATTGTGAGCAAACTCGGAACCCATTTCGAAAAAAGCTTTTTCATGACCAAATGTTCATGCAAAATAGTGTAAACACTACCAAATGATATCTTCAGGCTGTTAGCTATCTCACGCAACTTTACTTTGCTATTTTTTATCACGATTTTGAGTTTTTTTTTAATGTTTTCTGGTGTAACAGCCTCATTTGGACGACCAGAGCGTTCAGCATCATTTGTGTCTGTACGACCGCGTTTGAAATCAGCATACCACCGACAAATGGTTGTTTTCGACGGAGCAGAGCCCGGATAACACTTTTCAAGCCATTGCTGACTTTGAACGGTATTTTTTCCCATTAAAAAGCAATGTTTTATCAACACACGAAATTCGGTGTTTTCCATTGTTTTGAAAAAAGCAAAAATAGCATCACCAAAACCACTGTAACTCAATGACAAAATGTCGGAATGTCATGAAAGTTTGACACGTAACTTCTAAAGGTTGGTACTAACTGAGAATGGCATGGATTTGTTATTAAAGGCGCCATCTGTTGGTTAGTCCCGGGACTTATTGATCGATGTGTTATGTAATTTATTGTAAGAACGTTGATAGAGTGTGCTAGTAAATACAGACTTTATAATAATTAAAGTTGTGGATATATATTTTTTGCGACATCCTGTATATTATATATATACATACTATCACACCATTTTTTGTTCAATTAGGTAGAGAGAATAGAGCACCAAACTTTCCTAGAATTTGGTTCACCTCCAGATCCATTCGTCCATTGACATTGTTTCCTGAAAACATTATCTTGAGAATAACAAGATCACAGTTTAAATCATCACCTAACCACAATTTAATGACATTATTATGGTCAATTATATAATTGTTTGTGATTTATTACCCAGACAATTTTGATTGAGTATTCAATCTGTTCGTAAATAAATAATGACGTGAGCAATTACAATTTGAAGTGGACACTGATAGTATTGATTTAACGGTAGATAGTTTTACTAATTATCTTGTCTCTAGATAATATAATAATTAGATGATTGTAATTTGTTTTATCAAACACTGTTTATTCCACTTTTTGTAACGGTATAACCTTACCGGATTCAAGGTTTTCACCTCATCACCAGGGGAGCACAAACAAGACTGAATTCTGTTCGAACTGGTACCGAGATACACATTTCTAACGGTTGGAAACATTCGGACTGGAGGCTGAGGGAGCCATGGGACTACCTCGGTGTGCAGCGGCGAGATTCTTAGAATATATGTGTTTATTCACCCCGATGCTATGGCTCCGAATGCTGGACGATGTATAACTCTTACTATAGGCAACTAGAAACTGCTGAAATGCTCATGCTAAGATGGTCAGCTGGTGTGTCCCTAAGAGACAAAATAAAAAGCTCACGCATTCGTGGAAGCCTAGGTGTTACAGACATCAACAGTAAGATGGAGGAGAGGCGATTGAGATGGTATGGGCACGTTGGACGCAGAGCACCCGATCACATTGTGAACCAGGCAATCTCCATGGATCTTCCTCAAATAACAACCAGAGGAAGACCAAAGAATTCATGGGTGGTGCAAAAAGATAACCTGATGCAGAGTCACTGCCTGGGGGACGTAGTCCGGGACAGAAGAGCATACAACCTGAGGACGAGGAGAGCTGACCCCAACAGTCTTCGCAGACAGTGAGTTGAGATGGAGCCAGGGAGAAGAAGAAGATATTCACCCCGATGCACTGACTTAGAAATTTCTAGGGGCTCTAATCTGTCCAATTTATTTCTGTTACTACAGATATGTAAGAATTTGGCACCATCGATAGATAAGTCAATGCATCGGGATGAACATCTTGCAAACACATATATTCCAAGAATCTCGCCGCTGTTCACTGAGTTGTCTCCTCCCTCCCTCCGCGCACAGTTCCCAACCCGAATGTTTACCGTGAGAAGCGTTTATGGTACCAGTTCGAATATAATTCAGTCTTGTCTGTGCTCCCCTGATGATGAGGTGTGCACCTTGAAACCGGTAGGGTTATACTGTTACAAAAAGTGGAATAAACAGTGTTTGATAAAACAAATAACAATGTCTTTAAACCTCCACAGTGGTAATACCTTAACTTTAAATAATATCTTTATAATTATTTTATTTTATGATAAATAACCATTGGATAAAACTAGTATTGTTCAAAATTGGATTATTATTATAGGATATTCTTGGCACAAATGCTTCACACAGAAAAAGCACAATTGTAATTTTTGCCCTACTTGAGCCATATTTTTTCTATTTTGTATATAATATAAATATTTTTCCGTTTTAATCATGTGTCCAAGATGAATTTCATTTTTGTTATGGGATAAGTTTAAAAGTTTGTTTGGTAACTGTTCTCGTTTGAATTTTATTTCTTTTTGTTTTGTTTTCGTATTAAATGTTGTAGCTATTAAAAGTAAATAAATAAATTGTATCATTTGGCAATATCTACATTTTATATATTAGGAATAGATTTAAATATTTGGAAATGTGTATAAATTTTCGATAGAAAAGTGGTTCTTGAATGAAAAATCTAATAATTGATTCATTTCAGGTGGCAGTGCTGCTGATGGATACGCAGGGTGCATTCGACAGTGAGAGCACAGTGAGGGACTGCGCCACAGTGTTTGCCCTCTCCACCATGGTCTCCTCTGTCCAGATCTACAACCTGTCGCAGAATATCCAGGAAGATGATTTGCAGCATTTACAAGTGAGTTCTAAAATATAACAATCAAAATCTATAGCACATTTCACCAACACAAGAGACATAAAATGTGTTGCTTCACTTATTGAAACTCGCAAGTTTACTTCTTTTTTTAACAGACCCCGTTAAATGGTTATTTTTTATGGTATTGAATGTTTAGCTCTTAATCAATTATTGAGGTTTCTTTTTGACGGGATACAAAATTTGTGAAGTGGGGTAAATTTTAGAGCTTCAAGTATTGCAATTTACTGCCACCCTTTTTAAGAGAATTTTAGTTAAGTTGGGATAGGTCGCCATATTAATAAATATCCAGATATTTTTAACAGTTCTAATTTGGCTATTATTAATACCATAGACAAGTAAAATATTCTTTGAAAATAATGAAAATATATTCATAAATATACATTTTTACTTTTACATATGGATAAAAGATAATTCAAAACATGCACCAGCAAATTACATATTTATCAGACTCAGGTCTTCTTAACCATTGGGCTAATAGTGCTGCAGCCCTTGGACTGTACTCTGTATTTAATGATAACTCTTTTATTTAAATATAAAATCATAAAATATTGCAATTTGTAGTCACAGCATATAAATATTTGGCGCAGGGTAGCTACTTTCACAATTTTCAAAGAAATGCCTATAACTCGAAAATTATAAGGCTTTTGCAAGAATTTTTTTTTAACTCTGAACCGTCGTAAGCTGGCCTTTTCCTTGATACCGCCTTGACGTTGAGGCACGGGACAACCTGTATATATGAAATATCACGTATAATACAGTCAATAAAACAACACACACTAAAAATGTCAATGTAAAATTTACAAAATATGATACTTCAGAATAAAAAAACAATATACTAAATTATCATGCATAATGTCTAATACAGTCACACTGCAGAAACACTCATATGATAATGCAGTGTTCACAAAGTAATATACTTCTAAAGAATTAAATAATTAATCTGAAATAACTACGTATGTATTGGGTGTGTAACGTCCGTGTCTTTCAGGTCGAAATTACAGTCTTTGAAATGCAAAAACCATCTATGAGCTGTCCTTTAATTCATAGCATCTTCACCGTACACTTCGCAAATATCGCGAGCAGCTTTGGCAGCTTTATTCCCTCGATTGAACGCGAACAGAAGGAGGTGTCGAAAATGCTCACTTTCGTCTACTTGACATTCCATTTTGCAGGCTTGTAATCAAATAAAATAATATACGTAACGTAAAAGCAAACACAATATATTGTAGAGCAGAAAATTATCTTTCGAATGACGTATAACATTTACCATTTTGTTTTACTTTTGGTGCTCATTTTTAAATTGAAAAAAAAAACGGACACAGCTTATGTTAACACCCAATACTTCTAAAGAATTAGATAATTAATATGAAATAACTACGTATGTAAATAAACAAGTCAAAATGCGTAATAAAATATGATAACAGAAATGACGCTTAAATTAAATTAAACAGCAAAATATATTGAGTAAAATTTTCATAAGTAATAAATAATCTGATAAAAAATAATATTACTAGTATTCTGATATAAAAATAAATGAATTTTTATTTTTAAATCATGATAAGAAGGGGCACCTGTTATTATTAGCTCAGGACACTTAAATATATTAGGACAGCCACTTAAATGTATTGACTACTTTACTTAGGCTAAGGCCACACCTAAGTACTTCACTAGGTGTAGCACCTAGACTAATAGACTAGGTGACTATATTGTAATTTATTTTTAACAAACACTGTTTATTCCACTTTTTTATGACGGTATAACCCTACCGGTTTCAAGGCTTTCACCTCATCTTCAGGGGAGCGTAAACAAGACTAAATGCTGTTCGGACTGGCACCGACATAGACACTTCAACGGTTAGAGGTGGGAGGGGTGAGGGGAAGGCTAGGTATAATTTCGGCCAGGAGCGGGGAGATTTTGGGGAAATAACTATTCAACAGATGCTCCGATCGGTATACTGACTTAGAAATTTCTAGGGCCTCTAATCTGTCCAATTTATTTCCGTTGCCGCTAATATGTAAGAATTTGGCATCATCGATAGAAAAAGTATGATTCTCACGGTGACAATGATTAGCCATTTCAGAATAAATTAGAGGATTTGTTAAAGCAGATTGGTGTTCACGAAATCTCTTTTCAAAAGATCTTCCTGTCTTTCCTATATAGAAATTATCACAGTCAGCACATAAAAGTTTATACACACCGCTGTTGCTAAGTATTCCATTTTTGCCTTTCCCATTAAATAAGAGTTTCCGGAGATTAAAGTTAGTGTAAAAAGCTGGCTTTATGTGACTTGGAATATTTTTGGTTATTTCATTTGATATATTTTTTATAAATAGGACTTTGCTCCATTTATAGGTATGCTTATAGGTGTCGTTAAATATATAATCTTTTATAAGTTTCTTTTTTGTTTTGTTTTTTAAAAGTGAATCAATGAGGCTGCCAGGATAGCCATTATTTGTAGCAATTTTTTTGATGGTTATTAATTCCTTTTTAAAATTGTCGTCGGTTAATGGGACACTGAGCAATCTATGAAGCATACAGTTAAAGGCGGCGAATTTATGATTATTAGGATGGTTAGAAGTTGCTGGAATTATAGAGTCTGAAACAACATAGGTGACTATAATAGTCACGTAGTATGGCGCAAAGCGTGCAGTGTGGCCATTGCAATAGTATGAGGTGCGTTGGTTCATTGGTTCGTTAGGATATGTCACCTAGCTCGCAACGTAGCTCTAAACACCAAGCGAGGCTCCTACCTATGTGGCCGAGGCCTTGCTCTTTTTTCATAGGATATAATATATTTTTTTATTTACATCAGCGACACCTGGTCTGAAACGAAACTATAGTAAATCTAGAGATCACCTGTTTCCATTACCACATTTGCTAACAGGCAAACCTTTTGGAGGCGCAAGTTGCGAACTGCCTAGGGATGCCATCTATACAGCCTTACCTTAATTATCAAGGAACATAATTTCATTAAAACCAAAGATTTTGAGTAGAGCTGCTGAATAACAACTGAAAGTAATTTTTTCAGACCTTTCAGATCTGATTTTTTTACCTGACAACTGAATTATTAAGTTATTTGAATGAATCACAATGTAATTTACATTTTTTTTTTGTTGTTATTTCCAACAAGAGCTTGTTGTTTTCAGTTATTCACAGAATACGGGCGACTGGCATTAGCCGATAGCGGGCGGAAACCATTCCAGAGGTTACAGTTCCTGGTCAGAGACTGGAGTTTCCCATACGAAGCAGCGTACGGGGCCCAAGGTGGAAGAGAGATATTACAAAGGAGATTAAAGGTATTTATTTGTTTTTTTTTTTCATAGTTTATTTGTCTTTCATCATATGCTTCTGGACTATTTTGTGTAGATCTTAAAAGACAAGAGTTACGCAGATTCGTGCAGATTGATACGTGAAAGTTTACAGTGTTACCTTTAATACGCAAATAAAGAAAAAAACTTAGACAAACTTAGCACATTAACTAAGTGAGATTTTGTAAGTAAAATAAAAAATTGATTTTGTAAGTAATATAAAGAACTTAATTGCGGCCGCAATTGTACAAAATAATAAAATAGATAAAAACATTTGAGCCATGTCCGTTTTATGGATAAATTCATGTATTCGGGAATAAAAGCATCGGACATACCGTGTACGTCCATACTTTCTTCTCCCTGGCTCCATCCCAACTCACTGTTTGCGAAGACTGTCGGGGTCAGCTCTCCTCGTCCTCAGGTTGTATGCTCTTCTGTCCCGGACTACGTCCCCCAGGCCGTGCCTCTGCATCAGGTTATCTTTTTGCACCACCCACGAATTTTTTGGTCTTCCTCTGGTTGTTATTCGAGGAAGATCCATGGAGATTGCCTGGTTCACAATGTGATCGGGTGCTCTGCATCCAACGTGCCCATACCAACTCAATCGCCTCTCCTCCATCTTACTGTTTATGTCTGTAACAACCTAGGCTTCTACGAATGCGTGAGCTTTTTATTTTGTCTCTTAGGGACACCCCAGCTGACCATCTTAGCATGAGCATTTCAGCAGTTTCCAGTTGCCTAGAGTAAGAGTTATACATCGTCCAGCATTCGGAGCCATAGAGGGGTGCGGGTCTGACAATTGTTTGGTATACTTTTCCTTTTAACTTTACTGTACGTCCATACTCTCTTGAGGTAAAAATTCGCTCGCCGTACGGCCATACTCGTTTAGAGGTTAAGAAATCTAATGAAAAAAAAAACATTGTGACCAAAGACTGGGAAAGGAGAAGGAAGATGGGAAATAATAATAATGAAAGGACAATTTATATACAGCGGAACCTCTCATAACGAGAATAATTCGTTCCAGAATCTTACTCGTTATGTGAAACACTCGTTAAGCGAAACAATTTTTCCCATATAAATCTATGTAAAATACGATAATGCGTTCCATGCTGAAAAAAATACTCAATTTTTTTTATTTTTAACGTTTATTCAAATAAAATTACATACTTATAAATTGTTAAGGAGCGTAACAACCCGAAATGCGAATTCGATTTGCAAAAAACAATAAAAAAATCGAAATAACATTTTTTTTATTTCTGACAAATAATTAATTCTTTTTTACAAGTAAAATCCGGTAACCCTCAGAATCTACGAGCTTCTTATAGTCGCTGATGAAGTTCTCTGCTGCCTTTGTGTCAGAGCTTGCTGCTTCACCGTGCCTCACAACGCTGTGGGTGCCGGTTCTTCTCTTAAATTTCTCGAACCATCCATGACTTCCCTTAAATTGTACTTCTTTTTCGACAGTTGATGATCCTGGCGTCTTCTTAACGAGGTCGGCGAAAATAACTTTCGCATTCTCACAAATGATGTTTTCGTTAATACTCGTAGTATCGCCTTGCAATTATTTTTCGTTTATCCATATGAGAAGCAGCCTTTTCAACATCATTAAGAATAGGTAACCGTATCGTAGACATTCTTGACACTCCCTTTGAAGCATCTATCTTCTTAATTTTGTCCTTGTTTTTGAGGATAGAGCAAATCGTTGATGTAGACCGATTGTATGTGCGCGCTAGATCAGCCACGCTCACACCTCGTTCTCGCTTTTCAATGATTTTACGTTTCATTTCTAGTTACTTTTATTCTCTTATGGCTGTTTTCTTGTGGCTTTTTCTAATTAAACTTTGCACAAAAAAATTACAAATAATGTCTGAACACAAGTTTGGAAAAATGTGTGATCACATGTGACACTAAGGTGCTAGCAGAACAAGTGCTAACCAGACACTGACGCACTGGCGTGGAAGTCCCGGCTCACAAGTGAGTGACGTGAAGATGGGACTTCCCCTTTCTGCGTCACTCGTTATGCGAAATGTCGCTCGTTAAGGGAGCATTTTTTTCACAATCTGTTTAGCTCGTTATGCGAATTACTCATTATGAGAGGTGCTCGTTATGAGAGGTTCCACTGTAGTGCCATTTAAAGAGCAGACACTCTTCTACGGCACTCTTATTCTGGAATTGAACCCACTATTATTGAGAGATTAAAAATAAAATAAGTTTATTGTTAAGATAGGAAGGTGGTGACTGGCGACCATTATATTGGGTTCTTCCCTGTATATTTGGTATGAAAACCCCAGAAAACTTTCCAAGGATAGTACGAGAAAATATGACTAATGGAGAAACACACCTTTTTCTTCTTCTTTTTCATGGTACCCTTCAACATATTAATGATTGGATGTATTTAAGAGTGTGGCGAAGAGAATATATTGTCTTTAGCCCCAGTAATCGAGCCTTCTGGTTTGGAACCATTGGAGTAGGCATGGAACTCACATTTCATAACTGCACATGTTGGTAGCACATACAATACTCGCACGCATATTCGACATATTTTTATCAGACTGAGATTTTCATTAAAAATTTTATGGTACTGGGAATTATCACATGTGGTAAATAGATATTGTAGTAGATTGAATATTATTGTCAGCCATCCTGTAGACAGAAGACGCCTGTGCGTGTATTATAGTGTGCAAGCTGTTGTACTTCAGTAAGCACAAAGTATTGACAGTTCAAACTCAAAGTTCCAAAGGCAAGATCAAAATTTCAAGAAGATTTATTTGAGTTTTTTATGTGGCGCTATTTTTGCATTGCTTTGTAGGGAATATCCACGTCCCTAAAATATTGTCAACATGCAGGGTCAACGACCGATGAATCAACCTCTGGATATGTACAAATGTCACATACCAGAACGTCAATACTGTTTACACGCAAATAATATTTACATCGCATTCCACGGTAGAAAGAGAACATATCACGCCGTCTCGCCGTTTCGACAATAAATATTCTACCCACTGTATTATCCGCAGCGCTTGCGACCACCTCAGCACGCGCAGGAGTGAGATCGAGATATACCGCGGACGCATTCATGCGCCCCATTCTGAAATTCTATATATACCTACTTATCGATGAATAAAGGGCACTTATTATTATTCACTTGACCATTCATCGCTGTTTATTATTTATCGATTATTCACTCTCACTTTTTCGCATTCCTGAATCGACGTATTTTATTTTAAATACAAACAAATCAAAATCATCAGCACGTCCTACTAGGACATACGCTAAAGCTTAATAGCTCTATAAGAATTTAAGTTAAGCAGCATATAAGCTACAGAAGAATATAAATTCAGATGTAAAACGGTCTAAAAGTAAAACCGGTCCAGAAGTGAATACACCAGGAATCGAATCTTATGTGTCCGCTTGTTTAACATGAATGCTAACTGTTCAACTACTGCCGCCGGTACGGCTGCCTTATCAACTTGACCATGGAGGCTATGATTAATGATAGATTTAAATTTTTTTTTAAGTCGCTGTTTGAAGCAAGCCAATGAGGTACTACGTCAGCTGGTAACCGGTTCCAGAGTCTGTCTGCATGGACAGTAACTTTTGTTAATATTCCAATCTCAATAATATCTGATTTTATTTTAAAATTTCCTATTACTAAGAAGGTTCAGAAGTTTTCGGCCCAACAACATAAAAAAGATGATAGAATGAAATTTAAAAAAATATTGCTACCTGTAGATCAATCGATTAATAAATTTTTCAATATTTTTCAATAACAAAGTTTTTTTCTCAAAATACTCGTAGTATAACCCTGCGGAGATCACTTCTTCGTCAATTTTTTTCACCACACACTGTCGTGGCCAGCATAGTATCTGTCGATACACACTCGAACTTGTTCAGGTCGAAAACTTTTAGGTTTTAATGGCGTCTTTATAATGCTTCTTTTATTTTACGATATAATAATAATTGCAGGTATCGGAAAAGCAACATCCAGAATTACAGTCGCTGAGGAAACACATAACGTCCTGTTTCACGGAGATTGCCTGTTACCTGATGCCTCACCCGGGACTCAAAGTCGCCACCAATCCAAAGTTTGATGGACGTTTAGCGGGTAAATATTCATTTTATTTTGTAATTTGTTTTATCAAACACTGTTTATTCCACTTTTTGTAACGGTATAACCCTACCGGTTTCAAAGTGCACACCTCATCATCAGGGGAGCACAAACAAGACTGAATTCTGTTCGAACTGAGATCACTTCTAACGGTAAACATTCAGGTTGGGGACTGGGGGTTGGGGGAGGCATCGGACAGCCTCGGCGAGCAGCGGAGAGATTCTTGGAATATATGTGTTTGCCAGATGTTCACCTCGATGCACTGACTTAAAAATTTCTAAGGCCTCTAATCTGTCCAATTTATTTCCGTTACTACTGATATGTAAGAATTTGGCATCATCGATATGGTTTTCACGGTGACAATGATTAGTCGTTTCAGAATAAATTAGAGGATTTGTTAAGGCGGATTTGTGTTTACGAAATCTCTTTTCAAAGGATCTTCCTGTCTTTCCTATATTGAAATTATCACAGTCAGCACATAAAAGTTTATGCGCACCACTGTTGCTAAGTATTCAATTTTTGCCTTTTCCTTTAAATAAGAGTTTCCGAATATTATGTGACTTGGAATTGTTTTGGTTATTTCGTGTGATATGTTTTTATAAATAGGACTTTGCTCCATTTATTGATAAATTGTTTGATAAAACAAATTACAATGTCTTTAAACCTCCACAATGTCTTAACTATAAATAATATATTCACTAGTTGCAACCCGTGAAATATTCACGGAAGTAAAACAAATTTTACATTTATGAAAATATATATTCATAAATGTAAAATTTGTTTATATATATCATTTATACATCGTCCCCTTTTACACCGGTTCAAAAATTGTTAGCTAGGTATTTAAAATTCGTTCAGTATTACGGACCCACCGAGATTCAAATTTCAAATTACTTTCGGAGAGAATCCAAGTATTCCTCTCTCGCTCTCGTGTATTCAAAGTATGGGTTTTGGCCTATTTATACTATGATTTTATTTTATCAAAAAATTCCGTTCAGTAAACCCGGTTCGAGGATTTTTTAAAAGAGAACAAAATATCAAAAAATCATTTTTTTTGTCTAAGACTTCTATTGTATTGTATTATACGTTTGTTGTATATATTACAACCTACAGTGAAACCCTGTTTTTACGTGCCCGGAATTCACATTTTCCCGCCATTTGCGTTCAATTTTTCCAATCCCGTATTATTTTAGTACATTTAGTATCCGCTTTTACGTTTTTATTTCCCGCAATTAACGTTTGAAATTTTTAAAATGCAAATCAATTTATAAACATATTTAATTAAATGCGCCACGATTTAAAATATTTTAAATGAATATTAGGAAGCAGAAATATATTGTTTCTATTTATAGACATGTGTGCACCTGCAGCTGCAGCGCTCATGGTCAAGATTATGGTACACGAGTCATGTAATATGATGCAATTGGTGGGAAATTTAGCGAATCAGAGGCAGGCAGACTGTATATGTATTTGGTCAATCTATGCTTGTGTTTTAAACGTGTAGGTCGTGTACATACAATTTCAATTGTCAATTGTCGTGTATTTCGTGTGTCAATTAACATTTTTTTCATTTCTTTTAATTTTTCGTTGAATCCCTTCAAATAATGTCTCAACAAAGAAATATATTATTGATTCAAGAGAAGAGGAAAATTCTCGAAAAAGTGAATAAACACGTTGGTTCACGTGTTTCGCTCGCGCGTGATTTGGGGATACCCATTACAACTTTGGCTACGATAATAAAAAATCGCAAATCGATTGGAAAAAGTTTTCCAATTTGCGTGATTATCAAAATAAAAAAAAAAATTCAATTTTACATTTTTTTTTCTAACCCCGAATCTACGTTTTCCCTCCAATTACGTTTTTTTTTATCAGTCCCTTCAAAAACGTAAAAACGGGGTTTCACTGTAGTTAATTCTCATGTGGACCATTAGAAAAATGAAGGGGAAATTAGACTGGAACCCTTTTTTTGCATCCAGGCTGGAAAACAGGCATCAGACCACAGAGGTCATCCATAAATTTTATATTTCTATTACGCTGCTTAAAGAATGTAACTCCAAGATCACTTTGGTATGGTATTGGATATGGTGTGTGGTATTGAAGGGTGGAAACTTCCTCAGACCACCACAAAGAAACTAGAAGCTTTGAAATGTGGTGCTATCCAAGAATGCTGAGTCTAATCGCTTGACAAAGTCCGTAATGAATAAAGGTAAAGAAGTATTATCCACATTAGGATGTAGAAAATTCGAATACTTTGGAACATATAATGCAAGGAGAAAAATATGAAATCCTTCGACTGATACTGCAAGGGAACATTCAGAACAGATGAAGTGCGGGAAAGAAGACTTTTGGTTGAAGAACTTAAAGGAGTTGTTTCACAACATATATTTCTTTAGAACTGCTGCCTCGAGGGTCAAGATAGACACGATTATCGCCAACATTCGAAGAGGAGAGGAACTTTAAAGAAGAAGCTGGTTCATTGATCAGGAATGAAGACATTTATTACAATTATATTTTTTGAGTTCATAAAATAATAATAATAGCCCGCCCGTCCATTTGAAATCGGCCGCTTGGACCTTCTTCCTCCATCTCTCTATCTCGACAGTAACTAGGAGAAAGTCCGAGTTTCGTCATGCCCTCCTTCACTTTATTATGTAGGCTCTTCTTGGGACTCCCTTTGCGTCTAAACGGGAGTTCTCAATTTATGTGTCTTTGGCGTAGCACCTTCATCTCACCGTTACACCTACCTATACGAGGGCTGCTACTTATGTTTTGAGACAGGCAAGTAAAAACAAATATTTATCATCCAAAATGGCTTTATTGTATTTCAAAATACTCTCCATGAAGATCAATACACTTTTGCATGCGTTTGAACCAATTTTCGAGGCACCTTTTCCACTCCGGATGAGGTAACTTCAAAACATGCATTTTGAACGCATCAACCGCTTATTTTTGATGTTCGGGAATAAAAAGAAGTCATTGGGTGCCAAATCAGGGCTGTACGGCGGATGACCCATCAATTCAATGTTTTGAGTGCTCAAAGTCACTTGTTTGATCCGATGTGGGAGAGCTCGCATTGTCGTGGTGGAGAATGATCCGTCTTCGGCGGATGGTTTTCCTCATTTCTCCGAACACTTTTGGCAAACAAATGGGGGTGTACCATTCAGAATTGACCGTACGACGTTCCACTAAAGGCACTGTTGCGACATGACCATTTATACCAAAGACACAAGCCACCATTTGCTTCAAAGTGGTTCGTGCGCGAACAACTTTTGTTGGATTTGGCTCATCTTGAAAGACCCATACAGCCGACTGCTGTTTAGTTTCTGGCTCATATGCATAGATCCATGATTCGTCGCCTGTCACGATCTTATAGACGTCTTTTAAAGCACCGCGATCGATGTTTACTGGCATAACAACCAATTTTGGACGACCTTCACGAAATTCGTCCTGTAAATAGCACTCGTATGACAAAATTTTCTGAGCACGTATACCATTAAAAACGTCAAACTTTACGATGCTGATTTCAGATTTGATGTATCTACACTGGTGTTGCCATATCTCAAAACTTAAGTAGCAACCCTCGTATCAGTGTAATCATGTGATTGACAAAAAATAATTTCATTTAGGATCTTGTCCAATCTATTGACACCCAGTGACCACCGTAATGTGCGTTTGTAAAATAATGATTTCTTTTATTTTACAGATATTGAAACTGAATTTAAGAAATGTCTCCAAAACTTAGTGCCCATGTTATTAGCTCCAGAAAATCTTGTATTGAAAGAAATCAACGGACAGAGAGTGAAGGCAAGGGATCTTGTGCAGTACTTTAAGTCATATATCAATATTTATAAAGGAAATGAATTGCCTGAACCTAAATCTATGCTTGTGGTAAGTTTTTAAATTTCTTTCTTAAGATATATGTATATAGATAGACTGTTGCTTTATTACTTGGCATATAAAATGATGGCCTGAATTCCAAAAGAGAAGAATGTCTATGGAAAAGATTCTAAATCGTAGTTTCCCAAATTTTTTCGCCCCGTAGACCACTTGACGATTTTTTGGTTTTCCGTAGACCCCCTGCCTGCCTAATATTGAATTTTCCTAAACTTATTAACTTCAAATGTGTTTTTGACAGCTGACACAGTGCTGTTCACCTTGATAAGGTTTTTTGTAGAGTGAACAATTGTAAAAACAGAAAAACATGTACAATTTTTATTCATACCTTTATTGAAAAGACAAAATGCAAGTAAATATTTGGCTTTAGAATGAAACAAATCAAAACCTAGTAAAATTCTTACATAAAATGAATACACAAATAATACTGTTAATGAGAGGGATGCACCTGATGCTCTGATAGCAATTATTCAATATTTGGCTTCAAATTAGTGAGGTATAGTCTTAAATCTCCACGTTCAATGATTTGCATTCGATTTCTTCATGTAAGTATTTTCTATGTCTAATATAAGTATTATGTACACACAATCTGTGTTAGGTGTAATAAGACATTTACGGAACGCCTAAATATTGATGATGATCTGCCTAAATGGGATCCGCTCACGTGGACCCCCATTTACATCTCGTGCACCCCCATTTTCTTTTCTCGCTGACATAGACCCCCTGCAAGTCTAAATCGACCCTTGGTGGTCCATTTAGACCACTTTGCGAACCTTTGTTCTACATAGACAGACATCCTTCTTAATGTCGTTTAATTTCTGTCGGACATTTCTCTTCTGGTATGTTCATGAAGATAAAGCAAGAAAACAGCACTTTTGTGTAAAAATTTATCCAGACAGTTTTTAAACTGGTTCAATGGCACATTGAATTGTGACATTGAATCAGTTTAACCCTTCCCTTACGGTGTTAAAATTGAAACGCGTGCTCCGGTGTTGGGTAGTGAGTACGCGATCAAAAATTAGCGATTTTAAATCGGAAAAATAAGAACATTCATAGATATTCCCCTTAATTAATTATAATTGAAGTTAAAAATTATAATAATTGAGATTTATTTGCTCAAAACGTTAAAAAACCATCTGGCAACGCTCACGGACCGGGCGTACGTCTAACCTATTTGCAAGCCTAGAAGCTACTGTGGCGCGGAACGTCAGTCGCATACCCCGGCGCTTACGCTTATGCTTGCGACGTTGAGACAATTCAGCTCCTCGCAATTCAGTGGAGTATGCAAGAGTGAGATGCGAATATAGTGTCGCGCTTCCCGCATACTATTCACCTATCGACAAGACACAAAGTCGAGGCACTCACAGCGTTTAAATGCGAATTTGTTTCCGATATCTTCACAAAATACCCACGATGTAGTCGATAAATTCTGATTAATATTAATATTATTTTTTAAATCAATGCGTAAATATATTATGGAGGAATACCTAAAATCTTTCCCTTGTATTTATAATATTTATAGAGATATTGATGGTTATTAGAAGCAACGTGTAGAAGATACCCAACACAGGGAAGGAAAGGTTAACAACTGTCTCTCAGTTTATAAACTGTCTCTCTACACCAGGCACAATTTTAATTTGAGATCGAAGTATCTATATTACAGAGAATATTTTTCATTTTGAGGAAACATCTGACATATATCATGTTAAATGTCATGCGTTAATGAAGAATAAGCAAAGGAAATAAAACAGCACTATGGGTTTGCGTGTAGGAACTTGTCCAGATGGTTTTTAAACTGGTTTAATGTCACAGCACATTCAAAGATTCCACCTACTTCCTTAGCAAAATGTTTCCTTTGTTCTGAGTGATCATAATGACTGCTCAAGATCTTATAACATTTAATCAAGTCAGCATAATTCCATCTTTGTTACAGGGTAGGCAACTTCAAGAAACACAATCTATCTTCGTATGTCAGATTAGTCAGACATCTTGGAATTATTGACCTCTTTTAAGAAGTTCAATGTCCTTTATGAAAGAAAGGTTCCATATTTAGTTTAAAAAAAATCTACCAAAGGTCTCAACACACATTCGCCTCTTCTTCATCAATTCACTCATATGAAATCTCTGACTTTCTAGTTTCCTTCTTTAAAAATAACATTCACTCGATCCAACCATACTTTTCTTGAACTTCTTCACTCACACCTTCCACTCATATCTGCGCCAAATATTTGTTTTGTTAGTCTTTCTTTATTAATTCATTCCACATGCTCAAACCATCTCAGAGTGGTCTTCATCTTTTCACTATTTTTTCATCTTACCCAACATATCTGCCTTAATAAGTTCACATTTATCCCTAATTACTCATCTTACCCTACATATCTGCCTTAATAAGTTCACATTTATTCCTAATTACTCATCTTACCCAACATATCTGCCTTAATAAGTTCACATTTATCCCTAATTACTCATCTTACCCAACATATCTGCCTTAATAAGTTCACATTTATCCCTAATTACTCATCTTACCCAACATATCTGCCTTAATAAGTTCACATTTATCCCTAATTACTCATCTTACCCAACATATCTGCCTTAATAAGTTCACATTTATCCCTAATTACTCCATTCCGTATTCTGTCACACAATACATTCTCTCCCCATGTATTAATCTCGGTGCACCCATTTCTACAGCATTTGTTTGGCTTAGGTTCATATAAACTAAGGAAAACAATTCTGCATCAAAATGTGGCCATTAACAATTCCTTGTGACAGTTTTAGTATTTTTTCAATGTGTCCCCAAACATTCTCAAAAATGTATTTCTTCATTCCTCTAATTATATTCATGATTTGGAATTGTTTTACAAATTTTCAGGCAACTGCAGAAGCAAACAATCTAACGGCAGTGGCGGAGGCCAAGGATGTGTACACGACGCTGATGGAGGAGGTGTGCGGGGGCACCAGGCCCTACCTGCAGGGGCAACTGCTGGAGGCCAACCACCTGCGCATCCGTGACAAGGCCATTCACACCTTTAATGCCAAGCGCAAGATGGGCGGTGAGGAATTCTCAGAGTCCTATAAGGACCAGCTCAGCAAGGTAAACAGAAATACTCGTACAGTGTAGTCAGTGTCTTTTCTTACATATTTAGCGTGTGTCCTAGTAGGACGTGCTGATGATGTTGATGTTGACATCGCTATATTCGTTTTAGTCGAATTCTGTATTCCTCTTCGTTCGGGGTCATCAATTTAGCGTGATGCTTAATTGATACGTCGTGATGATTTTGATTTGTTTTGTATTTAAAATAAAATACATCGATTCAGGAATGCGAAAAAGTGAGAGTGAATAATCAATAAATAGTAAACAGAAATGAATGGTCAAGCGAATAATAACAAGTGCTTTTATTCATTGATAAGTAGGTATATAATTAGAATTTCAGAACAGGGCGCGTGAATGCGTCCGCGGTATATCTCGATCTCACTCCTGCGCGTGCTGAGGTGGTCGCAAGCGCTGCGGATAATACAGTGGGTAGAATATTTATTGTCGAAACGGCGTGATATGTTCTCTTTCTAGCGTGGAATGCGATGTAAATATTATTTGCGTGTAAACAGTATTGACCCTGCATGTTGACAATATTTTAGGGACGTGGGTATTCCCTACACATACATACCTAACGTCTCCCTTGTCAGGGTAGGCAGAGATTAGAGAGGGCCAGACTTCCCTATTGCAACACACATCTTTTTCCTCTTCTATTTTTACACATCTTTCATTCAAAATATCATACAGTTGATTCAACCATACATTTTATTGATCTTCCTCGACTACGCCTTCCACTCACATTTGCTTTATATATTTATTTTCTTAGTCTTTCTTCATTCATTCGTTCCATGTATCCAAATCATCTCAAGAGTGCTCTTCTTCATCTAACTCAACACATCAGCCTTAAGTTTACATTCATCCCTACTCACTTCACTCAGTTGGATGTCAACTAGAGCTGATAGAAGACCGGCAAAAATTAAACGACATTTAATTTCTGCCAGGCTTTTCCTCTCTTTTAACCCTTCCCTTACGGTGATAAAAATGAAACGCGTGTTCCGGTGTTGGGTAGTGAGTACGCGATAAAAAATTAGCGATTTTAAATCGGAAAAATAAGAACATTCATAGAAAATCCCTTAATTAATTATAATTGAAGTTAAAAATTATAATAATTGAGATTTATTTGCTGAAAACATTAAAAAACCATCTGGCACCACTCACGGAACGGGCGTAGGTCTAGTCTCGTTGCCAGCTCAACAGCTACTGCAGCGCGGCAGGATTGGTGGCTTACACTTGCGAGGTTGAGACAATTGCGCTCCTCGCTATTCAGTGACGTATGCAAAAGTGAGATGCGAATATAGTGTCGCGCTTCCCGCATACTTTTCACCTATCGTCAATACCCAAGATCGAGGCACTCACAGCGTTTAAATGCGAATTTGTTTCCGATATTCAGAAAATACTTACGATGTAGTCGATTAATTCTGATTATTATTAATATTATTTTTTAAATCAATGCGTAAATATATTACGGAGGAATACCTAAAATCTTAACCTTGTATTTATTATATTTATAGAGATATTGATGGGTATTTGAAGCAACGTGTAGAAGATACCCAACACCGGGAAGGAAAGGTTAAAGAGAATTGACACCCGTGTAATATTAAATTTTTAACATTTAAGAATATAACAAAACAACATGTCTTCTATCGGCTGTAGTTGACATACTATTTAAGGTAGAGTTATCAAATTTTAAATACAATTATTATTGACCATGTGATGAACATGACCTGTGTGATATCTGTCCAGACATGCTCTTTATTGTTCAAGCCGGGAACGTTACGACCTTAGCGGTATTTGGTGCCATTTTTCAACAGTTAAATACCCCAAAGACTCCTCGGTGACTCCTATCTCCTATACCTTCTGCATTGCTGGAACTATTCTATAGTATAACAGGTTCAGTAACACAGAAGGTATTGTTGAGAAATTTTAACTTATTACACCTGTTTAGTTCGATCACTCAATATCTTCAGTAAGTTGACAGATCTCAGTGCCTGAGTTCAGGAGATGCATCTTAAATATGGAGAGGTGAAGTCAGGTGCCATTCCCATTAGGAATTTGAAAACCATGAGGCACAATCTGTAAATTATTCTCACATCTTAACCAGTATTGTCTAGCTTAAGTGATTTTATGAGATCAGAATTATCTTGATGATAAAAATGTGAACACTGCACTCGATGAACAAGTTGCAGAATTATGTTATTTGGGAAGTGTATTCTCTAACAATGGAAAGTTGGAACGAAATATTGAATGGTGAGTTGCAATAAAAAACAATGAATGGCAATGGGGCATTAATAGATATATTTAAACCAAGCAATATCAAGATCGCAATAGTGTTTTAGTGCCAATATTGATTTAATTCTTCGAATTCATGTTGGCATCAAAATGCTATTGTACAAATTAAAGGATGCTATAAAATCAAAATGCCGAGAAAAGTTGTCACGAGGCGTGAGATTGTTGCATGGCAATGCCTAAGTGTACACTTTTGTTACTGCAGAAGCTGCCATTAATACTGTGATTTGGGAAAATTGTATCACAAATTAATATGGGAGGGAAATGTAGGTTCAGTACCCGGCGGCAAGTAATACACATCGGGCTTAAGAAAGAGACTATCGGCTAACTTCGGCTTTGTAGAGCGTCGTCTCTGTCGCTTGACGACTAACAAATCGCGACGGAACATGTGTATGAATGACAGAGACGACGCTCTACAAAGTCGAAGTTAGCCGATAGTCTCTTTCTTAACCTTTCCTTCCCTGTGTTGGGTATCTTCTACACGTTGCTTCTAATAACCATCAATATCTCTATAAATATTATAAATACAAGGTTAAGATTTTAGGTATTCCTCCATAATATATTTACGCATTGATTTGAAAAATAATATTAATAATAATCAGAATTTATCGACTACATCGTAGGTGTTTTGTAAAGATCGAAAACAAATTCGCATTTAAACGCTGCGAGTGCCTCGTCTTGACGATAGGTGAAGAGTATGTGTGAAGCGCGACACTATATTCGCATCTCACTCTTGCATACTCCACTGAATTGCGAGGAGCTCAATTTTCTCAATCGTTGCAAACGTAAGCCACGCCGGGGTACCGCTCCGCGCCGCAGTATCTTCTGGACTTGCAAATAGATTAGACGTACGCCAGTTCTGTGACCGATTCCAGATGGTTTTTTAATGTTTTCAGCAAATAAATCTCAATTATTATAATTTTTAACTTCAATTATAATTAATTAAGGGGATTATCTATGAATGTTCTTATTTTTCCGATTTAAAACTGTAAATTTTTTATCGCGTACTCACTACCGAACACCGGAGCACGCGTTTCAATTTTAACATCATAAGGGAAGGTTTAAACCCGATGTGTACTACTTACCGCCGGGTACTGTATGGAAAATGAATGAAAAGAACCCAGTAAATACAGTGAGAATGCCTATACTGAGAAAAATATGCGGTTGTCGTTGCATGATAGAATAAGTAATGTTATTATTAACATTAAATGTGAGCTAAAAGCTGATATGTTAACCCTTTAAGTGCCGGAAGTTATTAGTATGGCCGTACCCAGCAGACCGGGATTTTTTCAACAAAAATAAAAACTAAAAAAATTATATTTTTTGTCTACAGATATAAAGGATATTATGAAAACTTACTAAATATATACACCCTGAGGTGTTTGATCTGCCGTTCACTCAGAAAAACACAGTTTAAATATTCACAAAATGTCAGGGTTGTCACAACTTGACACAGAAAACACGTTTACTTATAAATATAGTGGAATATAATATATATACTTTGTAAACTAAAATCAACAAATTATCTGTATGATGTATAATAAAGCACAAAAGGTAAATAAACTATAAAATACAACCGTAAAAAGTCTATATAAACGTCGTATTATGCCGCAAAACTACGGCCAATAACCAAAGAATACATGAAAACACACTTTGTAAATAAATACTTTGAAAAATTAACAAAAATAACGCACAAAAGTTAAAAATCAACCATTGAAGAGAACTACAAACGAAGTCATTATAAATCATCGCAATTACGTCGCAAAAAACTGTAGTCGGTAACCCTGTATCAGAGACACGTATTGACTGTCAGTGAAAGCTCTTAGAAAGATGACTGTAACTTTGATAATATCAGTAAATTGTAATATTTAAATATTTCTAGACCATCCCAATAGATGTCACTATGTGTTACAATTTATAAATTATTACAATTGGATTTGATATTGGCTTGTGACAAGCTCAAAGGAGAGCGCGTTTACGTGTTCATTTTGTACGGCCGGCCTGGCGAGCACTGAATCGGAGAGCGCATCAATGCGCTCGTGTCAGTGAACCGGTTAAGTAAGATGGAAAAGAGCATGTGAGGTAGTTTGGACATGTTGAACGAATGAAGGATGAAAGACTGACTAAACATGTGCAATCATAAGTGGGAGCATGGTCGAGGAAGACAAAGTGAATGAATCTTTCAAAGAAGTAACTGTATGTAAATGTGTATTATGCCGTCATAAGCAAAAACGCAGCTAACGGGAAAAAAACAGAAATTTAACTAAGTATGAGGCAATATTCCATATCAAATTTTGAACCATAATCCATAAAAAAAATAAAGAAAACCATTTATTTCAACACAAAAATCGACATAATGTCTTTTTTAATTTTACAAAATACTAGGGTTTTCTAAGCAAAAAAACTATAAAATGTGATTCATAAGCTAAAAACCAGCAGGTGCCTGTGCGTTTGCTGCGTTTTTGCTTATGAATCACATTTTACCGCTTTTTTGTTTATGAATCACGACATTTTTAAGCAGCAATGAAAAACATAAAAGTGCAGTTTTCTCAAAACTTAACTTTTATCATTAGCTGCGTTTTTGCTTATGAGGGCAGTATTGATGCGGAGAAGATGAAGGAAGTACGTTGTGCTAGTAAAATTTGGAACCGGTCTTCTCTGCCTACCCCAACCAGAAGATGTAAAATTGCACTAAATTCCTAATTAACTTGTTCAATTATTATTTTCCAGGATTTGGAAGACCAATTCAACCAATTCAGAGCCCACAACGAAAGTAAAAACATATTCAAGGCAGCTCGCACCCCGTCCGTGATATTCGTCCTCGCAATGGCATTCTACATCCTGAGCGGAGTGTTCGGCTTGGTCGGGATTTATTCCGTGGCCAACATATTTAATTCCCTGATGGGCATTATGCTTATCACACTGGTTATTTGGGCGTACATTAGGTAAGCTTTGTTCGTGTTAAATTTGCATTCAAATTATTTTTCACGAAAAAATATTTTTTTCCCAAATGTTCTTTCTCAACTAGCAATTATATCCCACACTGTGAGATATGTAATGTTTAAATTGCAGAGTTTAATACTTAGGTTGCTACTTAGGTTTTGAGATATGGCAACACCAGTGTAGATACGTCAAATCTGACAGCAGCATCGTAAAGTTTGACGTTTTTAATGGTATACATGCTCAGAAAGTTTTGTCATACGAGTACAATTTGTGTTGTTTACAGTGACTTGAAAAATTCATCTCGGTCAAAAATGGAATTAAATCATGAACATTTTCGTGCGATGATTTTTTATGATTTTCGACGTGGACTAACTCAACAACAGTGCGCCGATCAACTCGCTTCGACTTTTGGTGATGAAGTACCATCCCGGGCCACTGTGTTTTGCTGGTTTTTGGAATTCAATCGTGGTCGTAGTTCGCTCCAGGACGAATTTCGTGAAGGTCGTCCAAAATCGGTTTTTGTGCCAGAAAACGTCGATGCTGTGCGTGAACTGATATTGCAAGATCGTCATGTGATTTATCGTGAGATTGAGGCATGTTTGGGAATTAGTTTCACTCGCATACATTCAATATTGCATGAACATTTGGCTGTCAAAAAAATTTGTTTGCGTTGGATACCGCATAATTTGACAATCGCTCAAAAAAAGGCTTGTGTCGATTGGTCCAAAAAAATATTGAAAAAATTTGATCGCGGTGCTTCAAAAGACGTCTATAAGATTGTGGCAGGCAACGAATCATGGATCTATGCATATGAGCCAGAAACTAAACTGCAGTCGGCTGTATGGGTCTTTCAAGACGAGCCAAATCCAACAAAAGTTGTTCGCGCACGAAGCACTTCGAAGCAAATGGTGGCTTGTTTCTTCGGTATTAATAGTCATGTCGCAACAGTGCCTTTAGTGGAATGTCGTACGGTCAATTCTGAATAGTATGTAACTATAGGAAACAAAGTCAATGGGTTACTAAAACATATTTATTTGAACTAATTTGCTAAAATGATAGTCCACAATAGTATTTTGGTGCCAACTTTGTTGTATGGTAGTGAAACATGGACATGGAAAATGACAGACGCCAAATAAATGCTGTAAAAATGCATGCATTAAGAATAATACATGGAGTGATAGTGTATGTCTGAATAGGGAATGAAGTAATAAGGAATGAATGTGAACAACTTAAGGCTGATGTATTAAGTAAGATAAAGAAGATCACACTGAGATGGTTTGGGCATGTGGAATGGATGAATGTAGAAAGACTAACTTGTAAATGTGAGTGGAAGGCGTGTTAGAGGAAATCAAGAAAAGTATTGTTGCATCAAGGGAATGATTTTCTGACAGAAGGAAATGTAACAAGTTGACATCTATTAGAGAAATAGGAAACTATGGCCACTTTCCAGCCAACATATTATTTTGAATTTTTACTAATACACTTTCTTCCGCAGGTATAGCGGAGACTTCCGAGAGTTTGGAGTGAATATTGATGAGATGGCGTCATTCTTATGGGATAATGTAAGTATGGAACTTATATAAGGAATATTGAGCACTGTTTTTATATTGTAAAACAGTGGTCAATATTCATTAGTAATATAGTAGTCAATATTGTAAAACAGTGGTCAATATTCAGTAGTAATATAGTGGTCAATATTGTAAAACAGTGGTCAATATTCAGTAATATAGTGGTCAGTATTGTAAAACAGTGGTTTATATTCAGTAGTAATATTGTAAAACAGTGGTCAATATTCAGTAATATGGTGGTCAGTATTGTAAAACAGTGGTTTATATTCAGTAGTACGAGGGCTGCTACTTAAGTTTTGAGATATGGCAACACCAGTGTAGATACGTCAAATCTGACATCAGCATCGTAAAGTTTGATGTTTTTAATGGTATACGTGCTCAGAAAATTTTGTCATACGAGTGTTATTTGTGTTGTTTACAGTGACTTGAAAAACTTGCGTTTTGAACGCATCAACCGTTTAGAAAAGTTTAGAAACATGGGTTATGACCAAATTAATCGAATTCTAAAAGAGGGAAAAGTGAAAATAAATCTTTATAATAAATAGGAGAGTATGCATGAGAGGTGTATGGACATAGCTGAAGCGAACAATGTGAGTGAAGATAGAATGAAGTGGAGATTTATTCTCTCTGTCTTCTCCTATAGGGATATGACATAATGATGTCTTAACATTTAAGTCATCACACTTAACACAATAGAAATTCTAAACACCAGAAATTTTTACGAAAATTAATCCTTTCGTGCGTCTCGATGAAAATTAAAATAAATTTAGATTCATAAGAGATAAATCGTTCGAATAGAAAGGATTATGAAGTGGCGAGTATGCTTTTTAAAATAAAAGAAAACGAATTACTTATATCAATAGATATATTGTCGAATCATTCGAAAGAATAGAAAAACAACAATTTTTTTACGATTTTCAAGAATAAATACTATTCAGAAACATAATTATACAGTCGAGTATCGATAATCTTGGAAAATAATACAACCATAGTATTTTAGAAGTAAATTAAACTGCACCAATGCATATATTTTTTTTTATAAAGACATTATTTACTGATTATTTACGACCCGCTTAGTTTCCGATTAGTTTCCCACAGAAAAGATCATTCTTTTTTTTACACGTCTTACACATTTTTTTACAAAATGCAACATGTGTCAATACTTGTCTTGCACTTTAGAATTACATTATTTTTAAAAAACTATTTAAATTAAAATTGTTATTATTGTAATTTGTTTTTATCAAACACTGTTTATTCCACTTTTTGTAACAGTATAACCCTACAGTCTTGTTTGTGCTCCTCTGATGATGAGGGGAAAGCTTTGAAACCGTTACTAGCTTCCGTTACTACAGTTAAATTGGACAGATTAGAGGCCCTAGAAATTTCTAAGTCAGTACATCGATCCGAACATCTGGTAAATACATATATTCCAAAAAATTCTCCGCTCTTGGCGGAAATCGTCCCATGCCTCCCTTACCCCTCAGTCCCCAACCGTTGAAGCGTGTATATCGGTGCCAGTTCGAACAGAACTTAGTCTTGTTTGTGCTCCCCTGAAGATGAGGTGAAAGCCTTGAAACCGGTAGGGTTATACCGTTACAAAAAAGTGGAATAAACAGTGTTTGATAAAATAAATGACAATGTCTTTAAACCTCCACAACGTTAATGCCTTAACTATAAACAATATATCTATGATATATTATTTTTATTCTGCATTCTTTTTTATTGTAGCCTATCTTAAAAAACAAACATCGTGTATATATTACCAATGTTTCTATGATTGCAGTTCATGAAGCCAGTCTACCAAGGTGTAGTGGAGAAGAGCATCGAGCACGCAGCTATCCACGTGGCCGAGCAGGCAGTCAACGGCAAGCCCAAGCGGTTGTGATACCAGTGCAATGCTGCGCCGCACAAGACCACGTGCTGCGCCCATTCCTCGTCCCGTTCCCCATAAAATCTGCACCGACTGCAGTTATTCAATCTTATGCCGGTTTACGCTGCGATGCATGGCCGGTGCAGAACTGTTTGTGGTACCGTGCCATCGTCACCCTTTGGCACTACAGTCTCAATTGTAAACTTGTCATCAAATGAAAGAGAAAATTTTGTGGAACAGATTCAATTATTTATAATATTGCTACAGTTTGGAATAAACATATTCAATTTTACTTTTTTTTTTCTGTGAGGTGAGTGATTTTGTGCGAATATATTTCACTAACAATCTTATATTTCTGTGAGCTCTTACTTAGATAATGTTTTTAAGCAATATTTAAAGTTTTTTATTTAATGAAAGCTAACCAGTATCATGTAATTAAACTATATATATACTTTTTTAAACTTTTATAATGGCCAAATAATACTGCCCTAAAAAATTACGTATTATAATCATTTTTCATGCTCACAGTTTAGTTAAATAATTTCTATGGTGAATTCTTCCATTTAAAAGGTATTATCAAAAATTTAATTCTTCATCAGCCAATATGTAAGCCTTTATGTCAGCGTTTCTTAACCTTTTGGAGCTGTGACCCAAATTAGGGTATTATATTAATTTTGGTTTCACGATCCAAGTAAAGATTAATAAAATAACGGTTAATAATTAAATGAGTTTTATATTTTAATAATACAAGTTACTTATATTGGTAACAACATTTAATCTTATTAATGGGAACCTGGGCATTGAATAAATTTTAGAAGCTCATCAAATCTTGGTGTGTTATTTTAGGATATCTTATGCTGCAGTCTGTTTTGCTATTTAGTTTTTGTTATACTACAAGTTGAAAACCTTTACTCTTACGTGAACACTGTTGTAAAGGGCTAAAGTATAGTACTCTCAGTGCTTGGTGTACTAATGTTAACATTTCACTTTTTGATTTCAACCAGAATGCACCCAAAGATTTGGTGTGTATCCAAAGAAACTCGGAAGGTTTTTTAAAATGATTTTTATAATTTTTTAACTTGTATATAAAAAGGTCTTTCAAATTGAGCGGTTTTTTTAATTTTTTTTTTTATTCTTGAATAAAACACACAATTTGCTTTGATTTCATAAAACTTTTTATTGGTAATTGAAGTATAATGTATGACATCTCTCTCTCTCTCCGTGGTTGCAGTCCTAAGACTGGTTTGCAGCAATTTCAACTCTTCTCCATTCCCCCCTATCCTGTGCGGCTCTTTTTAAATCTGTATATGTTGAGCAGCGCACGTCCACCAACAGGTCCTCCAGGTACTCTCGGCGTGGGCGTCCCCTCGGTCATACCCTCCATTATGGCATGCAAGAGGCCCTCTTGTCGTATTATATGACCGATCCATCTTGTATGACATTTAAACACTAAAAACAATATCCGCACAAATGTCCACCTCTTGCAGCTCCACACACATGTCCACTATTTTGTCAAAATTTTCGATGATATTTTGGCATAATTGCGGTTCTAACTCGGCAATAACGCGAATAATTTCGTCCTTCAGCTGAGGAATTGATTGGGGGCCATTCTTGTAGACCTGGATTTTCACGTAACCATAGAGAAAATAGTCCAACGGTGTCAGATCACGTGATCTTGGTGGCCAATTAATAATACCGTTTCCGTAGATTGCAATACATAAAATAATTCAATAATTTGAACGCGTTGTATTGTATACGACTCCATTTTTATAAATGTCATACATTACACTTCTTAAATGTTACAAGACCCAGGCAAATTCGCGACGCCATCTGTGTTTTATCCAAAAATTAAAAAAACCGCTCAATTTGAAAAACCCTTTATATTATTATGGAAAAATATTAACACATTGTTATTGCTGAAAATATTTCGTAACCCATTCATTCTAAATGTCAACCAACCCAATTTTGGATCGCTATTCATAGGTTAAGAAACTATGCTTTACGTGTATTGTACATAATGTCCTGTTCACACGCTGGTACGTCTTAACACAAAGCTATTTCAAATGGACATGCTTTATGAGCTCCGACTTTCACTTTGTCGAATCAAAGTTTACATTCACTAAGTGAAAAATGAATAACGGTTTGTCTCCTTGACTCTTCAGAATCGATGTGTCTAAGTCCATGACACTATGTTAGGGTCTAGTTTTGTCATACAAAACTGGTTACCGATGTGAAGAATTTATGTTAAAATATCTCCGAGGAGATTTGAATCGGGACTTGTATTTTTTAATAAGACACCATTTAACAGATTCTACTTGTCATTTTTATTCGTACTCTTTTTTTATATATATATTAAATTTTGTAATAAAACATTCAGTAAAAAAAAATAATCAATATTTATACTTTTTAAAACTGTTTTTTTTTTATGGAAAACGTTTAATCTTAGGCTCTGATTTATTAAAATCTATCGTTAAATTTGTTGTTAGTTTTGCAAAATCATTATTAAATGTGTATTTCTTTGATTAAAAACAATGTTACTGCAAGTACTTTTATTTGCTGACATTTCATCAACCATCCTTCTCTGGCACAAGTGATCTCTTATTTGATGAAGCGCCTCATGAAATGAGCACCTTGCTTCTTCTTCTTAAAAAATAAAATGATGAAGAATTTTTAATCATGATTATTGAAACACATATCCTTTTCTCAAATTGGTTTGGTTTCTTTTCACGTCGGGGTCACCACTTTAGCGGGATGCTTCTTATCTGAAGAGATGATGATAGTAGTTGTTGGTAAATAAATAAAATACGTCAATTAGCAATGCGGAAGGAGAGAGTGAATGAATGTTTTATTTATCGGTATGTGGGTATTTATACATTTCAGAATGGGCGCGGGAGTGCGCCCGCGATATAATTTTATCTCGCTTCTGTGCGTGCAGAAATGGTTAATTGAAGTATTGCAGACATCGCAAATAGTATTGTGGGTAAACAATTTGTTTACGGGACCGGCGAGACAGCGTGATGCGTTCTCTTTCTACTGTGGAATGTATCGTAAATAGTATTGTGGGTAAACAATTTGTTTACGGAAACGGCGAGATGTCCGGCCGCGTCAATGTTTTGGTATGTGACCTTTGGACTTATCCAAAGGTCGTTTCGTCGGTCGTTGACCGTATGTGTTGACAATATTCAGCGACGACCGTGGTTCCCACACTTTCCTTTGGTTTCAATAATCTGTATTCACAGTCGACCTGTTGGCACTGCCACTCGATTATTTCCTTTCTTCTTGTTCACGTGCCTTCTTTGATCCAAACAAATGTTGGTAATTAATATGGCGACTTCATCACAACTGCAATTGTAAAAATTTGATCGAAGAGAGTTGTTAAACCAATATTTAATGTTTCAAAGGTAAAGCCTTCCTGATTGTCTATCGTCTAATTTTCCTAAAAAGGTCGATAACTACATTGCCGTGTCCTGCACTAACTCAGTTATTGTAATTCGTCGTAGACCCAATCGATCTTCCCATAGTATATCTTTCTGCTTTCCCATGGTATACCTAGGTCATCCCCATCTCCTTTCACGAGGTGACAAGAATCTGCTTCAGCAACCAATTATCTGACACTCGATGAACGTGTATCCAAACTAACTAATCAATATAAAACATCAGAGGTTCTACAATATTTCTGTAATTTCTAATTTGGTCTTTATGATTCACCCGTTCACTCCTCTAGATTTTCTCGTTCGTACTTTATTTATTATTCGGTATTATTATGTTGGTGGTACTTATTTATATATATGACATAAAAAAATGTACAGTTACCTTAGAAAGGAATCTCTGCTGAATGGTATCTTGTATTAAAATAAAATAAAATAATAATAAAGTCCCATGTGATGTGATACTTGCTCATGCGAAACATGTTAACTTTCACGCTGTTTAATGTAATAATTATGCAAATAAGGTAAACATATATTGTAACGTAATGTAATGTTAAGGTTGTTTTGCGATCTTTAAATATGAATGCAGAATTTTATGGGATTTAATATTAGTGATAATTTAACAATTTACCCTCATTAAATAAATCTTAGGATATATTTTTTATATAAAAAGAAGAAAATAATTATTAATTTGTATTCTATCTAAAAATCTTTTTTAAAATTTTATTTGTTATCTGATTCTAACCATTTTTTTTTTAAAGAAATATTGCCATAGTTTTTACTTGCTTTATATAAATATATTTATAGTGAGGACACTTAAAAGTTAAATTAATTATTGAATTAAGGAATGGTCTAATGAGTAATTAGTGAGTAATTTTTTTTTATATTCTAAATCATATTTTTAAACAGACCAATTTAAAATGTACATAAATATATAATATATATATCATATATAGAGAGAGAAAGAGAAAATTGGTACATTTGGCATATTTTTATACATATTTCTGCATGATCCAATTGTGTTAAATGTTGTACATCTTACTGTAATTTAATATTATATCATTCGTACTTTTTGTCACAGGTTATTTTATAAAAGTGTATCTCGAGAGGGACTAAGAAAGAATGTTGCCATTGTAAGAAAAAAGCAGTTACTCTGTAGATAACAAAATTTCAAGTAAAATCGCTGCTTAAAAATATTTTAGTTTTCAACAATATTTTTGGTTTTGATAAAAGACTTATGTAGTACACGCGGCTTCCTTACTTAAGTCTAGCACATTATCCGCACGCCCAGTCTAGTAGAAGTCTCATTGTAACTAAAGAACCAGTACGGTTTGTTAATATGTGTTTTGGACAACCATTAGTGTTGTATCAGGTAATAAAATTAAATAATTTTTTTTTTGTAATCAAATTTAAAGAAATATTTATTAAGTCAGAGCGTATCGATCGCGTAGCGGTTGTTCATCATAAAAACATACTATACCATAAAACAAAACAATTCATTGTATTCCCTTTTTGGTTACCCGATACTTAAATTTTTTAATGTAGCTACTGACTGCTTTGTCCCTTACAATGGCAACATTGCCCTTCAACTGTTTATTTTATTCAAGAATAGACTTGTTTCCTTTTTTTTGATCTGTGTTTTTTTATAGTTCGTTCATCAATTGTTTATTTTATATGGATTTATATTTTATGTTTTTTTCTTGTTGGACAAATTGATTATTTATATTAAAACTGCAATTCTTGGGTTGGCTTGGTTGATTGCATTAAATGAGATAACGGGAAGAGAAAAAGACGATTTATTTTGGAAACTTAATATTATATAAGCCATAAACAAGTATAGTAAAATTCAATATTATATAAACCATAAATAATATGAGATAAATAAAAATTAAAGCATGCAGTGTAAGTTATTTAGCAACGTGTATTGCCTCCTTCAATGAGCCCAATCTTCAATTTATTCGCCAAGCTGCGGTATTTATTGAAATTTGAAAATGCATTCATAAAAGTCATTCGTGTAAAAGTGTAGTAAAAAGTAGCTTTCAAAATTTCTGGTATTGTTATAAATTGTTTTTATACATTAAAATATGTTAAATTAAATTTTATGGAATTTATGCAATGATATTAAAATTAGGAGAGCAATTTCACGGGGATCATTTCATGTATTCGAACTGGGTCATAATATTCGCCGTGGAATTGACTAAATTTCTTAGAATCGCTAGCCGAGATGAGTAAAATCTATTTCTTATATGATACTTGTGTTGTTGGTCGATTTATAGTTCAGATAAGAATACGTTTCTTCCAGCGGTTCTTCAACGCAGTGTTTATCTTTTTGAGCCGTGACCCAGATTAGGGTGCTAGTTTTCGTGATAATTTTCGTCGAATTCTGAATACCAATAAGCTGTTACTTTCGATGTGCAGTTATTTTTGTAAATTTACGAACAAGTTGTGTGTTATTAAGCAAAAATAATTAAAATATTGTTGAAAGTATTTGGCGACCCGTTCAGAATTCCAACTAACCCAATTTTGCTTCACGACTCATCAGGTAATAAACTGTGACACTGTTGAAGGTAGTTAAATTTTTAGCCATTTAAAAATAAATAAAGATTTGACAATTACATAGTTAATTTATTAGTTGCAAATATTTGACTATAAAATGGTTTTAATGAATTCCGTTAATTAAATATCGACTGCGTTTGACAGTGAAGGTTTTTACACACTTTTTTAGCTTTCATGGATGATTTCATTCTCTTTGTGAAGTTAAAGTTATTTTCTTTTGCTAAAAGTCTTGCTTACAATGTTATGGTTTATTTTTGTTTAATTGTTTTCAATATTATTTCCTTGGTATTTGATTCTAAAGTGCAAACGTCTTGTGTAAAAAAAAAACTTTCACCTTTTTTAAAAATATCAGTTACAACTGAAATCGAACCCGCAACTCCGGGTCGGAAGACAAGCGTCTTCCCAACTAGGTCATGGAGATTGTCCAATAGTTGGTAAAACAATGTTTAATATTTTAAATAATTTCTTATAGTGATTTTAATTGATTGGTTTATTTTGCAAGTCCTTGGGCGGACTTGGTTTATTGTTGTCTTTAGTAAGTCCCTAGGTGTACTTAGTTTATCCACTTAATTGTAAAATTGAGAATTTAAAGCTGCCCCAATGTATTACTATACAGTAGAGCACCGATTATCTGTGGTAATTGGGGGACACTCCAGCCTGATTAGTCGGATAACATGGTTAATCCAAATTAAGTTTTTATTGAGTTAACATTTTAAGAGTTGAAATGATGAGTTCACGAACAAGCTTTCTCAATGTTTGACAGATGCAACCGCTAAAAAACCGGTATCATACCGGTGCGGACGCAGGAAAACAACACCATCTTACTAGCGTTAGTCAATTGCTGTAATGTAAATCATAGATTTTATAACAGATTAGACCCTCGCTGTCTATTTTCACATTAAAAGTTTGAAAAAAAAAAACATTTGTACTACAGAAGACCACAGTTAATAATCTAACTTTCGGATAATGGAGCCCTGGATTATCGGCACTCTGCTGTATCTAAATTTTGTTTTTTTTTTTAAAAAATTCCAGAATAATTTAAATTGTTATTCATGTTTTGTTTTTTACTGTAACAAAGATAAAAAAGTTTTAAAAAAAAGACAAATAGTCTGAAGGTATTGAATAAAAGTAATCAAAAGAATTGACAAGTCTATTTTGTTGATTTGTGATATAAATTTAGTTGAAGTGGTTGTGATAATTGTGTATAAAGGGGTGTTTCAAGTATAAGGAACACGCAATATAATGTATATCTGATGTTTTTCTCGATAATTTGCATTGTTAGTATGAATTATTAATTAATATAATCAGAAAAAAAAATTGATTCTAATTATTGTGTGACAGGTTTTAGGTTCTTTTTATAGTACTCCAATGATAAAAGAACAGAGAGGATATGTCACAAAGGTAAAAAATCTTTTGCCATTACACAATGGGTCAAGTTAATACACTATTTCGGATTGAGGTCTAATTTTTCGTATCGCTATATTAGCCGTTTGGTTCAAATGTATGACATAAAATCAAATGGCTACCATTTATGATACACACTCAGTCTTGTCTTGTATAATACCAGTGATAGTCTATTTTAACCCTTTTAATCCCACGGGGCTGATTATCGCCCCCAACTGGTGTGTACGAAAAATCCCATGGGGCTGATAATCGGCCTCTAAAGTTTTTATACATGTTTTTATGTTGAATAAAAAAATATTAAAATATTTTTTTTTTATGAAATATGAAAATAACTTATTATTCTACACTCTACAGGGACGTCTCCACAAAAAAAATAGATATTAAAACTAAATATTAACTGAGATACAAAATAAAATATAACCTACTGTTTTTTTTTTGCCAAAAAATGCTTGGGATTTTTCGCACATTTTATGCAAAATAGGCTGGGATTAAAAGGGTTAGTTAACCAATATCTGTATCAATATTTAACCTATTGTAAATAATTACTTTTTAATATTGAGTGCGTCATTCATAAGTCAAATATATATATTTTTTTATAATTTCTATTCTAGATTAAATATTTACTAAAATTAATATAAAAAAAATTGTTACAAACAGAAGTATTGAGAACATTACTCTATCAAATAAGAGATGAACTAAGGCTTGAGAATGTCGATATAATCATAATAAATTGACAATTATTGGTAAGACGTTTAACTTCCAACCGGTCTTTCCGGGTTCGATTCCCAAAAAAAGGTATAAAAAAAAAGGGTTCTAGTTTGTTATAAATACTCACACACGTTAGACTTGTTCATTTGCGGAATAAAATTCTAACCATATGCGATGACGGACCGTGTGCTCCGCGCCTACTCCAGTGTTCTAAACCCGAAGTCTCGATAAATCGGGCGGAAGACAGTGTTGTCTGTATCCCAATCACCTATTCGGGTATGTCGAAGGGTTACCTTTTACATAAATAGTAAATTGATGACAGCTTTAGGATTTTATTGAATTGTTACTGCACGTCATATCCTCTTTATTTTCTCTTATCATTGCCTTTCTCTTTATCATTGTCATTTATTGTATGTTAATTTTTATTTACACATTCTAGTTATTTTGATGGTAGAAAATTTGTCTGTTGAATTGGTTTGTCTCAACTCGGCTATGTTTAAAAAATTTATCATTGTTTTTTATTTATTGCTCGTTTCTTTCTCTTTTTTTTTGTACTAAATTTTTGCTTATTTTTTTTATATGGTTGGCTAGAAATGTCTTCCAAGTGCGTGAGATAATTTTTCCAAAATCTACGGTCTGTTATTTAAAAGCACTTGTTATAGACAACCTCTCACATGAAAATCAGTACTTTTCGATAATTGTTTTATTTTGTATAAACATTTTATTTATGTTAATAAATTGTTTCTATGTATTTGCCATTTTATTTTATTTTATTTTTTTCATACATTTTTTTTTATAGCTTTGATTGTAAAATAGAAGGACATTTTCTACTCTTATTTTCCCATATTTCCCATTCTTATTGATACTATGTTTACTTAATATAAGATGTACTCAAAAGTAATGTCATTTTTATGATGATACGTCACGCTCAAAAGTAATGTCATTTTCGAGGGTGAGTTGTGTTTTACCTGGCAATCGTTCAACACGGGTGATATGTTAAATAGTTTTAACGTCTCAAAAATGTATTTAAATAATTATATTAGGTGTACAAATAAGTTTCCGCCGTTTTTTATAAAAAAATGGGCATTTATTGTGAAAGAACGGAACCTCATGTTTTATTCGAAGTAGTACCCATCGCTTGCCACTACTTTTCCCCATCTTTCTGTCAGCATACGAATACCGCGTCAGTCATCATCATCATCTTTTGAGGCTATCCACGAATCGACTCAATTTTTGGTATCTTCATATGATGTGAAGTGCTGCTCAGACAGGCCATGCGTCATCGATCAAAACAAGTGGTAATCAGAAGGAGCAATGTCTGGTGAATACAGCGGGTGGGGTAAAACTTCTCAATTGAGTGTTTCCAAATAGGTTTTGACCGGTGCCGCAACATGTGGACTAGCATTATCATGCAGGAGAATAATTTTGTCGTGTCCGGCGTAGTAGTGGGCGCGCTTTTCCTCGAGTGCTCGACTCAATCTCATCAATTATGTTCGGTAGACAGCCCCAGCAATGGTTTCATTCGGTTTGAGCAACTCATAATACACGACACCAAGCTGATCCCACCAAATACACAACAAGAGTTTTTTTCCATGAATATTTGGCTTAGCCGTAGATGTTGAAGCATGACCAGGGGATCCCCATGATTTCTTCCTTTTTGGATTATCATAATGGATGCATTTTTCATCACCAGTGACTATATGGTGCAGAAAACCCTTTCGTTTATGCCTGGCAAGCAGCATTTCACATGTGGAAAATTGGCATTCAAAGTTTCTCCGTGTCAGTTCATATGAATCCCAATTTCTTTGTTTTTGAATCATTCCCAATGATTTCAACCCATGTGAAATTGCTTGTTGAGTCACTCCTAATGTAAGTGCAAGTTCTTCTTGCGTTTGGCACGAATCTTGATCCAATAATACTTCCAATTCCGCGTCTTCGTACACTTTCGGCCTTCCGCTACGTTCTTTGTCTTCGATGTCAAATTCACCGTTCTTAAACTTTTGAAACCACTCACGACAACTTCTCTCACTTAAGGCAGCCTCACCATATGCTTCTACAAGCAATCGATGCGCCTCAGCTGCAGATTTCTTCAAATTGAAGAAGTAAATCAAAAGTTCCCGCAAATGACGCTTATTCGGCTCAAAACTTGACATTTTCGAACACAAAAAAATATGTTATACTGATAAAAATTCACTAATATTTCAAGGTCATGTTGTTGACAGATGTCCAACCTTACGATAATGACATTTTACATCTGACAATTTTAACCATAACTTACTGGTGGCGCCAACTTTTGTCAAACAGCGGTGACTTATTTGTACACCCAATATAATTTTGAAACGCATTTGCAATAGAAGAGTTTGTTCCAAGTTGAAGATTTTATTCGAAATTTTATATTTTAAAATAACAAAGATATCTTTGTAATTTGTTTTATACAAACACTGTTTATTCCACTTTTTGTAACGGTATAATCCTACCGGTTTCAAGGCTTTCACCTCATCATCAGGGGAGCACAAACAACACTGAATTTTGTTCAAACTGGTACCGAGATACACACTTTTAACGGTAAACATTCGGGCTGGGGGAGGCATGGGACGTTCTCGGCGAGCAGTGGAAAGATTCTTGATATATATGTTTGCCAGATGTTCACCTCGATGCACTGACTTAGAAATTTCTAGGGCCTCTAATCTGTCCAATTTATTTCCGTTACTACTGATATTCTTCAGTCTTGTTTGTGCTTCCCTGATGATGAGGTGAAAGCCTTGAAACCAGTGGGGTTTCAAGGCTTTCACATCACCAGGGGCTTTCACCTCATCAACTGTTACAAAAAGTGGAATAAACAGTGTTTGATAAAACAAATTACAATGTCTTTAAACCTCCACAACGTTAATGCCTTAACTATAAATAATATACAAAGATATCATTATTGAGAGTACTAAAAACATTCATGATGTACTGGCCGATGTTTCGAATGTTCGGAAATTACCAAGATGGTTCAAAAAGTTTCGAACAGAAAATTTTGATCTGAATAATATCTCTCGAGCTTGAAGAACAAAAAAACTGGACGACAATATTTTAATTTTGATCTGAATAATATCTCTAGAGCTTGAAGAACAATAAAACTGGATGACAATATTTTAATTTTGATCTGAATAATATCTCTAGAGCTTGAAGAACAATAAAACTGGATGACAATATTTTAATTTTGATCTGAATAATATCTCTAGAGCTTGAAGAACAGTAAAACTGGATGACAATATTTTAATTTTGATCTGAAGAATATCTCTAGAGCTTGAAGAACAATAAAACTGGACGACAATATTTTAATCGCTGAAATCGAAGCAAAACCAACTTTATTAATGAAAAAAAATTCGATAAACTAGAATATGCATTGTCAAATGTGACAGAACCATATTAAAAGTATCGGAATGTTGTGGATACAAGGACAATGTATAATGCAGCAACTGAACAAAGATAACTTAGACAACCGAGTTAACGTGTGCGAGAATCTTTTAGAATTGGAATCGTTAATGGTATCTTTTAATCATCTTGTCACCGGAGACTAAACTTGGGTATTGCACTCAAATAGGTACGGAAAAGGCAATGGTTATCGAAAAGGCAGTTATAGTTCAGAAAATATAGGATAAGTCCTGTGACAGCTCACAAATTTGCCCCAATACAACCTTGTAACGATGTTCAGTAATTTTAATTATTTTATCAACTTTAATATAAGCCTCAATTCTAATAAATATCAAGTTATTTAGGTAAATACATTACATAAGGTTGTATTGGGGCAAATTTGTGAGCTGTCACAGGACTCATTCTACATTTTCCGAACTATAGTAAGACCCGCTGCTAGACCAGATCTAATAATAAAAAAGATGTTATTGTCAGTATGGTGGGACTTATAGGATTATAATTAAGGAATTAAAATAAACAACCATTTTATTTTTAAGTGATTTTGCAGGATAAGACTGTTCTTCATGTTCCAAGGATAAAATCAAAAGCTTAGGATGGACAATGATTCTGTATCCAGAATACTCTGCAGACCTTGCGCCACCAGATTTCTATCTTTTCTGGCCAATGCAACATTTTTTAGATGATCAAAATTATAAAAGTTGCTAAGTGATGAATAAGGGGCTTGCGGAATACTTTAATTAAATGCCATTTTTTTTAAAAAGGCATTAAGAAATTGACTGAAGGTGGAGAAAGGTTCGACTGGAAGCATTCGAAATGTGGATACACTGGAGAATGCTACGGATACCCTGGACGGATATGGTCATCAAACACAAGGGTTCTTTAACCCTTCCCTTACGGTGCTAAAATTGAAACGCGCGCTCCGGTGTTGGGTAGTGAGTACGCGATAAAAAATTAGCGATTTTAAATCAGAAAAATAAGAACATTCATAGATAATCCCCTTAATTAATTATAATTGAAGTTAAAAATTATAATAATTGAGATTTATTTGCTGAAAACATTAAAAAACCATCTGGCAACGCTCACGGAACGGGCGTACGTCTAATCTATTAGCGAGCCCAGAAGCAACTGCGGCGCGGAGCAGTAGTAGCTTACGCCGGCGTGGCTTACGCTTGCGACGATTGAGACAATTGAGCTCCTCGCAATTCAGTGGAGTATGCAAGAGTGAGATGCGAATATGTGTCGCGCTTCCCGCATACTCTTCACCTATCGTCAAGACACAAGGTCGAGGCACTCACAGCGTTTAAATGCGAATTTGTTTCCGATCTTCACAAAATACCCACGATGTAGTCGATAAACTCTGATTATTATAAATATTATTTTTTAAATCAATGCGTAAATATATTATGGAGGAATACCTAAAATCTTCACCTTGTATTTATTATATTTATAGAGATATTGATGGTTATTAGAAGCAACGTGTAGAAGATACCCAACACAGGGAAGGAAAGGTTAAAGTGCCAAAGTTGATCGAGAGTTGCTGATTAATATTAAAATCCGAAAGGTGTCCTATTTGGGTCGTGTACTTTGAGGAGTAAAGTAAAAATTACTGCACCTGATCATCCAAGGCAAAATAGAGGGTCGAAGAATGTGTTGGCAGGAGGCAAATCTCCTGGGTCCGCAATATAACATACGTGATCGGATTGGTATGAGGAACGTTGAGGATCTTTTTCGGGCTGCCGGGGACAAAGATGCCTACTCTCAGGTAATAGTCAACGTTGAGAAAGGTCATATCTGATGAACAAAATTATATTTCTCAAATAAATTGTTTTTTACGTTCATTTGTAAAATTTAAAAAATGACATTAATTTTGAGTACTCATATCTCGAATATATGGTCTGAAACTGTATGAAACTAAAGGTTTTTTTTTAATGAATTTATAGAAGATGGAATGCTGAGAACATGAGAGTTATGTGAAAAATCTGAGAATATTTTGTATCATGCATATTATTTTAGTATTGATGTTAATTTTGCTCAGTTGTGTTATTCAGCTTGCTTGCATCAGTTTAGGCAAACCAGTTATTTCATTTTAAGGGAAATGAAATGTGAGTTAGTAAAAATTTTGATATAAAGCATGGAACATTCAAAAACATTTAAATCGTACTATAGTTCAGAAAATGTAGGATGAGTCCTGTGACAGCTCACAAATTTGCCCCAAACAACCTTGTAACTATGTTCAGTAATTTTAATTATTTTATCAACTTTAATATAAACCTCAATTCTAATAAATAGCAAGTTATTTAGGTAAATACATTACATAAGGTTGTATTGGGGCAAATTTGTGAGCTGTCACAGGACTCATCCTACATTTTCCGAACTATAAATATGCATAGTTAATTTTATCATATGGGATGCTTAAGTTTTCTATTAATTTTAAAATACGTGACCTCACGCCATGCCCTTATTGAGATAGGCACATAAGACATATCTCCACTTATTTCTAAGCTGCCATAACAGCTGAGCTTTCAATTGATTTACACTCATGAGATATAACTATGGTAAGTACATCTTCATTTAGACATTTACTAAAACATTGCAAGTGGTCACGTAACACAGTCCCCCAAAGCTGGAAGCGGGCCTCGCTATATCCCCGATTCCTGTAGGCACTCGCTAAAATTTGCGTTTTTTTATATTAAAAATAAACAAACAACTTACAATCGAAACATTTTATTACTTTGTAAAATTAATGAAACATTTGTGTTTGATAATTTTTTAATATCAACTGGTCATTTGGATATTTTGCTTTTGCCAGTTGCCTTAATTTTGGAAATTTATCTTCGAGGATATATTTCTGATAAAATTCGTGTATTTTATTCTCCTCGAACATGACTTTCATCTCAATGCTTGATTGCAAGTCTATAAGCTCCATTTGTAAATTTGGAGATGCATATTCGACCTTCACATCAAATGGGGTTAAGAAAATTGTGAATTTTTCCTCACTCTTTGCATGTATGAAAATCTGTTGTCGAATGCTTTAATTAATTTTGTGACTTCATTAGCATATTTAGTCTGGCTTCAGCATGTGAGACACCCAGGTAATAAATTCGTCACTCACAAAATTAATAACATGTGAAAATTATTATGATTAATGTGCACAGAATTTGTTTTTTATTTTATCAATAACAAAAGAGCCGCACAAAATCTTAAATTGGGCCACATGTGGCCTGCGGGCCATGATTTGCCCCCTGATACCCCTGATCTAGGGTATTGTCTATGCTAGAAATCAAGAATTGGAAATCAGGAGACTATCGTTTAAAGGTTGTTTGAATTGTTTATAAAAATATTAGCTAGACGCCAGTTATGTCTTTTTTTGGAAGAGGAATCAAGAATCTTATTTATCACATTAAAACACCGGATTGGGATACAAAGTTTTGAAAAAAAGTTTTAGTTTTCAAGAATTCTAGACAGAAGTTTGAATTGAAATGTTGAGATGAATCTTTTCTTGATAGAAAATGAATGCATGTTACTTGATAACAAGTGAATTGCAAAGTGAAGGATAAAGATATTGTCGCTGGTGCCACGGGAGATAATTATGTAAGCTAATTTGTCTATGATAATTGTAAACCTATGACATCCGGTTAGGTCATAGTACTTCAGTGCTTGTCTATGCTAACTTTCTCTTTTGAATCTCTGAGAGCTATTATTATTTAAGGCATATAGTAAATGGTTACTTTTTTATCTATGGTCATAGGAAATACCACCGAAGAAAATCTAGCTAAAGATAATATACATATTTACTCGTATATTAATTTTAAAATATGTAACACATGATGTTTTCTCTTAGTAATAAAAAAAATCAAATATAAATATTTAGTTCTGTCGTAAATTGGAAATCGACAAGAAAAATAAAATAATTGTTTATTTTCACTTTTTTATTCCTATACATAAAAATAAGTACATGTAAATTTTAATTTCTCTTTAATATGTATGAACCCTTGTGAAACGTGCGACTAGTTTAATCATATAATGACTAATTTAATGATGTTTGTGTTCCAAAAAATATTATAATTATTTTGAAATAAGGCTTTATCTTGTCTATTGATTTAGTAAAAACAACACAGGGTAGTTTAATAATGTACTTGTAAAGTAGCGCCATTATTACTTAGAATACTTGAGTAGCATATTACTTTAGAATGAAATAATGCCGCAGGTGAATTACAATCTAAAGGTCGCATGCAGTCGGCAAGTAAAAATAATTACAAATTTAGAGAAATTTCATTTTGAAAATTAACAAACCTTGAAGATTTTGCTTGAAAAATACTAGTTATATTTCGATCAACTTCTTATGAATAAATTAATACCCATTACCCATAACGAGTGTAATAGAATGGCAGAATGCAGTATGAATGCTGTTATATGTATGTATATGAAGTTTAACTGTATAAATGTTTATGGAGAAAAAGCAAATAAATATAGTTAGCAAGTTAGTTTTAGTTTGAGCAAAAATACATTTTGGAATTTTTAAATTTTCTATCTTGCATATTTTGCTACATTAGTTTCTAAATCTTAATATATATATATATATATATATATATATATATATATATATATATATATATATATATATATATATATATATATATATATATATATATATATATATACTATAT